>JABSTQ010009514.1:1352500-1765879 GCA_013358835.2 Ixodes persulcatus | reverse complement strand
AAGCGAGCGTTCACCATGCTCTCCATCAGTTTGCAAAGGCAAGAAGTTAACGAAATAGGCCTGAGGTTCGTAAGAGAATGTGGGGTTTTCCCGGCTCGGGATTGGCTTCACAAGAGAAAAATTCCATGCCTCGGGTAGTTTCCCTCGTTCCAGATCTGATTGATCTCGTCAAGAAGGGCGTTTTGTAAGAGTCCGGCAATTGCGGAGGTGGCGTAGGATATGCGATCGGCGCCCGGCGTGCTCCGCGCATTTGCGTGTTGGAGAGCGTGGTTGAGCTCTGCCATGCAGAAAGGGCTGTCGATCGCATCGTCATTATCCTTAGTGTCATCCTTGGCGTAGGTGTGTTGGGTAGGTATGGAAGTTTGCGGAAAAAAGATGTCAGCAGCTTTCTCGGCAAGTTCTGCCGTGCTGATGTTTCCCTAGTGCAACTCTTGCCGCCCCGTTCATCGTCTTACGTTGGCCGAGAGAAGCGAGCGCAAAATGCCCCACTCTTAGAGAGATGAGTATGTCCGCTGATCTGCTCGCAATTCTGCATCCAATGCTCCGAAGCCAAGTCAGTCGTGTAACGCTCGATTTCGTTCTGAATCTTGCGGAGGCGTCTCTTAATGCGCCGTGGTTTGCCCCTCTTGCGGTATGCGGCCAGGAGGCGAAGCCTGCGGTTCCAAAGCGCCAAGAGGTGCCGATCAGGGGTCTGGGTGATCTTGTGATACTTGTAGTCCCTTGGTAGCGCGCCGTCTTGGCCTCATGGAGTTGCTGAGTTAGAAGCTCGATGCTCGCCTTGGGAGGTTCTTCATCGAGTGCAAGGCGATATTTGTCCCAATGTGTAATGTGACGATTCGAGTACCGGTATTATTGCGTCGCGTTGTTTGGAGCCATGTCGAACCCGGATGCAGATTGGGAAGTGGTCGCTTCCCAAAACAGTCCTCCAACACCGACCACGTGCACAGTTGGGTAGAGTTGCCCAAGTGAGATCAGGTGTTGTATCTGCCTGGCGCCATGTTTGGCCCAATCGTGTATGCATTGGGGTGTGTTAAGTAGGGAGAGGTCATATTGGAAGCGTCTTCATTATCCGTTTCCCTCGAGCACTGCATGAGTCGTAGTTCCAGGCTACGTGCTTGGAGTTAAAGTCCCCGCATAGTAAGACTTGATCCTGCGGGTATTGCCTCTTAAAATGAGCCACAAAGTGAGGTCGATAGGAGACCGTTGGTTTTATTCCGGGTATTTTCCGGTACGATGTAGACGGAAAAGACAAGGATGGCTCGGTAGCGTAAGCTTCACCCTGCCCTGTGAACGCTAGTAGTGTTAGTACCACACGGCTCGGTGTCGATTTGAACATGATCAGTGTGTCTTTGCACGTACAGGGCTGTCTTTGTGGGATCTGCTTGATCTGCATGTGGCGAATAGCCGTCGTATCCCGGCAATCGCAATAGTGGCCCGTTCACTTCTTGTAGGGCGATTATGGGGGTGTGTCGTTCGCGTTGCTAGTTGAAGGCGTGCTACGACGTCTGCCTTCTTCTTGCGCAGCGTACGGCAGTTCCACTGGATCACGGTTGAGTAGGTCAACAGCCCCACTCGGCCGTGAGCCGGGTTTAGTTGGGGATGGTAAGTGAGCCACTGCTGAGGGGGCGAGTCACGGATGACGATAACGCCTCGAGCGCACTAGGAGAACGAGTGGAGCTTGTCGAGGTCTGTTGTGGAGCTGCCCCAAATGGGAACATGCCGGTGAACATCAGTTTTTCTATGGTGGTCCTGACACACCTCTCTATGGCATTTCGATGGCTTGCTGTACCTTCTGCAGGATCGGTCTGCTCCAGCTGCGCGAGGCGCTGGTCCAGATCAGTCTGCGGTAATTGATGTTGATGTTCTCCTGATGGAGGAGGCTGCAGCGACGTGACAGGCAACGCGGTTGCAGTCTGCTGTAGCTGTACATTGGTGGTTTGGGGCGTCGCTTGGGGAGCCGAAGTCTTACTTAACGGCGGTGGAGGAGTAAGTGCAGATTGTTGTGAAGTCGGCGCGTGATCGCTGCCACTACACTAGCAAAGGTAGGCTTGCTGCTATCCTCGTTAGTCGAAGCAACTGGAAGCGATGTTGGACCGGTGTAGAAGTGCGGGAAGTTGCTGTGCCTTAGGTCGCTGCTCTGGTAGCGACGGTGGCGAGACGGTGGAGTTTTGTCTGGAGTTACGTTGCGTCGGGATGGGGAACGACTACGTGGGCGCCTGTTTGAATGATTTGGCTTTTTTTAGCTATCTCCTGATTTAGCTGCACTCTTTTGGGCAGTCTTTAGCTGTGGCAAGGTGAGGGCCTCCACAGTTACGGCACTTTGGCGTGTTGTTGGGACAGGTTATGTCGTTTTCGTGTTTTTTGGACCCGCACGAGGGGCACCTTGGAGAGGACTGGTTCGGACATTGTTCTTTGCGGTGTCCCATCTTGTGACAAGTGTCGCAAACCAGAATCTTGGCTTGAAAGGGAACACTGGGACTGTAAAAGAACGTAGCCCTATCCGATAAGGCAGGCTGTTGCCCCTAAATGTGATCAAAGCCGTACCGTTATCACCTAGGGGCCGCGCGCTGAGAATTTCGCATTTCCTGCAGTGCAGGTTCTGCATAAGTTCTGTGGCAAGCATGCCGCCCGCGTTTCTGATGATGCCTCTGATTTGTCCGTGGCGTATGGTTTCATAAGCCTGGAATGGTACCACTTGCCCTTTGATCGGGAGGTGGTCTATGGTGACCAGCGCGTCACGAACGCGAGTTTCGGCAGCGTCCACAGCAATCTGATTGCTCCTGTTGAGGTAGCGAGTGAGGAACTTGGGCAAATCGTGCTGATTGTCTATTTTGAGATAAGTGGAAATATGCCGGGTAATGGCCTCATCTATCTTAATGAAATGTTCGTCCATGATACGACATGGTTGTGTGGGTTGAGAATCACTGTATGTTGATATATGGGGCGGCCAGAGGAAGAGCTCTCGGATGCCAGTCTGGAGTTTTTCTTGCGTCGGTACGTGACGCGTTGCCAGTCGGACTCTTCTAGAGTTGGGTCTTGAGTAGAGGCGTCGGAGGGAGTCGGAGCGGCTTCCATCTCCACGCCGCGCGTCTGATTTGTGCTCATCACGCTGCGAGTAGATGCAGCCGTGGAAACAGATGATAGCGTTCCACGGGCTCTTTTCTGCCCATGCTTCGCGGTCGAAATAACTCGTACGTTCGGGGAAAGGTCAAGTAACTTGCCTTCTTCGTGTTGAGCATGCTCGAGGTCCATAAGCGGCGCAAACGGGTTGGGTGAGGCCGGATAATGATGCTTGGTGGGCAAGCGACGGCGGCGGCAGGGGCGGCGGCCGTGTTCCTTGTTAGGCTTAGTGAGTCGGGCTGGCCAGCTGAAGTTTCGGTGGCCTGCAAGTCCATGTCCTCAGGGGGAGGGACGTTTGCAGGTGCCTCGGGGTGGTCTAGGGAAGCCATGGAATTGGCGAACACCGGTGGCGGGGCCGAGGGCCCGTAGATCCGGTGAAAAAAACGTAGTGCTGAACAGAGCCGATGCAAAAAGCGTAGGCCCTCCTCTGGAAGAAGAAGAAGCCGCCCCGCGGGGAACGGGAGCTTATGGGATACCGGAAGTTTTAGTTTTTCCGTACAAAAACGTCGCTTTCCTCCTCTCACTTAAGAACACGTTCGTGAATACAGATTTCTCCTCTTGTTACGATGTTTTTAACTTACGAACTTCTTAGCTTAGTTGTCGTAACCTCAGAAGCTCTTCGCTAATCTGGCCTCAGGTTTTTGAAACAAAAGATCTGGTGTCTGAAGCATGTGTCCGCGAGGGAACCCCCTTCTATTTATTTTTCATCTTTCTTCTTTATCTTTTTTAGTTTGATGGATTTTTACGATGTTCTTCCTTCTCTTCGTCTCAGTAAATATAGTAGTGAGTAGCGTTCTACCCTGTATCTTCTGTCTCCTCTCTACGTGTGCGCCAATACCGTTTATATGTTTAGCTACCAACTAGCCCAATTATCTACCCTTTTGAAGACCGAGTTCGTTTTTCTCGCTAAGAACAAAAATGAATGACACAAAATAACCAAAAGCGCGGGAGCACAGACATCGCGTGGAACGGCGACCGTCATACGTACAAGGCGGAGTCGGTGAAGAAGGAGTTGTGACTGGCCAAGTAAAAAAGCGGCCCCGCCGAGACACCCAGCGAGAAGAGAGAGTGCTGCGCCGCTTGTTGCCAGACCTGACCGGTGATATCGGCAAGTCGTCAGTCGCAGCTGGGACAGCTCCAGTTCGCCAAAAAAGACATGAGGCAAACAACGCAAGAAGGGCTTTGCTTACGCTTAGTTTCAATCTTTTTTTCTTAACGACTTGATTATTTTTCTGTCTCGGTTTTTGTTTCGTGAAGCTCGTGACAGCGAGCGCCGTTTCTCAGATATATATATATATATATATATATATATATATATATATATATATATATATATATATATATATATATATATATATATATATTTTTTTTTGTATGTGATGTTGGTTTGATTTGATACAGCTGAGCGAAGGCTGGAGTTATTGCGTGGAAGCCGGGATATTAAGAACCGCGAGCGTGTCAGTGAACACTACTCGAAAATGTCGGGCAAACTTGATGGGATCTTAGTGGGTGGGTGTGCGCGTGACAAAGCGGGCATTAGAAGAGGAAACATTTTCCCTCCGTGCCGTTTGGGAAACACTTGCTATCTACGCCTTCAAATGTTGTAGACTTGTTCAATAAAAAAGAGTGTGAAAAAGAGAAATTTTAAGTTTTTTTTTTTGTTTCGAAAATGACGGCGACTTGGCATTACATTGATTAATGTACGTTATGTACAAAGTACATGCTACGTTAAGCTATGTTAAAACGAAAACAAAGTTGGGCGTCGTAAAAAAAAAAAAAAATCAGCATTGCGGACTCGGTATATAGAAGGGGTTGCCTTTGGGAATCTTCCAGGCTTCCTAAGTATGCCACACGGTCACATCCAACAAAGAAACTAAGGCGTGTTACCCTCATGTGCAGAAAGGACGTCCATTTGAGTTTGATTAGATAACTGAGACCCAATGTCGCCGAATCCAGGGTCACCGTAGCTCCTATAAACACTTGCATCAGGATGAAGCAGAGAGGAACGGTGAGCAACACACCCTGTAAAAGTAAACAAAAAACATCAAGAGAACTTCCAGTGAATTCGATAAAAGTGAAGCTACGCGGGGACAGAAATACAAACGATACAATTTCTTCGCATAACGAGGTAAAATAGTCTTTACATCGTGAGTCCATAATTAAGTAAGGGTAATACTAATAGAGTGCATGTTTTATAAAAAAAAAGAGAGAAGGAAATACATCTTTTAGGTCTTAAGCGTTACTTGTTGCTTTTTCCGGGTTTCTATCAAGCCCGAGGAGCACCACCTTGAATAACCAAAGCCTGCGCACTAAAAATTCTGACGCCATCACGGTGAGATCGAGCGAAAGGCACTGATTGGACACGAGTGCTGCGTCAGGGCTCGGCCGAGCCTCGCGTCCAATCAGCGCGTCGATGGAAGCTCGGCATAGGGCTCGGGTCCAATTGCTGAGTTGACGCGATCTGACTGTGATGACGTTCCGTGCAGGAGGACGGGGGTGTTTGGAGGCCTTCATTATTCTAGATGGTGTCGGCCGGAGCCAGGAATCCTAAACTACAATAAGCTTTCAGCCCTAAACTCTTCGTATCAACGCTGGATCGCGGATTTACTCGTATCCGCTTACGACGAAAGTAGCCACTGTCACACTGGCGCCATCTATTAGGTATCCCTGGAACCCTTCCGACCTGCGTATAACCATAGGCTGAAAGTTTCGAGGTACCTGCGAATTCAAATGTACGCGCTATAAATGAGAAACGGTGGCTTGTAAATAACAATCCCGGAACTGATTCTAGCAGACGGTGAAAAAAACAATGAGCAGTATGCGCAAATCTGAAGTGTTCCAGGGTACCCGATAAATGGCGCCAGTGTGTTCTGTCGTCGTAAGTGGTCGCAAGCGGCTGCACCGGAGTCGATCACACTCAAACGCAAATGTTCGAGCTGGTCTTAAAGATGGCGTTGCGACGCGAAAATTCAACAACCGCACCAAAAGTGCAAAACGCTGGCGGCAGATGGCTATCGCAAGCAGAAGAACGACGCTGCCCGATGCCTCCAGCATCAAACTGTGTAGAGCACACTAAATATTTCGTGATAAGGGTGTTGCCGTGGGATGGGGCTAGTTTGTTACCAGTTCATGTGTGTATAGAAAATGATAGCGCTAGCACGCAAAGAATGTCTGCGGAGCCATGCTAAATAAAAGCAAAACATTCGAATAAATATCGAAACTGTGAAAGGTTCTAATGTGGGCGCTTTAAAATAACGCTTATTATTGTTTTATGTAATTAATAGGAGTATCGTAATCGCAAATTAAAATGCAGCCTTAGCTCCGCCTCCTGGTGCCCACCGAGCGCACTAGAGGAAAGGAGAAAGAAGGAAACAAAGTGCGAGTGACGTCATCGACGGTATCAGGTTATCCCGGCTCACTTTTCAGCTGGCTGGGAGATGCCGACGATGGCTCCGCGCAGCACCTCCTATACACGTCTTCAGAACCGTAGTAAAAAAAAAGGTTTGGCTCCTCGCGGAGCATTACTCATTTTCCCTTTTATGTATAGAATAAGATATATGTCGGTGCATTTTAGGTTAGATATATGCTATCTAATCGAGACGTATACACGTTTCAAACGCTGAAATAATCTCTCCTTTCTCCGACAACCAGATCTATTACGTACGACTTCTCGCGGCGTATAAACAATGCGCAATTTGTTTTTTCTTGAGGTGAGAACGATATATAGGTAGCAAGGGCATAGTATGGTGCCTAGAATGCGTCTCCGACCGGTGAGTTTACCGCGTCCAAAACAAGTGGTCCTTCGATTTCCGCCTGATGACGTCATACTAGTGTCACGCTGTCGCCGGTCGCGATCCTGGCGGTGTCCCAGCAACGGTGATGTATGTTCCAGAGGACTGTTCTGCTGTTGCTCGCATTCCAGTTTGACAGCCCACGGAAGATTCGGCAGCCAGGAGTTGAGACGCCGCGACGACAGCGACGCTAAGGACACTCAAAATGGCTCGTGCTTTTTTTTTTTGCTTGAATTTTTACGATTAATTGCCAGGATCGCAACGTCCCACAGAATGATATAGTCCAGCCCTTTTGACGTTATTTGTTTACCGCTTCGGAACTGCTTCCCACGTATGGGCTGGATAGGACGCTGAATACACCGGTCGGAGGACGCGTTCCGGACACAAGAGACATAGAGTGCCGAATTTTCGGCGTCACCCTAAGACACAAGGGTCGGATTGGACACGAGTGATGACGTCAACGTTCGGCTGGGACTCGCGCCCAAGCGGTCAGAAGACGAACCCCAGCCGAACGTTGACGCAACGCTAGAGTCCAATCCTCGCCCCAGCGTTCACCTTCATTAGGTGACGCCGGAGATTCAGCACTTTATGACCCTGCTTTCTTTAGAGGTGCCAGACGTGCGCCTTTGACAGAATAGAGGGTATTAGTATAGATCGTAGCGATGACTCCGATAACGATACCCGATGCTCCGCCACCACCGCCTGCCTTTGCGTATGCATCGTATCGTTAACGGGAGTATCGGAACGATCTACTAAAACTTTCTAATAGACAAGAGTAGAGTTTCGCCGTATGGCGGCAGGCACTTGTGACAGGTTTTTTTTTTTTTGAAATAAAAGCGGTTGCTACATCTTCCCCAAATTTAGTACGATGTTGGGAATCATGAGAGATAATGAGCCACTGAAGGCCCTCTTAACTCGGTTTGTTTGAAAAGTGCTTTCGTCCGCTTCCCTTCAATTCTGGGGGCCCGTGGTATTGGGGAGGAGGAGCGACCGTTACGCGCCAAGCGGTTAACTTTAGAACTACACGGATGGGGACAACAAATACAGTGACTCAGCGCTCGGCCGACATAACCGAATGCGGCGTCAGCATTCGGCTGGAGTTCGTGTTCTCCGGCGAGGGGGTGGAGGGGCTCTGTTGTTTCCACTCCGGCCTGCATGAACAATGCAGCGTGCACGGTCCCAGCTCAGCACAAAAGTTGAAGTGGGTCAAGCTCGCATTCTCTAAGGATACATCCGGCACTTAACGTCGCTTCGTCGATTGTTAGTATGTTTTACATTGAACTGTGCCCCGCGCTCTATTGTAGAAGATGACTTGGACATGCCCATAAGGCCTCTGGGCATGTGCACAGGCCTTGTGTCAAGTAAACACCGTGGTGTGGGGAAACAAACGGGTCAGAGCGCCCCCTATACACGAACTCATCTCTGCGACGTCACGGCGCAGTGGTGGCGCGTCGGTCGCACTTCCGGTCTGGGGCTGTGGGCAGAAGCCCCCATGCCAGACGTGTATTCCTGCGTTGTTTTGAAAGAAACCAAACAAAAACCAGCCTTCTCGTCAAAACGCCGCGACTGGGGCCGTACCAAAAGTGTCGAGAAAGGTTTGAAGGTCAGTTTTCACGTGCTCGGATCGTCCGAGAATTTGGATATGTGCCGTGAAAAGGGAAAAGCAGACGCCGTCGGACAACGATTGCTTGGGCGGGAAGCACTTTGGGTTGAATTCACGGATACTTGTGGTCATCAGATTTATTTGTTTTGTTCCAACATGAACGCCGGAAAACCGCCAAGTTGTGCGGACCACCTGCGGACTACGTTCAGTGCGTCTTCAAGTTCAAACGGCCACCTGATTGTTCGAACTGTCGTCTGCTCTTTCAAACGTTTCTGCTTGTCGTCTGCTCTCTTAGACGACGCCGGTCCGTAGACCAAATGTTGGCCCGGTACTTGCGATAAGAAGTAAGTGCAGGCCTCAAAAGACTTAAATTTGAAGGTTGGTAAGCAGGCTCGATGTAAACAGTAGATACAAGGAGATGTTGATCATTGCTACCAGTGGCCATCACCGACTTGTTATGCCTAATTCAGTTGGTCCGATTCAGCTTGCGATTGTCAGTATCGACGTCGACCATCTCAGCTACGGTTCACGCTTTTGCAGCCCGAGCGGCGTCGCGACTGAAAATTCCGAGCGAAATCTCATCATCCGAATCAGGCTTTAGCGTACATTCTGAGGCGTCCACGCGGAATGAATCGCCACATGTCACATTATTCACGCGAAGTTTTGCGGTGTAACGAGCCTCGGTAATTTCGCTGACGCCACTCAAGATAGTCAGACATCGCCAGGAAGACGTAGAACCAACAATTTGAACGCGAAAAAGGGCAGGGGGACTCACACTGACGCCGACATTGCAACATCGCATTTCAATGGTGTGTTTATGGGCGACGGCGAGCTTCTTGCCCACACCCCCATGGCGCATGCGCGGCGCCGGTGGCGTCCGCTAGGGGCGCACCGGGCGCTCCGGTTTGTTTGTAAACATGAGTTGGTGTATAGTTCGATCTCCTGCCCAATACTCCCCGCAATGCTTTTGGAATAAAAAGAAACATAGGCTTAGTTTGAAGTATTGAGCTTACTGTTGTTTCGAATAACTGGACCTTTTTCACATACCGACGGCAATAGGCGGTGGCTGCACGAACTAATAATCGAGGAAGTGACCTACCTGCGCAATCGATAATAGGAGCTGCCCCGCGTTCAGTTTCTTCGCTCTCAGAGCTGCGGCGCGTGCCCAACGCGACTTTAAAGGGGCGATGCAACAATTTTTGTACTTTGCGCAAATACCGCTTAGAACGGATCCCTGACGTTAATGACCTATGAAACACGCGTTCGTTTTTTACCCCACGCAATAGAAGTCCAAGAAAAAAATTAAAGAAAAACGAGCAGCGTTTGCCCCCTCAACTCGCAGCCAGAACAAGTGGCCACGTGATCTTACTGGAGCCGATTATATGCCGCCAATGTTGATCATAGCCACGCGCTGGGGGTTGGCAAAGCACAGGACACGCGCTGAGTTCCAGACATTGTTATGGCTCGGCTATTGTCGTCGTTGCAGCGATTGGACACGGGCCACTACCCGAATGCTTCTCGAGCTAGTAATTATCACGAGCCCAAATTGAGTGCCCACGCAATGCTCGGGTCCAATCTATGAACCACATTCAAATATCGTCATTGGGGTGTACTGCGATCCCCACGTTACGTCATCAAATTTTCCAAAGGAGAGATTGAATGGAAATGATCGCTTTTGTCCTTGAAATTAGACCGCAACAGAGGAGTTTCTTGGCCAGTGGCGTTGCGTGCGAGTTTCCTTGAGTCCCACTAGTGCCAGTAAGCTCGTGTAAAGTGAAAAACATTCCAATTGGATATCGTTGCACCACTCCTTTAAAGAGGGGCATCCGTGGCGTTCACCTAACCGTCGTGTTTTTCTTTCCGTACACTTTGTTTTTTGGTGTAACACAATTATATATATGCTGCAATTACGTGTTGTACTCGCTGATCCACAGCCTTTCTCCGAATTGCCTCGATTTCTCGTGCCGACTTCCGCCGCTTGGTGGAAGTGGGCACGCAAAACGCTTCTCGAAAAAAGTCGATTACGATCGGTTAACACGAGTCCCCCCTTACAAAACTTTCGAATGAGTCATATTAGGCCAATACAATCTAATGAACTGGGCAGGAGTGATTGAATCAGTCCTGCACAGTCTCGATTAGGTTACGTCACTTAGGACTGAGGGACGCACCCTCAATGAGCGAATACGAAGAGAAAATGCTTGCCGTCGAAAAACTAAGAAAAAAGATATACACAAAGTAACTCGGCTTTGATTCTTACTCAGATCCCAATTTCCTGTTAGGAATGTGCTTTAGCGTACGCAAAGAAGAGTATACATTGAAGTGTATGGTACAAGTGTTTTGTGCATACCGTAGTCCAGGGGTCTCAAACACGCGGCCCGAGGGCCGCATGCGGCTCGCGACTTGCTGGGATGCGGCCCGCAAGAAACCGGCTACGAGCCTTTGTTCCTATGTCTTGAGCGCTAAAAATTGCATGTGCCATAATAATCTAATGTCACCAATTGGGTAATGCTACATACGTAGCTCTGCTCTTAAAATGTCATAACATTGTTTCGTTCTAATTTTTGCTCCCCAGCTTTTTGTCACTTCAGCTGCAAGAACTCTCGCTCAGCAGCAGCGATTGCCGAAGATAAAGCTATGAGCTTAGAATTCTCGCCTTCAGAGACACTACCATAAAAAATACAAGTATTTTATCAAACTGCTTCTATAAAAATCGTCAGAAAAGCAATAACTGTCGTATAAAAAAATCTTGCGTTTGAATAATTCCCGATGAACTTAGCAACGGGAACTACAGTGTGCGCACTATTTTGTTCTATAAAAGAATTGCAGCACGGTGGCGACGCAGAGTCATTTTAATTCTTGTTATCCCATCAGGTAAGAGCCTAAAGAAGCCCCCAAAACAAATCAAACCTACAGATGTGACCAGCAGGACCGTAAAATTCCTTCTCCATTACCCCCCCCCCCCCCCCCCCCCCTCCCCCCGCTGCCTTACAGTGGCCCTCGACCTTTCGGGGGTTGGATATCTGGCCCCCGCACTCCAATGAGTTTGAGACCCCTGCCGTAGTCGATGCACGCGCATACGGGCAACTCCGCGACGTCACCTCGCTGTGCAAGCGCTGCGGTCGTCCCGGCGCACGCGCATTCGCCTCACTCCACGCGAATCTTGTCTCAGCGCACGCGCATTGCTTACGTCTGGCGTAGGCAAACGCGGAGTTGTTGGCAAACAGCGTGCACGGTTCGTATAAAGAGAAAGAATGGCTACAGGTGGTGACAACTCATGAAACGCCCTGCATTTCTTAAGCTCTCAGTGAGTGTACTGCTGTAGCGTATACACATATTCTGCATTCT
Organism: Ixodes persulcatus; assembly: GCA_013358835.2. NCBI lineage: Eukaryota > Metazoa > Arthropoda > Arachnida > Ixodida > Ixodidae > Ixodes > Ixodes persulcatus. The sequence continues at coordinate 1,754,020 of JABSTQ010009514.1, read as the reverse complement.
CCCAACTGCCGCCACTGTATAGGCGCCGCCACGTTTAGCTGCGGGCATAATCCCCCAAAATAAAAGAATGGTGCGGAGCACGGTCGCAGGTGCTTGTTGACTTTCGGCAGTTCAAGGCTGTTGTTCCCTAAAAGAACCACAAAAAAACCGAAGTCATTTTGAGTGCCGGTGCAAGCTTGTAAGTCACTCCGTTTTATAACCCGCCATTGCTTTACTGTCGCCATCGCTTTTAACTGCCGAACAACCAAAGAAGCATCCCCCCCCCCCCCCAACCACACACCTTTTGTTTTACGTGGAGATCAGGGTGCAAGCAGAGCTAACAAAATACACCATCCACGTTCCTTCACTCGGAATGGTGGTGATAAAGAAGATAGCAGGTGAGCTATAACCATCTGCAGTGTAAAAAAACAAAAAAAAACAAAACAAAAACGCAGACTTGTTTATTTTTACGGTTCTTGCTCCTGATTGGTTCCTCGACGTTTTTGTTGGCTTATGCAGCAGCCTGATTGGTTGCGGAGCGATAATCATATGCTCGGGACTCGACACGGCCTGCGTTTCCAGTGCTTATCACCCAGGCGAAAAATGCTGAGTCACTGTGCTGTTGGACGCATGCGCGGCGCCTCATATTTCGTGAAAGGGAGCTACTGCGCACGTTCAGAACCCATTCCACAGCCCAGTATACAAAGATGGCAGCACTCAGGAAGCGATGTTTGATCACCGCGGTGTGGTACAAACCCATTCACGCTGGAGCGTTTGCGTACGTTTTCTTTCGCTAAGTTTTGAGTTACCGTCCAAACATCTGTGCTTCGTGTTTCGCGCGCAAAGTTACTCCATGAACTGGTTTCGACGGGCGCTTCGTACGAAGCACGGATGTCGAGGTGACTGTCGACGCAAGCAGATGCAAGCTTCCGTGTTATACCGGGAAGAAAGCAAACGGTGCTGTGTGAATCGACCGGGGTACTCCGGCGATTTCTTTAGGGTTCCCGATTTGTCTGAAATTTTGCTAAACAGCCCAACGAACATTGCTGAAATAGTATCCCAAATATTAGATCGAAATATTTCTTTTTTTGTGAAGTTATGGAATTTACAACCTTGGTCCTCATCGTGTTTTTCAAACTGGAAGTCTCTACTGGCAACAAAGAAAAAGTGACGTCAGGGGAAGGCATGGGTTCACTCTTTGGACCATAGATTTTGTTTCCGACTAATTACAGGCAGTTTTATGGTGTTCAATGAATGCTTTGGAAGCTCGCTTCAAGACCCGCGCACCAGCACGGAACAAATGCTTGGCATAGTTCATTTTTTATACTGTCTTCTCGACTGGCAAGCCTGCATTCCGTTGACGTCACGGCAGTGAAGAGTGCGGGTATATTTTAATGTTGGTTTTGGCATCATTTTCACTTTCTGATTTTACAGTAACTATTTTGAATTTCGAGATACTGAATCGAAAATATAGTTAGTTGGGGTAGCTCAAAAAATCGACGGAGTATCCCCTCACGGGGGTTCACAGAGTAACTGGTAAACGGGTCATCTTGGTTTTAATTTTGTATCTCAAGACCTGCTGCTCGTTTTATTGTAAACTTTTATATATTGATTGGTTGCATCCTCGGAAATGACATTGTATTTTTGGCTAATGTATTTGTTTATAATTTTAGTAATTGAGAGTTAAATCTTAGTCAGAGTTCCAGTTTTTAATGTACTTTTTTTCAGCAACAAAACAAAATAGGATGCCCGTTCAATATGGTCCGTATCTTCCACGTGTTACTGGCTTTAAACTTAACCTAAGTGAAATAGGGGAACTTTTTATTTCAGTTTTTTAACATTATAACTATGATTCCGTGTTTTCAAATAAATCCGATAAATTAAAAAAAAAACACAAAAAACACTGGGTGTTAAAATTGTGGACAATTCGGAATTACTCGAAAAACGCAAAATTTTAAAATAACGACGGCAAGAAAAAAGATAATATTACTTAGGACGAAGGAAGTTCTGGCTAAGGGACCGAAATGTTGTTTGCATTTGAAGCCTTCGAGCATTGACGTGTTGTCTTTCATTCATACTCTAGCCAGAATAGTTAACCAAGAAGAAAATGTCTCTTTTGTGGATCATGCAATCAGTAGAAGGGAGAAAGTAATGGATGAGACGTACCCAAAGGACAAAGGAAATTTCAGAGTAGTCAATGAGGGTAAAAGGGAGTTGCAAACGAAGTTCTTAAAGTTGTTAGACACAGATAAGTCCGGACGGTTTGTAGTTTTACTTATGGCAGTATTCAAGAAAAAAAAAAGAAAACAACAAACAACAGAAACGGCAATAGAATTATTGTTTTCGGAATGGGTAGGGAACATTGGAAAGTTGAAAAAAAAAAAACACATTTGTGCAGTACTGAATGAGGACGAATTGAATGATATAGCAAAATGTATCACAAGCGAAACGAATTCACCATAAAGCACGGTATTTTACGTTTAAAGTTTGTCAGAGCACAAGGTAGTGGTCCCGAAGAGAAGCCACTTCAGTTTTTTTTTCTTTGTAATATTTTTTAGATTATCGACAAAAGGCTGTTTGCTGTTTATCACGTCAAGGTTTGTTCAGTACAATGAGCTAACTTATTTCTGAACCCCGACCAAAGCCACTGCTTCGGTTTCCAGTTTGGGCCATATTTGTGCATCTTAGAGGAAAGAGGGGTTGCGTTTTTATAACAGCGAAATATGTGATCCTGTATTTTATAAGATGGGTAGGGCAGCTGAAGGTTTTATACGGCCAGGAGTTTTGTTATTTAAAGGTACCGACATTTTTTGAAGTAGCACTTGTTTTGAAAATTTGTTGCTTGACAGTTCATTAGTGCTGCCGATCGCGAGGGCGCCGATGCCAAATACAGTTGCGAACATAAATTTCGACACCGGTGATTTTGTTTTTTGAAGTCAGTGTACGTTTTTGTCCGGATGTTAAAATAGAACTCCGAATTTCGGAGAATTAAGAATCTAACAAAAATCAACTCAGATGAATCAAGAATGTTCAGCGTAAAACAAACCCGAAAAAGCACCCTAAGAATTAAAAAAAAAAAACCTTTGGAAACACGGAATTGTAATTATAATGTAGTGAATTCTTAAAATATTTTAGTCGGACAGCTAGCAAGCTCTTTTACAATAAGATGTAAAAGTTTTAGTTTAAGCGGATGTGTAGTTTCCAAGAAAATGTAGTCAAAGTTAAACAAAATTGCAAAAATGTAATTTTGAGAAAAACACAACTTTGTCTCCAAATTTGCCATAGCAATTTAAAAGGCTCCAGCAGAATACATGACCTTCTTTATTTATTTTTATCGTCCCCAATGCTTCTTTTTATGTTGCTCTTTATTCTGCGTCGTTCCTTACTTTCCGTGGAGCTGCGGAACAACCGCTCGTTACCAAGCCGGTTTTGAGCGATCTCAAAGGATGCACCTGGTGTGATATCAAGTGCATTCCAAAACAGCATTTTGTGCTGAATTTTTATCATTCTAGTATAAGCCACAGCATCACGTGGCAATCTTCACTCTGTCAGCACCAATGGTATACCAATGAAAGAATTAGGCTGCAATACGCTACAGTAACACCTACACTGAGGAAACTGGCATTCATGAGTAATGAACACGTGATAAACTACGTATATTATATATGTCAAGTCATAGTATTCGTAAAAAAATATGCCGTCAAAAGTAAGACGTATAACGTCATATGACAATTCCTTGAAGGTAGTAATAAATAAATAATTAAATAACCCTACTGAAAAAAATTATATGAATTTATTTCTGATATGTTTATTGGACAACTTTTTCATATCAGAACTTATTATTTCATATCAGTTTCATATGCCGCATATCAGTTACACTAGGCTAGGTGGCGCTAGGTACCGCCCAATTCATGTGCTACAAAATTATTTTTATTTACTCACGCCACCATGTAGATACATTACGCATACCACTAGCATCAGCTGAACATATACATTGAGCGCATACACATTCACAGCACAACAAACATGTTTACAACAGAACATCCAATAACTACTTCTGAGCTCTGCGTTTCCGCCTTTTATACAGGTCGTTTTGTAAGTAAGGAGTTTTTCGGTGGCCACCTGAGCAATAAATAATATTATCAGCATGTTGGATTTTTTTCGGTAATATCATACCTCTGAGAGTATTTTGAACGGCTCAGCTAGGGGATGAATCTCTTAATAAAAAATAAACGCTCATGCCGTAATTATTTGCAAGCCAGTAAATCAATCCGCTCCACTGCGGTTCCAAGCCACGTGTTTGCTTTCCCGCGCGGCACGTCGTATACTGAAAAAAATTATATGAATTTATTTCTGATATGTTTATTGGACACATTCATATCAGTTGACATATGTTGCATATCAGTTGTTATATGTCGCATATCAGTTTTTGGGTATTTCATATCAGTTTCATATATTGCTTATCAGTTTCTGGATCTTTCATATCAGTTTCATATGTCGCATATCCGTTTTTGAATATTTCATATCAGTTCTCATATGAATTCATATATATTTTTTTCAGTAGGGAAATACAAACAAACACGCGCGTCTGCCATTTATAAATATCAGGAGGAGCGGATCTTGGCGCAACGTTGAAATGGCTTGGAGAGCCCGTTCGCGCTTGCCGCTTCATGGTGTTTTTCTTCAGACTGCGTGCTATTTTATAGCACTAAAACTAAAAGACGCACGCACGCACGCACGCACGCACACACACACACACGCACGCGCACGCACACACACACGCACACGCACGCACACACACGCGCGCGCGCACACACACACATTTTTGGGGGGGTCGGTTTATCCTATATTTTTTTAAAGATGGCTCCGCGTCATGACACTTCGGCAGTTACTACAAAAGTGCCAAATACTGGCGATAAATGACTGTCGATTGCAACGAACAACGGCACTGCGAAATGCCTCCAGCATTAAGCTTGCTTGATGAGGGTGGTGCCGTGGGCTGTCTACTTTGTTACTACTCCAAGGGCGTCAAAAAGAAAAAGGCTGGCGCTCGTATGGGAACATTACTGCACCGGCGTTTCTAAAGAAAAGCAAAAAAAGAAAAAAAGAAAACGTTTTCTGAAAAAAAAAAGATATGCGAGTGTTTGCATATGGATGTCTTTAAATAATGCGTAGACAGCTTTTTTGAATATTGTAGTAGGAGCGACGTAATCATAGGTTAAAACGTAACCGTTGTTCCGCGTTCTGGTGCCCACCAAGCGCAGAAGGACGCGACGTTTGCGCAGACGCTTTACACGCGAAAATCATTTTTGCGTACACGCCGTTCCCAATGGGTATGCACGGACTTGTGTGTAACCTGTTCGTTGGTTCACGGGAAGCTAAAGGTGGTTGGCTTTGGAATGATTACATATCTTCAGCTGCTGCCACAGGAGCTGCAGGTTTTGTTAGGTGGTAACATAATTTTCGTAAATAAAAGTATGGTGTGAAGCACTGTTGTAAGTGCACATTGCTCACTTACGGCAGTTCAAGGTTGCCGTTGTCCTAAAAAAAGCTACCAAGGCCTGGCGTCGTTTTTAGTGGCAATACAAGATCGTAAGTCCTTCCGTTTTACAACCCGCCATTACTCTATACTGTCCCCATCGTGGTTAACTGCTGAACAACCGAAGAAGCGTTTTCGTTTTCTTCTTTCTTTTTGTAGATGAAACGAATAGAGCCAGTACACAACAAACGATCCAGGGATATATCCTACCCTCCCGTACTCGGTCTAAAAAAAAAACGGCATGTGTTATTGGTGATGTAAAAGTACCTTTTTCGATATACTTTTTTTTTATGCCTTCTTTGAAATATTTTTGGCGACACCTTGCATTTTGTGGAAAACAGGCCCCAAGGGGTAAAATACATAGTTTTGATCCAGAAAGGTTTAAAGCGAGGTTGCGAAATAAGCTACGTTTTCAGTGTGTCAATTAAATCTTCTAATCTAAATTATCCAATAGATTTTGTCCCGCATTCCCGAGTGCTTTTAAGAGTGCAGTCCCAAATAGCTGATATTCACTTTCTATTTAAAAAAAAAAAAACACGCTACTAAAGCGACTTAAAAATGAAGTGTTAGTAGTAAGCGAAACTAAGTATATAAAAACATTTTGATAAAAAATCTGTTCGTGTGTTTTCTAAAATAAAGTGTCAATATTAAACGCTTAGCAAAATACTTAGATTAAAACAAAACAACAACAACAACAACAAAAACATTAAGGTGTTTGGCCTAGAAATATGTACTCAACATTTATGTATACTAGCATAAAATCCACACGACAAAGCGAGAAAAATAAAAATAAAAAGAAAAATTTAAAAGCAATTTTTTAAAAGTTTGTTTTATAATTAGTGTTGAAAATATTGCAAAATACTTGGTTTTCAAAGTAAAACACACAAGGTGTTAGGTCTAAAAATACAAACTTCACGGTTATATTTAGGTAATTACTGAGAAAAGAAATAAAAAAGGTTTGAAAAGGTTTTATTTTTCAGAGCCTAAAAATAACCTTTAATTTCGGTCTATTGCCAACATTAAACAGACTGCAAAATGCTCACTTAAAAAAAATCAACAAAGATATGTTCAATCTAAAAATACACACTCAAGAGTATTATATAGCTTAGAATTCAAACAAAAAACAAAAAAGTTTCAAAATTGCAATATTTGTTAAAGTGAAAAAAAAAAAAAGCATTTGAGCATTGTCTTTTTGCGTCCTAGCCCTGATCGGCAGAGACGCGCGTTCTTACGCACGGTGCTACTTAGTGCTACTGAACTACAAAGCAGACGACGTCAGCTGCAGTAACTGACCGAATGAGAAGAACTAGGCCGTGTCCTTCGAACGTCAGGCCTCCAGCACGTGTTCCGTGCCTTCCGCCGTGCTTTGGATGCGCGCGGGTGCTTCGAGGGGCACGAGACGCCTAAGCACGTCGAAGCTATGCGTAGCGCGAGTTCGTCTGCGTCTTTTGCAGGGATTCTGGGGACGTCAGAACACCGATCTCTGATTGGCTCTGATCGAAGGAGGGTGGGTAGACCTCGAGGCCGCTTGCCTTGAGGTCTACCCGCCATCTTTCCAATCGGAGCCAATCAGAGCTCCGATTGGAACACTCTGCACAATAAGCAGACGAACTTGCGCTCCGCATAGGAACCTCGCGTTTGAAAAAGGCCAACTGAAGGATCCTCCCTGCCATCCTCACATAGCCAATAACCATAGTCAGATTTACATACTTGGGTAGTAATTCAATTACAGTAGTTGAATTACTGCAATTTAACAACTTTTTTAGCAATTTGTAATTGCTAAGTAATCACTTTCTGGTAAAATGAATTGTAATTGTAGTTTAATTACTTTCTAGCGTCAGAAAGTGCAAAATTTCAGGCACACTTACGATTACATTTGCAAGAATTCCAGGCGCCGACGGAACCTCTCGAAAGCCTCAGATCTCGCACACGCGGCCTAGCGCTAGGTGACACACTCGCACACTCAGACAGGCAAGCGCACACACTCACAACAAAAGTTAAGCCGCGTTGTGTGTTTTGTTGCTTACGCTGAGGGCTGAGAGACAGTCCCCTTTGGGGCCTACCTCAACTGCGCCGTGCGGCACCGTCTGCGATACGAGCAGAAAACAATAGCGTAAACATGCCAAAATATTGAAAGAAAATCATGAACCATTCCACTCTGTGAAGATGGATGACCAGCAAAGCTGTTTAGCACACGACACAGACGTGACACAGAAGTTTGAACAAAGGTACGAACACATTTATTGTTTTGATCGGGAGAGCGGAAGGAAAGGAAACTAGGCACGCAAGCGGGCTTGGAACGACGACAAAGAGAGGGCGGTGCGAGCGTAGACATGGCCGAAGCGGGTCGCAGAGTGGTAAGTCTTTGAGAAACCTTTATTATCTACCTGAGAATCCACTTATCTTGAAAATGGTTCCTATTGGTAACTAATCTACTGAAAATGCATATCTAATTGATGAGACGTATAAGCTTTCGCATAGAATGAAGCGATATTGTGTCAAATTCTGGACCTGAGTTTTTGTTGACGCACATAAAAATCCACGGAACCCAAACCATAAACCAATCCGCTAAAAAAAGAAAAAAAGTGAGCTTTAGTTATTAGTTGAGGTTGGGAATATTTATTAACTATGAAGTTACTTTTTTCCTTCCAAGTTTTTACGCCCCTTTCCCAGTACTGTCGCATATTTATTTAATTGTATTATTATAGAAATTTATTTTTGTTGATCTTATTTCGGATATTACTTTTATACGCATTTTGGAAACTCACCTCGCACCTGGGAGTATTGTCCCCATTGATTCGGGAGCCCCAAAATTTGCCCTTGTTATTCTCTCAGTCACTTTCAACAGGTAACGTATCGGAATACTGGAAGGTGGGAAAGGTTGTTCCTGTCTACAAATCAGGTAATAAAGAATCCCCATTAAACTACCGCACAATCTCTCTAACAAGCGTGCCTTGCAAAATTATGGAACACGTCACATGGAGCACGGCTTTCGTAAAGGATTCTCCTGCGAAACTCAGCCCTCTTTCTACATGGTCTGCACTTTAACCTCGACCCTAACATACATGCTGACGCCATTTTTGTTTTAATGTTTCAAAAGCATATGAGAAAATACCTCATAAGCGCTTGCTACTAAAACTTGCTCAGTCAAACTTAGACCATGATATCTTAAGATGGATTAAAAAATTTCTTAACAGTCGCTCCCAATCTCTCCTAGTTAATAACCAGTCCTCTAATCTCATCCCAGTCACATCGGGCGTCACCGAAGGGTCTGTGCTTGGTCCGCTTTTATTTTTAATATATAATAATGATTTACCGCAACATTTATTCTGCCATATTTGCATGTTTGCAGACGACTGCGTCATCTACCATTCAATCACTGACGTATCGAACTAATGTGCCCTCCAAAGCGACCTTAACCACGTGCTGAAATAGTGCGACTGCTGGCTAATGTCACTTAATTGTAGTAGATGAAAGGTTATGTCCTTTTAACGCCGCCGCAATCTCATTTTCTTTCCCTATACCATCACTACCACCCCCGTAGAATTACCCGAATCATATAAATACCTTGGAGTCCCTCTTTGCAGCAATATATCTTGGCGTGCGCATATTGCTAACATCAATCACCTCATTTGCTAACGAAACCCTGGGATTCTTGAAAGGTCAACCACGCCATGCCCCCAGGAAGTAAGACTGCTCGCATACAAATCATTGATAAGATGAAAGCTCGAATACGTATCCGCAGTCTGGGGCCCTCACTAAGTATACCTCACCAACGCACTCCAACCAGTCCAATATCGCGCTGCTAGATCAATTCATTCTTCATGCTCGTACAATACCAGCGTATCGCCCCTGAACGTTGAATTAAGTTTACTTAGTCTTGCTAGTCGTCCCCGCATCGCCACCCTCTGTTTGTTTCACAAGTTATTTAATTCCCCCCCCCCCCCCCCCTGTATCTCACCTTACATCGTACCTCCCACACGCGTATCTCACTGCACCAGTCATCTTCTTCGGGTTGCTCGCCCACGCGCTCGCACTGTCACTTTTTCCGCGTCATTCTTCCCCTGTTCAGGTCCAGACTGGAACGGCCTTCCGCACCAGATTGCTGCCATCACCTGCCCATCAACCTTCTTCGAAAATGTTAGCGATAATCTCTCATCCTGAAGACTAGCACCTATGTTCGATTATTTTTTTGTAACCGCACTCCTTATGTAATACCCCCTAAAAGAAGGTCCTTAAGGTAATAAAGTGAAGTTAGGTTCTTATATATTTCTGAGCCATTATAATTTGAACTCAATGTATATAATTTGTAATAACATGAAACGTTTGCAGATGAACCTGGTTGTATCAGCGCGTGTGGATTGTAGTTTTATATTACCACTATTAAAATATTCAGATATGACTAATTGTCGCCTTCTTATTTGCCTGTCTAACAAAAGTGTGTCAACCTAATTTTACTTTGGCGATCTGGCGTACGTCTTTGAGTATATGAACTAATTTATTATTATTCATTGAAAAAATAAGAACGCAGGACTTTATTACTCCAAGTTGTCAAGTTCTATTATTCATTTAACAATATTCATGAAAGGAAAGTACAATACAGCGATGCTTAATCCTCCTCAAACATTGTGGCAAGAAATGCACAGATGCATTGTTTTCTAAGCAACTCGTTTAAAGTTATATGGCCCAAGTTGGGTCGCTCTCAGAAATAAGTAATTGTAAAGAAATTGCATTACTTTTTAAAAGTAAATTGTGATTGTAATGAATTGCTTTTTACGTATATAGCAATTGAAGTTGTTTTACATTTGAACAAAAGTAATTGTAATTGTACTTAAATTACATTTTATGAGTAATTTACCAATGTAAAGATATATAAAGGCGACGACGATAGCATCATAGCAGGTGGCTGTGCTGCCGTCTTCGTCTTCGTAAGAATAATCTCACGCCGGTGCCGTTCACTTTTCGTTAATCAGGGAACTCTGGCAGAGAACCTTCTTTACTTGGAATGGAGAGCATGCAGGTAAGGGTAATATAAATGAAGAGAACATAGAAGACAAGGACGGGCAAGACACATTGTCCGTCCTTGACTTCTATGCTCTTTACCTTTATTTATATTAACCTTCGTTCATCCATGAAACCCGGTAGTGATCTTGTCCAAGGGTCTCACGTTGTGGTTTAGGCAACATCAGTTGTATTTTCGTACTTTTAATCACTTGGGACTCAAACACCCCCTCACCACGACGGACAAGCCGCCAAAAAGTTGCAATGGGGCTGAGTAAAAAAAAATTCGTTTCTCGCTTAAAAAAAAAAGAAACTTCTTTAGAGCTTTGCTCGTGTGTTGTAAAATCGCAAGACTTGTATTTTTAAACCAAACACCTTTTAGTTTTCGCTTTGAAAACTGAGCATTTGGCAGTCTGTTCAATACTAACAATAAGTCGAAAACAAAAACAAAAAAAAAACATTGTGTTTAACAAAATAATATTTTTTTAAACTTTGTTTTTAGCTATTAACTACATATACCCGCGAATAATATATTTTTAAACCGAACACCTTTTATTTTTTATTTGAAAACTGTGTATTTTGCAGTATTTTCAATACTAAAAATAAACCCAACTAAAAAAAAAGTTTTTTTCGCTTTTAAAAAATTACATTTTTTTTTAACTTTGCTCGCGTGTTGTGTGGATTCCAGATTATTCATAAGCGTTGAGTATTTATTTCCAGACCGACCACCTTTATGAGTTTTTTTTAACTGAGTATTTTGCTAAATGTTTAACATTGATTATTTATTTTCAATATTAGAAAATAAATAATCAAGTTTTCCGAAAATACAGTACCACATTTTTCAAAATATTTTTTTTAAATGTACTTTGTTTTTTTTCTTACTACTAACACGCATAATACTTGTAATAGAAAGCGTGCTGGTAAGGCTAATACAAATAAAGGGACGATCATGAAAGACAAGGACGGACAAGACGTCTGTCCGTCCTTGTCTTTCATGTTTTTCTCTTTATTTATATAATACGCATAAGTTTCAAGCCTTATTGTGGTAGCGTGTTTTTTCAAAATAAAAAGTTGATATCAGCTTTTTAGTATAGACCAACTCAACTCTCTGACGTCACGCCGCTGCGGTGGCGCTGCTGTCAGCACTGGGCATGCGCAGGCGATTCGCCTAGGCCGAATCTGGTTTCTGCGCGCGCGCAGTGCCCTCGCCTGGTGGGCAAACGCGGGCTTGTTTGTAAACAATGTGCTGGTCGATAAACACTCGGAAATGCGTGACAAAATATATTGGATGATAATTTTGAAGCATGAATGAACCTACTTAAAAATGTTGTTTATTCTGCAGTCTTATTTCAAACCTTTCTGCGGAAAAAAAATGCATTTTACCCCTTTGAGGTTAGTTTTCTGCAAAATCCAAGGTCGCTTCAAAATATAACAAAACGTTACATCACAAATATACTGAAAAAGGTACTTTTACATAACCAATAACACAATTTATTTTAAGCGGAATTTATGGGGGTCGCATTCAGGCCTGGATTGGTTGGCGTGGGATAATCTAATAGCGTGCAAAAAGACCTAGAAATTGGCCTCACTCCTGGGACACCCTTCTCTAAACATCATTCTAAAAAAAAAAAAAAAAAAAAATTGCAGGTAAGCTACATTTGTTGGATGTCGCGCACTTAACTGTGGGTTGACCCAGTGCCTGTTTATCTATTTTTTACAAAACGAGGTATCACCGTCCGCAGATTTGTATTTTAATCGAAAACGTGTCTTGTTCGCGCGTCATTCAATCGTATCAGTAAAAAAAATTAAAATAAATAAAAAAGAGTTTTCGAGGTTTGTTCTCTGCAGAACACAAACACAGCCAATCGCGGCTAACAATTAAAGGATCCCAGCGAATGATGAAGCTCAAAATACGACTACAGGTATTGATCGAGAACATGAAACCAAGCTTTTCGGTCCGCAAAGAGAAATGGCGCATCGTAGAGAGCTAAAACCCCGTGAAAATGCGACGCTAGAGACGCTTTTAAATTGCGAACGTTTGAGCACATGACGTCACCTAAATCAAAACACACAAAAAAGTTTTCTCTAAGAGCCGAGTTTAATATCCACCAAATCAAAATCTGAGATTCTGGGGCGCCTGCACCACTTATTTCAGTAAAAAAAACTTGTCAGGAAAAAAGAAAACAATATTGTTTTTCGAGATGACAAGATTTTTCACTGAAACAAATGCAACAGGCACCCACAATCTTAAATTTCGGTTGGATGAATATTATGCTTAGGTATCCGGCTCATTAAGGATTTTTTTTTGTTTTTCTTTTGTATATATTGATTCAGTTAATGCCACGTCCTAAAACTTCCGAGTTTTACCACCACAGCTAGCGTCACATTCTCACTAAGTTTCAGCCTTCTGAGATGCTTAGTTTATTTATGCGGGGGCAATGAGCAAATGAAACGTCATGCTGATTCTTCCTGCGGACATTGTATTTATGTAATCTAATTGTGTTCAGATCTTGACCATTTGCGGGGATCCTGGTGTTGTTGGCCGTGATTGGCTGCTTCGTGTTCTTTAGAAAAGTGAAGTCGCACACTACGAAAATAAAGTGTGCAAGACTGCATGTGTAAGACTGCGAAATCAAAGATTTGGTAAATTTGTGTTTGTAAAAGATGTGCACTAGTTTGACTCAGGAATTACATAATAATGCCATGTGAAACAAGAGGAGTTTACAAGTAATGGAAAAACGCTGGGACACTGTCTATCTTTAGAGAGACATGGTTAAGTGAGATGCTAACAAGAAAGGTGTTTGCCACGAGCCACTTACCTTCCCTAAAGCGACGAGATTTCTTGACACGAAAAAATACACGACAATCCAGTTTGTGGCAAGGAGCAGCGCAAGGTCGACCCGAAATTCTCCGAATTTGCCCACGTCTGCACTCAGTGCGACAACCTTCTTGCTAGAAAAAAATAACAAGGAAAGCAACAATAAAGTAAATATATGTCATCACCAGTAATTGTGTACGCAGAACCTGCGTTACAACACGAGTGTGTTCGCTTGAAAGGGCCCATTTGAAATGCGCCAAGAAGAAATTACTTTTGGAAAGCTAAATTTTGGCTAGAGCAGGAAAGTGGGCGTTTCTAACAAAAGGATTTTAAGTTCCAAAGGGTTAGGTAAATGATTGTCGCTCTCACTCATGTTAGAGAAAATGGGGGTATGATATTGTCTTATCACAAATATTTCGGTAAAAATGAAATTACAGAAAACAATAAGATCTAGGCCACCAAATATTATTAAAAAAAATTAGAATTTAAAATTTAGATTACTTTCGTTTCAATTCATTTTTATTTTTGTTAGCTCTAATGTATCATAAACTAATGAGTTTCTAGTTTACCCGCTATTCATGTTAAAGGAGCCATGAAACGATTTGTCTTCTTTCGCTAAATACTACTTAGAATCACTCCCTAACGTTAAAAACTGAATAAACTTGCCTTAGTTTGTCTTTCTAAGCAATGGCAGTCAAAAAAAAAAAAAAATTCGAGAAACACGAGCATCGTTTATCCCCTCAACTCGGAGCCGCCAACGATAATCATAGCCACGTGCAGAGCCGTATATGTAGAGAGTTTGGCCATTCGTTGGGAAGTATAGGAGACAAATAACGAGGCGCCATTGGCCGAAAGGGGGCTGGGCGTGTTCCAGGGCGTCATCACAAATTCGAATGTGACCAACCAGAAGCCGGAAATAATACCCTGGCTGGCGGTGGTCGCGAGAAACAAACCTTATAAGTGCACCGGAATAACTCTCGGTGACTGAAAGTATGATACACGTGATGTTTCAATCACGCTCATCCAAAATGATGGTAGAAGAGTGCGACTAGCGGAACGATCGACATAATCCTTACACCAAGCGCCGAGGGCCGGGAATCTGCCGTCCGAGCGGTCACACCCTGTCCGAGCTAAACAGAGTTGAGCGGCGCATTCGTTTCTTACATCTTTCTGCATGATCATGATCGAAACTTCACGTGCACTCTATTTTCAACCACGAAGAGTTACTACACTACACTCTTACGCGCTTATTAAAACCATATACCAACCCAAACCTTTGATCAGAACTGTTTCTCGCTACCACCGCTAGGGGATTCTTTTCGGCTTCTGGTTGGTCAAAAGAGCATGCCAAGCCCTCTTTCCGAGTCTGGCGCACGCCCTGGCTCTGACCGCGCCTCCCATTGACCAAACTGTCTATATACACGGCTCTGGCCACGTGATGGGGTTAGCCAAGTAGAAAACGCGTGCTGACCTCCAGGCATTGTTAGAGTCCGGCTATTCTCATCACCGCGGTGGTTGGACACGAACCACTACCCGAGTGTCCGCCGAGGCATTGATTGTTACAAGACGAAGTCGAGTGCTCACGCAGTTCTTGTGCCCAATCAACGAGTCGCGCTCGACCGCCGTCAGGCGGGTGGTTTCTATCCCGCAATTACGCCACCAAGCTTTGCGAAGGCAAACTAAAAAAAATAGTCCCCTTTTATCCTCGCAATTCCCACCGCGACGAAGAAGCTTCTGAACCAGTGGCGGTCTGTGCGAGTACACTTGGACCAGACGGACCAGTACGCCGCTGTAAAGTAATAAACATTCCAACTCGATATCGTTTCACTACCCCTTTAAAGGGGGACGAGCAGAAATATTCTTCAGCCTGGCGGAAAGTCCTCCTCGCCCTCTTTTTTAGGGGCGAAGCTCCTTAGGGGCTAGCCATGTCCGTATGTCCGTCCGCCGTCGGGTGCTCCTGCTCCTGCTCGTGAGCTCACGAGCAGGAGTCGGGTGCACGTGCACCCGACTGCTGGTCCCCCTTTAAGCGCATTCACACTGGAAGCGGATCCGCGTTCGCAAAGCGGTTGCGAACGCGGTTGTATAAAGATCTAGTACAATTGCACGCGCATTTGATGTCATCGAATGCGCGTGCAATTGTACTGGATCTTAATACAACCGCGTTCGCAACCGCTTTTCGAACGCGGATCCGCTTCCAGTGTGAATGCGCCATAAGCCTGGATTTCTCTTGATATGTTGTACAGTAGCTGACAGCTTCAGAAAAGCAGGGCGTGACCTATTATGATCACGCTTCTTGCCTCGCAATGAATGAATGAATGAATGAATGAATGAATGAATGAATGAATCCATCAATCAATCAATCTTTTTCTTGCACAAAGGAAAAGGGGGAACACAGGAGGCGCTCACGGCTAGCAGATAGGTATGTTATACGTATACGCAGGGGTGCCTACTATTCATCCTTCGGCGTCCTTACGACTGATGCCGCGAAATGATTTACCAAAGAGCAATTATAAGACACTTGGTACTCGCCACGCCCATCTGCCTCTCTTACACTGTCTCTGACTCTAAGCAGACTCAACTAGGCCTAACCCAAGAAACCAAGGAAAGCACCTTGTTTTACTTCAAAACATCAGCGCTCGAGCTAAATCTCGGCGTTACCAGGAGTCACTTTTATAATGAGCGGGCAGAAACTCACGGAGAGGGGGAGGTCGGAACCAGGGGGGTTCGCCAGAAAGTCGAGCTCTGACTGAAATGGTTAATGGGTGGACAAAAAGCTGGCTGCCTTCGTCTGTGTTCGAACGCGTTTAAACGCGAACGCCGAAAGCCGGACGCCAGCGTTCGGCGTTCAGACGGGTTCAAACAGTGAGCAGAGACAAAGGCAGCTAGCTTCGCCTCTGCCTACTTATCATTCCTGCATGTCAGAGCTAAGCTCTCCGGCGTACCCCGCGCTCCTATGATCTAGCCCTCTTGCTCAATTTCTACCGCAGACTTCTTGCAGCGGATACTAATGCGGAGAGCAAGTCGTCTGCTTCTTGCGCGGGAGTTGGGGTGACGTCACACCGACGCCGAACTCTGATTGGCTCTGATTGAAGAATAGTGGGTAGACCTCACAAGCTGCCCTGGGGTCTACCCACTTTCCTTCAATCGGAGCCAATCAGAGCTCGGCGTTCTGACGTCACCACAACCCCCGCAAAAGAAGCAGGCGAACTTGCGCTCCGCATAGTAGGCTGCAGGCACTGCGGTGCTGTTTGAACATTCTTATTCATACTTTAATACACGCATAACGCCGTTCGTCATAGCAGCTGCGTTACTATGGCAGCTGTATTCACGTTTCCTGTACGTAAATTGACCGGGCGACGAGGTTGAGCTATAGGTTTCGATGTAATATCTCTATAAGAGGGCATAGCATTGCGGGTTTTGTGTGGTTATGGAGACGAAGGCTGATTAATCTTGCGTTTCATTTTCGCATTATCAGAGCTGTGATCATAAAATATGGGATTCTTTCTAAGTGAACGCCTCGTTTTTCCGTATTTTATTTCACGCACAGACAACCGGGAACCGGTCGCAACTGGTTCGGTTACGATGATCACTCTGTTCATGGAGTCTACCGACATTTGGGGATATAGGTACACTCTTTGACAAATCTGCAAAAGGTACAAGGCTATCGGCACCCGTTTTCAAACATTTCGAACGCCGATCAAGGCTGCGCATATGCGCGGTGTTCCTTTGGTTTGATATGCCAGAAAACGTTGGCTTCGAGTATAGCAAAATGATAGGTTTGTATCGCGTATTATACAATGGGATGAATCGGACTTACTAAAAGTACTGTTCCGTGGAAACCTGCGTGGCGTTGTTGCACAAAACTCCGGGCTTCGGCACCACGGACAACCTCAAAAGCTTCGAAGCGTTCGCTCGCCGCGCTTCGGAAATGTTCTCGAAAGCGAAACGTGCGTCGTTGTTCATGCGCGAAAATCGCAGATTGTCAGAGCAAAGATTCTGAAAGAGCAGATGTCACGACAGAAGAAACCATCAAATAACAAACGGGCCCGCGTCTTAGCGGTGCTTCGCCGCAGAATACATCGAAATTCGATAGCGTTGCTTGTCTTCTACGAAGGCTATATTCTATTAGTTAAATTGCGACGAACCCTAAAGCGGATTACCGAGCATTAAATGTCCGTACATTTTCGTTCAATGAAGATGGTCATACTCAGCACTTCGCCACTTATGTGCAACTGTCCTCTGACTAGTTCGCTGGCTCCTCTTACGGGGCTTTGTGAAGACTGCGGCACATCCACTGAGCGCCTCGTTCTGGAACTCACGCAAGAGCACAATAAGGAGAGGGGGACTGCGCATAACAGCTATCACCTCACGAGTCTCCCCCCGGGGTGCAGTGGTTCACTGCCGGGTTTGAAATCTTGGGGCCCCACGTTCGACTCTTCTTGGGATCCGGTCCCCTTGCGGAATCCATCCGCGAGACGTGGGCCGGACGGGCCGTCCGGACCAGGACGTAGGCCCCTACACGAAATAAAGTTTTGCTTGCTTGCTTGCTTGGGGGACGTCCAGAATCTTGTTCTTTGGTTTCAATATATATACCCATATTACTTTCCTGCGCATGTGCATGGGCTTTCTGCTATGCACAAGCATTTTTCGGTGGAGGGTGCCCAGAAAAATGCTGTCACAATTAATAGTCTAGGCCTAGAATAGCTGAACACCACCACCGTTGCAGCGGCTTTCGCGGTTTTTATACCATGTTAGGCCTACATATGTAGCTGAGATATGCACGATCCATCGAGCAATACGATGAAGGTGC
The DNA here is from genome assembly GCA_013358835.2 of Ixodes persulcatus. Classification (NCBI taxonomy): domain Eukaryota; kingdom Metazoa; phylum Arthropoda; class Arachnida; order Ixodida; family Ixodidae; genus Ixodes; species Ixodes persulcatus. The sequence goes on along the minus strand of JABSTQ010009514.1, from coordinate 1,735,873 downwards.
CCCTATGCACTATCAGAAAGTGAGGGGATCCAAGGCTCGATACACTGAATGACCCATATTTCAGAGTAAGTACTCTTCCCAGCTAACATAGTGTTTACAATCAATTTCGACAATTACCCGAAACTCATAAATCGCAGGAAGCGCTTTCCAGTCCTTCAGAAACGCTAAAACGCGGTCCGCAACAGAGACAGTCTGAACGTCCTGCATGGCACCGTCTACCTAAAGCTCGGGAAGCCGCGTCTTCGAATCGTAACCGTCGCCAACAGAGCCCTTTCAGAAGTCCGCGCCATCGCCTGTCCGCCATTGCTAGATCACGTATTGTGAGCGTGTATTGGACACGAGGGCTGCGTCAGTGTTCGGCATGAACTCGGCTCGACCCGTATCGAGAAGGAGTGTGACGTCAGCGTTCGGCGAGGACTCGGATCCAATCACAAGCTACGTGTCCAAGCAATGGCGACCGCCAGTGTTGCTCGAGGGACTTTTAAAAAGGGGTCTGTTGCGCCCGGTCTGCATGCACCAAAATGGCGGCGCCTACAAGAAAATCGGTGAATGTGCATATCCCACGGTACTCTAAGAGTAACTTATTTGGTGGCTTTAGAGATCCCATATCAGCTACACTTTTTAAGATGACCCTCATTTCCTGAATTGCGTTTTAACGATTGTCTTTGAGACCTGCGATGTTTTACGGGGGCTATACTGACCTGTGTGTTGGCCAGTTCGAAGCACGCGCTATCGGCACCCCAAAGAGTATTGCACGCCGACCACGGGAGTTCTTTGTAAAGTAGACTGTTACACAGATAGAGTGTGGCGTATGTCAAAATGACAACGTTGTAGACGCTGACCAGAGCCCCCGTATAGCAGGCTGACATGCCAATACCTGGGCGAAAAAGAAATTTTAAGAAATGCGGAGTTGAGCGCATGTATGACAAAATTCCCGGCATTGATTCAAATATTACTTCGTATATCCTGGCTCAAACCCTTTGAAACTCGATAATACGAATGCAATGAGCACTCTTAGCTTTAAAATGTAGGTTTAACTTCGATGAATTCATGATAGCTGTAAGTTTGAATGCTTAAAAGGGCGGTGCAACAATTTATGCACTTAGCGTAAATACCACATAGAATGAATCCCTGACATTTCTTCCCCATAAAACACGCGTTAGTTTTTTTCCTCGTGCAATGATAGTTAAAAAAAAAAAGAAATATAAGAAAACGAGCAGTGGTTTCTCCTCAACTTGCAGCCAGAGCAAGCGGCCACGTGATCACGAGGCCATTATATGCCGTCAAGGTTTATTATTGGGGAGGAGATCGAACAGTCACGCCTCTAGTGGTGCGCTTCAGCTGTGGGGACAACAAACCGTATTTTCTTGTTTGTTTTTGATCTGAGAAATCGAAGATGACGATTCGAAGGCCACTCCTCGTGCGACCAAAGCACTGGTCAGAGCGAAGCGCTCGTGCCCAGACCGTGCTCGGCCAGGTTCAATTTCTTTGTTATGCTGTGTTGGTAAACACCGGGCTTTTGGGACAACAAGCTCGATAAAGCGCCCCCTATAGTTCGATCTCCTGCCCAATAGGCATGCGCTGGGGTTGGCAAAGCAAGGACACGCGGTGAGTTTTAGAGATTGCCAAGGCTCGGCTATTGTCGTCATTGCAGCGATTGGACACGGGCCACTACCCGAATGCTTTTCGAGCTATCGATTATCACGAGCTTAAATTGAGTTCTGCTCGGGTTCAATCTATGAGCCGTATTCAAATATATTCACTGGAGATCTATGCCAAAACTGTGACCTCAAAACTACGTCATCAACCTTTGCAAACGTAAGGTTGAAAAAAACGCTCGATTTTATTTTTGAAATCACACCACAACAAAGACGCTTCTTGTTCAATTGCGTTGCGTGCGAGTATACATTGGTATCAAGAGTGTTAGTAAGCTCGTGAAAAGGGGAAAACATTCCAACTGAATATCGTTGCACCGGCCCTTTAAACAAAGGCAGTGCTATGCAATAAATATAAGTTCCACCGTATACTTATTATCACAGCTCACTGCGATCTGGCAAAATCTCCTAGGTAATTACGTCCATTTGCAGTTTAACCGCGGTAAAGCGTACGCAAAAACAAAACAAAAAATTTTCAACCTTTGGCTAAAGGTAAGCAGTTCCAAATTCGCGTGACGCTGGCACCGCTGAACTGGGACACGGCGATTTCCAGTCGGCACAAAGGCATGGCGAGCACTAGCATCATGATGAGGTAACAGACGACGAAGGCACCTGCGCACGCAATCAGAGCAAGTCTTATAGGGACATTGAAAGTACACTTTCCTATATCTGAGCATTCCCTCGGCTAAAGAGAGTGGGGTTTATTACATCGTTTTACGGCGCGACTGTTCGACAACAAATACTGGTCAGAGGAGTATAAAACAAACACTTATAAAAGTTTAACGTAAAAAAAAAAAAAAATTGTTTTCGGAACATCTTGGTCGAGTGAAGCTAGAAGACTTGTAAACCAACATGCACCATGTGCGACGCCGAGAGTGGCATCACCAGATGCACCGATCCCGCAAATAGCATTTCACTAAATGCAATCTGAGTCTCCCGGTTTTTAGTTGTAGCATGGTATGCTCGCGATAAGCGAACGTTTCGGCGTAAAGCGGGGAGGCAAAAGCAGAGTAGTACTGTTAAAGGGCAACTCCACTTCATTTTTACAATTTTTGGGTTATGATCTGTTTAGTCGAAGTCGGCGACCTTGAATCACGAGATATAATTTGTTTTTCGGTAGTGTGTATAGTTTTGTAGATATCGCGAATCTAAGTATTGTTCCGGCAGCACGGCGAAACCGAAACTACCGGCTGAAGCAGCTTGGCAACACTGATATTAGTGGCGCGTCGTCCGCATGACCTATGTTCTCGTCCCGCGCTTCTGAGCCGACGCACCAACAATGTCGGCTCAGTCGCACGTGGAGTTTGAAAAGAGAAGGTAAGTTGCACATTTTCTTTTTTTACCGCTTCACTTTGTTAATATGCATCAAATGTAGTAAGTTTTAGTGTGTATTTATAAATTAGCCGGCCGAAAAGCGAACCCGACTGCTATAAATATGACGCGGTCAGTGCCGGCGCAGCGTGACTGTATTTGTTTCTTGCTCGCGGACCGAGAGAAAAAGAAATAATGGGAGATAGATAGACAGATGTATGCACAAGCGGTCTAAGTTGATAAAGGGGCGATGCAACAATTTTTGTACTTTGCGCAAATACCGCTTAGAACGGATCCCTGACGTTAATGACCGATGAAACACGCGTTCGTTTTTCACCCCACGCAATAGAAGTTCCAGAAAAAAAAGTATAGAAAAACGAGCACCGTCTTCCCCCTCAACTCGCAGCCAGAACAAGCGGCCACGTGATGTGGAGCCGATTATATGCCGCCAATGTTGATCATAGCCACGCGCTGGGGTTGGCAAAGCACAGGACACGCGCTGAGTTCCAGAAATTGTTATGGCTCGGCTATTGTCATCGTTGCAGCGATTGGACACGGGCCACTACCCGAATGCTTCTCGAGCTAGTAATTATCACGAGCTTAAATCGAGTGCCCACGGCAATGCTCAGGTCCAATCTATGAACAGCATTCAAATATCTTCATACGGGTGTACTGCGATCCCCACTTTACGTCATCAAATTTTGCAAAGAAGAGATTGAATGAAAATGATCGCTTTTGTCTCTGAAATTACACCGCAACAAAGGAGTTTCTTGGCCAGTGGCGTTGCGTGCGAGTAACCTTGAGTCCCACTAGTGCCAGTAACCTCGTGTAAAGTGAAAAACATTCCAATTGAATATCGTTGCACCGCCCCTTTAAAGCTAAGGTGCCTTTATGTGCACGCTAGTCAGATCAGCCGCGACCTGCTGCGTCCGGCCGATCGTGCTGGAGGAGCCGGCGGACGGTACGCGAACAGCGACGGCCCCGCATCGTTCTTCAAAGACGCATGTTTCGTGGAGAAACCCGCAACAGTCAGCAGCCGCAGATCCCGTGTGTAGGTGTCTGACGTAAAGTGCTGGGAACAGAGCTTCGCGTTGGAGCTCGGAGTCGACGGCCTTCCGAAGTCTATCCGGCGAACGGCACCGACCCACACCTTGTGCCTCTTCCGGTCTCTTGAGAACTGGTGGAACCGCAGCTCCGGGTTGCGCACCGGATTGTTGGTGCAACCCACAGCACTACAAGTCGTGCTCGACATGGCCCAACGCAAGTCCGGCGAGTCTCTCCGGCTCCACGACACGCGCGTGAGCGAGCAGCACCGCTTCGCTCTTTTCCGCGCTGTCGCTGAAGCAATGCTGAAGTTGAATGAACTGGCTGGACACTAATAAAAATAGGAGAACACAGGATAACGTGGTAAGCACCTCTTGCCGTCAGCAGAATCGCAGAATGCCACTGGAAACGAAGCGTCCGCGGCGTCCGTACGAGAGCGTAGGACTAAACCTACGTCATTGCCCTGTGTTGCTTCACTAGCTCACCCGGTGCCAGCGTTGCTCACCCGCTTTCGGGCCGCTAACCGAGCCGGGAGAACATATTTAATATTGGTTTTAATCGGTAATGCGGCGTCGGTTTGACGTGATACTTTGGGTATGACCGTATTTTGACCCCTTAAAGCGATATCAGTCATTTTGATAGGGTCGACTTTTTGAGTGGAGTTGCCCTTTAAGGTTGGGGAAATCTAGATAATGCCTTACGGGTTATTACTGAATGTGTTCGGGTTTAATTTGTTCATTATTGTGTCGACCATCCTATTTAAGGGAACCTCTGGCTGGGCGAAGAGTCCCGTCGTATAGTTTTGTCGGGCGAGGACATGCATTGCGCCCGTGTGTTTTCTGCTGGCTCGTCGACTGACGGGGCCTTCCGCCCCCACGGGTGTTTCGCCGTTTTGTGTGTTTGCTTTTGGATACGGGGACGGTCGCATTCCTTCGCGGCCCTCGGAGCCTATCGGGATTCGGTCAGGGTGCCGCATTGGCGGGACCCGACTATGCAGTGGACACCACGAGTGCACTCGGTCCTGTCAGCCGAAGTCGGTTGCGGGGTTGACAAATCTCAGCGTTCAGCCCTATTCAACCATTGGTCTTTCAGGAGCACGTGCCTTTGTAAAGGTTTAAAACAATTGGTCGACCTTTGCCCTAGGGCAAGAAGGTTGGTACTTTCAAAATTTTCATGCCCGTGCCACAAAAATATAGTTTTTGTTTTTTATTTAGTATGAACTGAAATGGAAGACACGGGGTGGCCTGGTCGATCTTTTCGTGTCATTGATGGGTCTTTGTAGATGTAAATGAATATAAAGTAAGTTTTTGCCTTTAAACGGACCATGCTTGCTGTCGTCGTAATGCGCTGACGAGATTGAAATAAACGGATTAAGATTATAACATACGTGAAACCTTTTCGAAAATAAAGGTCGCTTCTCACCATGACGTGAATCGAGCGCGAGATCCTTTCTTTCGAAAACGTCCCGTGCTGCATAAACGCTCGTGATAACGCGGAACCTACCAAAACTTTTTTTCGGCTCCGGCTAACTTGGTACTGCACTCGCCAAATTGTTTATCAACATCGGATGCCTGGAACGCCACTTCGGGCAGGCTAAAAGCCGGTTCAGACACTTGCGTTTGCGGGCGTTTTGACTGCGTTACGTAGAGAACCGAAAGCGAGTCACCGGCGCATCTGTGCTTCGTATGAAGCGTGGAACCCTATTCAAAAAAACATCTTGGCACGCGATATAAACAACAGAGATGTCCTGGTTTCTCGCAGCCGCAACGCAGTCAAACGCAACTGTCTGAACCAGGCGTAACATTTTGGTGTGCAACTATCAAAATGTACCGCAGTGAAGGCTCCGAGCGCGAGCTCCTAGCCCTAGGACGTACCTCGGTTGCACGAAATCCCGCGCGGCAGAAGCAACCTTCAAAACCAACGTTTTTTGTCAAAGCTCGCGGGCGTCTCGCGCCAGCAGCGAGCTCTCTCCATAATACGAGGGGCGTTCATTAAGTTTGTATTATCGGCACAAAAAATTTAAAAAGACGAAACGAAACAGGCATCCACGTAAGCGCGCGCCCCTCTAGTTTCCGCACAGCATAAACATCGCATGCGATAGTAGCTCGGAACGTCGTTAGGGAGTAGAAACAAAAATGGCACGGCACGTCGGTGCCAAGCACATGCAGTGATCCGTTTGTTTTTCCATTTGAAGGGAAGCAATGCCAAGGATATTCATTACAATATGGGAGCGTTGTTTGGGGACAAAGCACCAGTTTATGACACTTTGGTTAAATGGCGCAGACGCTTCCAGTGTGGCCAAATTAGAGGAAAGCATTTCAAGAACGGCGAACAAGTGATTGCTGAAGTGGAGCGATTCCTGAACACTCAAAACGAGGAGTCCTATAAAAATGGCTTCCGGCATGTGGTGCATCGCTGGAAAAAGTGGGTAACTTTTGGTGGCGAACAAGTAGAGAAAGTCTCAACTCCTACTCGAGTTTGATAGCTGAATCTTTATTTCTTCGTGACAATAATACGAACTTTATGAACGCCCCTCGTAATTTCACATCGTCAAAATTGGTTTTGACAGACGATAAGTTACTTTACCAAAGTCGCTAGATCCTGGAAAAAGAGCACCAAGCTCCCCATATGGGCGTCATTATGGTCCACAGAATAAGCAGTTTTTTTCCTGACCCCTTTATTCTTGGGCAGCCGATCCAAATTTCTTGTGTACTGAGATCTTGTTATGCACGGGAGCATCCCGCTAAGGCCGATAGTCGTATTACGGCCGAGAGTGCATTAAGGCCGAGAGGGGCGGAAGGGTCGGGAGTGGCTCTGAGGCCGAGTAGGGCGTAAGGGCCAAGAACTGCATTAAGGCCGATAGTCTTGGAATGAACTGATGCGGCCGCCTTCACGGGGGTCGCGTTGTGGTTGACGGCTTTAGTTGCCACCAAATAAGGTAGATGGCGCCACACTGATCATGATAGCTGAAACGTCATTCTCAGTGTCACAACTCAGACTTCATTTTTAAGCTTAACGTATTTTCAGGTCTCGTCATTCGCCGAGGTCTCTTCGCAGATCAGATAGGTGACGTCAACAACGAACTTGCGGTTCAACCGGGAGGTTTGGGGAAAGTATTATTAGATAAATTGACAGGAGGGCACTTTGTCACGGGAAGACTGCCTATGTAAGCATTGGCATAAGCTGTCCTATCGGTAACTGAAAATGACACTGAGAAAACTTAATATTCGAATGCGATATTGAAACCTTCATCAATTGGGACCCAGAAAAAATATTAAGCTTTGCAACCAGGGAAGCATAGAAAATATCACGCGTAGTCAGTATTGCATAGCTGAAGTTGAGGCGCTGCGTAGCATTTGGCAACCCTTTGATTGAGTAATCAAAGCAAGGCCAGGAAATTTCGGTGGAGTCAGCTGTATTATTCCCAGCCATTAAAATAAATCGCTGGCAACATGGAACTATGGAACTCTGCTTCAAAGGCATTCGATGAAACGGCATTCTATGAGACGGCTTCGATTCAAAGGCTTCGACGAAACGGCGTTCCATGAAATGGCGTTCGATAAAATGTCCGGTCCCACTCCAGATGCTGGCGTATCTGGTCAAGAATCAGCGTAGCGAAACAGCAGTGTCGGTATGAAGCTTTTTTATATTACTTTGCTGTATGTATTGGACATTTGAATGTAAGCAGTATCTTTGCTGTAAGGGTTTTGTCATATAATTTACCCATCGGTGCTACGAACGAGCTTGAAAAATAACTGCTGTGTACTTCAATATGAGTTGCTAAAAATAAAATGTACAAAAATGCCGCACAAGTTAGCCGCCGTGAGAGCAAAGCCAGCATACCTTGGCAAACAGCAAAACGTACAGCAGTGCCAGTCAATCAGAATGTCAGAACATGACAACTCACCGTCGAAGTGCATTCTTGCCTTAAAAAAGTGTCACGTGCTTCGTTCCGTCTCTCTAAGTGGCTGACGGGGCATAGACTTCGCCCTTTGTCAAATAATGTTGACACGGAGTGTAGCAAAAAAGAAAAGATAGTCGAAACGGTCAAAGTATTACATGTTTAATTAACCGTAAAGGACAATGCAATAAAAACAAAAAAAACGCAGTATTTGCCGTCACCGAGAGATACAATGGGCACTGACAAATAAAAAAAATATGTGGCGCCATCTATCCAATATGGTGGCAACTACGATCGTCAACCACAACGCAAACCGCGAGGAGGCGGCCACACCAGCCCATTCAGAGACTATCGGCTTTAATGCAGTCCTCCGCCGTTATGGCCTATTCGGCCTCAAAGCAACAACCGGCCCTTTCGCCCCCATCGGCCGTAATGCACGCTCGGCCGTAATGCGACTATCGGCCGAAATGACAGTGACCCTTATGCACATACCGGCGAAAGAAGCGCACATCTTTGCACCGCCACCACATGCGGCGTCGGCTGAACGGCGGCATTTACAAATAATTTCCATGTCTTGAAATATGCGAGGAGAACAATATTATTGTAAGAGATCTGTGGAGATGAGCACGAATGATAAGTTGATTACACATACAGTGCCAAAGATGATAATGACGGCGAGTAAAGGCTAGTTTACACACCTGTGTTGGTTGCGTTCGGAAGCAACCGAAACGACAGTAACGACAAAGTCGCCGGGACAAGTGTTTGCCCTACACAGCATGGCAAGCGATGCAAGGGGTAGCTTCAAGAAGCACTCCATGAGTCACGGTTGTTGCGGTGTTTTGATCCGTAGAGCTGGTTCACACTGCCCCATTTTCTTACGTTAAGTTACGTTACATCTAAGTCACCGAAACATTCGTGTCTCGAATGTCGCGTGTCATGCTTTCTTCTTGGAGCACAGAAGTACAGAGGTCCCGGTGACTTCAACGTCATATTTCGTAGCGTAAAGTAACGTAAGGAAATGGGGCAGTGTCAACCAGCCTTTACGGTCGTCTCGCTTGCATGCGAACGCAACCGTTGCAAATGTGTGATCCAGCCTTAATCGGTACAATGAAGCTCTAAAGGGATCTTGGCGTGACTGCTTGAGAACCACCCTTTCGAAGCCTTTAATATTAAAAAAAAAAACACACTGAAATGGCGATTGCCATGGCAAGAAAAACCGATCAGCCAATCGCCTTGCGAGGGCTTGGTCGTCTGTATGCAGTATCTGCTTCTGTCCGGCTAATAGGCAAAAAAGGCGATGCCGTTACTCATCCAGTATCCAGTGACTTAAACTTTACCCACATCCGCTGAGGACCACGTGTAAATTCTCACTTTCTCACTGGCGAAGTTAGATATTGTAGGCATTGAAATACTGCAACGGACGAGGGTTCTTCGCCTTACGATGTACTGTACCGAGCGTTACGGGCCTTGTTAGCCGATCTATCGCTCCACATGCGCTCCAACACGTTTTACGTGCCGCGCGTCAGCCCAGCTAGGTGGAACGCTCTGAGCTTTGTGGAAAGTTGAGCGCGTTGGTGTCGAAATTGCGAAAACGAAAGAGGCGCATTAAAACTTGGGTTTGGGCTAGTTGATCCGTACTAATTAAGAGGTTAAAAAACCGCAAAACAGAACGAGGGACAACGAAGACACAGAGACGCCTTTCCTGTCGTAGTTGTGTCTTTATTGTCCTCGTTTTATTCGCGCTTTTTAATCTTTTAATCTGGGAAGTGGAGCTTAGAAGACAATAAAGGCGGCAAAGGCCTTCCTTGTCGGTGGCTCGTAAGATCCGTTGAGGTGCACCGCAACGTGAAACAGAATAATAACGGACATTGTTTTCTCTTTCGAAGGGGTAGTCATAAAACAAAAACAAGGATAAACGTTTAGACAAATATAGACATGTAGAAGTTTGATTGTATAAACGCAGGAGGAGCTGTAGGTGTAGTGATGTTCATTCTGTAGTCGGCGACGGTTAGGCAAATGAGTAGATACTCGGCGTCTGGCGCGAGCTTTCTGTCTTTGATAACACTTTGTCGCAGCGTAGCCAAAGCCAAAGCTTCTACTCAATTCTTCATTTGTCGCCGACTCTAGTTTTTATACGCTTTCTAAGTTATTCTTGACCGCAAATTTGTTCAAGCTGAGTTGCTAAGTGAACAAACTTTGTACAAGTTTAAAGCAATTTACCCTGCTTTGTACGACCACAGGCAGCTTACCTTGCTCGTAATCGTAAGCTAAGGCAGGAAAACGCCAGAGGCTACCCATGCCCAAAGACATGCCCAGGCAGGTCATCACGAAGACCCAGTGATGCGACGAAGGACGCTTGCCCGGAGCATGCAGCTGTTGGAAGCAGGTGGCCCGGTACTCGCGCAGGTTTTCAGTCGCCAACATTCTCCAGTGAACAGGCGTCGGTGTCATCTTCGCCGTAGCACAGGGAAGAACGTGAGACAAGGAAATATCACCAGCCTTCTTCGCTGAATTTATAAAATACATATAAAAGGATGTTAACTGACGCCCATAGCTGAGACAGTGGCTACCAACGTTACTAAATCACTCAGTTGGAAAACTGCCATAGAGCCTGCCCTAAAAGAGTGGCACCAATCCATCTTCGAGAACCGAGCTAATGGCGCTCGCAACGCCACCATTTCTCCCGCAGCGGCCACGCGAGGAACTTAATCGGCCATTTTAGCCGAAACGGATACGGTGGAAGGGGTTTCAGGGTTCCCACCCCGTTCTCCCATGCGGACGCGCCGCGAATTACTAGCGAAGTTAGTATGCGCCTTGGTCGGGACGCGCTACCTGAAATCACCGCTGAGGCATGGTTGTATAAAAACAATATTAATTGTACCGCAAAACCTTGCAAACTAAAGATCTTAGAAAACATCACGCGCCCCTCATTTTGTACTAAACTTCAATAAAAGTTACTACAAAAAGAGTTTTTTATGTTGGTTTTTACACAAAAACATGCTTTCTAAAAGCTCAAGGTGACCACAGTAACGACAAATGATAAAGAGTGGCGCTGATCCCTCTATCATGGGAAAAGTGGCGCCATTCATTGTTGTAGAAATGCTCGAGGCACGTGTCGCGCGTGTTCCCATTATACATGCTATCCAAACCTTCTTCCAACTACCTCTTACATCAGCTTATACAATCTATACGGACTCCCAGGCAGCCATACGCGCTCTGCAGCAACGCAAAATCCCACAAAATCTCAGATCGGTCCTCGATGAAGCTCTACGCGAACTAAACCCATCCTCTGTCACCGTTCGGTGGGTCCCTGGTCACAGCGGGATCACAGGTAATGAGTTGGTTCATCAACTCGCTCGCGAAATGCAAATCCGAGCGCCTGTGATCCCGTGGCCTAGCCCCCCGACCAGTGAGGATGCCTTAATCTACAAACGCTCAATCGATTTCTATTACAAGCAGCTCCGTAACTCTCAACAACGACTACCTCGACCCCACCCGAAGCTTAATGTGGCACAAACTCACGTCCTCCGAACAATCCAAACGAACACCGTTCTTACTCCCGCTAGGCTTTTTCTTCTTCGACGTCGTTCTGATCCTTCATGCCCTAACTGCCCCTCCCCATACGCCAACCTGGAACATTGTCTCCTACAGTGCCCTATTGCACTATCCACACCGTTCCTCCCTAACCCCCCTCCCCTTTCCTGGAGTGCTTGGCTGGCGTCAGACGAACCGGATGACCGAATGGCCTTGGTGTTACTAAAGTCACTGGATCTAGCGCCAAGCTCCCCGTATGGTCGCCATCTTGGTCCATGAAAGGAGCAATTTCTCTTTGACCCCTCAGTTCTTGGTGAGCCGATTCAAATTCGCTGGTGACGAGCAGCTTTATGGAGACGTTTCTTGTATACCGAGATTCTGCCATCCACAAACCGGTGAAACAAGCGTACATGTTCCTAGCACCACCACATACTGTGTCGGTGCTTGGAGGCACTGAAAAATAATTTTACTGTCTTCAAATACGCAAGAAAAACAATATAATGGTAAGAGATCCGTCGAGATGGGCATGGATGAAAAGTTGATTGCATCCACAGTGCCAAAGACGCTTATATTGGTGAGGAACGCTTCCAGGACGATGATGCTCCAAGGTGATCTTGGAGCGACTGGTTTAGAACGACCCTCTGGAAGCTTCGAAGATGTGAATGGACCGAAATGGCGATTCCCATGGCAACGTAGAGTCGTCTACGTTGTTAGCGGCGCCATGACACCCGCATCGCCGCCCCAGCCTACAAAGGCATGTACGTTCGATGTCCCTGGGGTGCTATGTTGCGCTTTTTGGACTCCCAGGAGACTTGGAAGAGGGAAGTGACGTCAACGACTAGAGAAACGCAGATTGGATGTTGACAGAAGAAAACAAAATCAACATCCAATCTGCATTTGCTGTGTTGTTGACGTCACTTCCTTCTCCCTTGTCTCTAGGGAGTCCAAAAAGCGCAACATAGCCCCCCTGCCCTCCCGGCGCGTCGGTGGATTCTATCTTCGACGCGGCGGCGGCCATTGTCGGCACTGCCGAATTGTTCTCCGTGCAGCATCTGGGAGGCACCAACTTCCAGCTGTCTGTTACATCGTCGTCGGCCATGAGCCGAATCGTCAACGCCGGGGTCCTGGGGTGCTATGTTGCGCTTTTTGGACTCCCAGGAGACTTGGAAGAAGGAAGTGACGTCAACGACCAGAGCGAACGCAGATTGGATGTTGACAGAACAAAACAAAATCAACATCCATTCAGCATTTGCTGCGTTGTTGACGTCACTTCCTTCTCCCTAGTCTCATGGGAGTCCAAAAAGCGCAACATAGCCCCCCTGACCATCGGCGGAACAAGCGTCCCCATCGTCCCGGTAGGCCCGCAGGTGACGTTCATTACGTGCCTGTACCTACCGATTTATGTGAGAAACGAAGCCCTCGCCGCCGCCCTCTCGCTTTACGGGAAGGTTCTGGATATTCGCTTCGGCGTCTACCAAGATCACCCCAACCTTCGGACCGGCACCCGCTACATTCGAATGGAAATGAAAGAGTCTACCCCGGTGCCGAACTTCCTCCGCGTCTCCGGACATCGGGCTACCTTCGACTACCGCGGCCTCAAGAGAGTCTGCCGACGCTGCCAGCAGGAAGGCCACCTCAAGGCGGCCTGTAACGTGCCCTACTGCACCCGCTGCGCGGCCTTCGGCCACGACACCGTCGGCTGCGCGGCCGGCTGCGGACGCTGCGGAGCGGCCCACGCCACTGTGGACTGCACCCAGCGTCGCAGCTACTCAGCCGTAGCCGGCTGCGGCCAGGGCGACTTCCCGGCCTTGACTCCGGCGTCCCAGACTCCGAAGTCCCAAGACAGGCCTCCTACCACCCCTCCTCCCCCTCCTGCGGCGACGGTCGCCACTCAAGGGTCCGGCGACACGTCTGCCCCCGCCGAGCCCCCAGTGACGACCCCGTCCGAGATCACCCCGACATCGCAACAGTCGCAGCTGGCAAGCGACACCGACGCGGATTCGACCGCGTCACAGGACGCGGCCGAGGCCGCGCTTTCGAACGCGGTCGAGACCGTATCTGTGCACGCGCACACTCCTCCAAGTCCCGGCTCTGGGGAAGTACTGGTGAAGGAGGAACCTCCGCCAACGCCGGAACTCCGCCCTAGCCCACTTCCCAGCTGGAGCGACATCACGGAGGACTCTGCCTCATCGTCGGACGACCGCCTCATCATCGACAAGGTTGACTGCGACAAAGACAGCGCTCTGCCGCGCGGCCGAGATCGTCGCCGCGGCACTTCCGAGGAACTGCGAAAAACCTGCAGCCGCAGTCGCAGCCCACATGGCGGTGCCGAAGACGGGAAGCGAGTTCTTTCCAGTAGCGGCGAATCAGGGTCCCCACGATCCACTCCAGCACCCGCAGCGGCTTCCAAGCGGTTGCGAAAGGACCTCACCGCACTGTCTGACAGCTCATGCATCACGTCCGATACATCCACGGACTAGCAGTGAAAACAACGACCTCCCCCCTCCATCCTCTTTTCGCACGCCTGCGAGTCATCACCCTGAACGTTCAGGGCTTCCGCAGCGTGACAAAACAGATCGAGGTTCTCCAGTTTGCCCGAACCGCCCGTTGCGACCTCCTGTTCCTGCAAGAAACGAACTTCCACAGGCAGCGCGACGTCGACCTCTTCAAGCAGCGGTACGGGGTGGACTGTTTCTTTTCATACGCCACCACACGGAGCTCGGGAGTGGGCGTCGTCATCTTTAACCGCTCGCTCCTCCGGCTCAGCGCGTGCTGCTTTGACCCCGACGGGCGGTACATCGCTTTTGATTTCTCCCTGGACGGCACGCGCTTTCGTGCTGTGGGCGTGTACGCTCCAGCCCAGCGCTCGCAATCCCCGGCTTTCTTCAAGAGCCTGGACGTCCATCTGCTCGACGCTCGCAACTGCCTGCTCCTCGGCGACTTCAACTGCGTCGTCGATTCCCGGCGCGATGTCAGGGGCCCCGGCTACGGACGCACCACGTGGAACGCCGGCGAGCTGATACGCCTGATGCAGAACTTCGACCTAGTGGACTGCTGGACTCTGCTCCATGGCACCGCTTTCGAGCATACCTGGTAACGGAGAGACTCGAGCAGTCGCCTGGACAGGTGCTACACCTCCGAGTTTCTGAGCCACTCTGTCACCGCCTGCTGCGCAATGAACTTCCCTCCCTCCATTACGTACATCTCCGACCACCGTCCGGTACTCGTAGAGCTCCACTTCAGCAGCGCAGCCAGTTCTCAACGCACCTGGCGTCTCGACACCCGGCTGCTAAGAGACAAAACAAGTCGCGACTGCCTGAGGGAAGCCTTGCGCCGGTCCCTCCATGGAGCGGCACCGGACCCGTCGACCTTTGACCGGCTTCAAGAGAGCTGGCGGGTGGCGTGCGTGGCGGAGGGTCGTGCCCTGCGTCGGCGGCACGCCGAGCAGCTCCGAGACACCTTACTGCGAATTCGGATCGCGCGACGGGGCGGCGCGGGGACTCCGCTGATGCGGGGCTACCTGGAGCAGCTCCTCGACCGTTACCAGCGACAGCTACGGCTTTGTACCAATGCAGCCACAGCCTACCATGGACGGGTTGGACCCTCGGCTCACCCCGAAGTGCTGCGCTACGCCCACAGAACCGAAGTGCGGGAGCGACGAGTCCCTTCAGTGGCAACACTACCAGGCGCGCCAGCAACACCAGGTCAACCGTCGGTCTCCGGTTTCAGCGCCCACTTCCGGGCCCTGGCAACCGCTGAATCGACGGCGGACCGCACGACCTTATTGGCGCACCCCTTCCTGCGCGACCTCCCGCAAGTTCCCGAAGACCTAGCCGTACACCTGCACGAGCCCCCCAACCCCAAAGAGGTGCTCCTTGCCCTGTCAAGAATGAAAACTGGGTCCGCGCCGGGCCCGGATGGTTTTCCCGCCGAATTCTACCGAACCTTCTGGGACGTGCTGGGCAACTATATCTGTGCCGTGCTTCGGGAATTTTTCACGGAGCACCGCCTTCCAGAGTCGTTCCGCCGAGGCAGAATCGTTCTTCTGCCTAAGGAGGGAGGAGACCCCAACGACGCGGGCGCGTGGCGTCCCATCATGCTCCTCAACGCGAGCTACAAGCTGCTAGCGTCGATCATCACGCAGCGCCTCCACGGCATGCTCCCGGACGTGGTGACACCCCGCCAGACGTGCTCGATCGTCGGCCGCAGCATTCACACCCTGACATCCCTGACGAGGGACGTGGTGCAGTACACGAACGCTCGCCAAGCCAGAGGCCTGATCGCCTCCCTCGACCAAGCGAAGGCTTTCGACCGGGTGGAGCACCCGTTCCTTCTAGCCGTGCTCACCGCTTTCGGTATTCCCCCTGAAGGGGTTCGACTCTTCGAGACGCTCTACAGTGACATGAAGAGCGACCTGTGTCTAAACGGCGGCGTGACGGTTAGCTTCCCGGTCACCCGGGGGGTCCGCCAGGGTTGCCCGCTCTCGCCGCTGCTCTTCGTCCTTACCCTGGAGCCCTTCCTAGCCAACGTCGACAGGAGCCCCCAGGTCCGCGGACTCCCCCTGCCCGGAAACGGCGAGGTGAAGGTGTCGGCGTACGCCGATGACATTACACTATACCTGCGGGACACCGACGACCTCGGAGCGGCTCTCCGGATCTTTGAGACCTATGGGTCTCTCTCCGGAGCGAGGCTCAATGAGCAGAAGAGTGCGGTGCTGTGGGTTAACCGGCCGCCTGACCCCTCTTCACCGATCCCGGAAAAGACTTTGATCACGATCCTTGGTGTCACCTACCGCTCGTCGGGAGTATCGGCGGACATGTGGACGCGCCTGGCGCGCGACATCGGGGCGAAAGTGGACCGCGCTCGTGCCTACGCTCTTCCCCTGGCTGAGCGCCGGTACCTAGCCTACTCTGTCTTCTGCGGGCGCCTCTGGTATCTGGCACAGGCGGCGCTCCCGACCTCACGTTTCATCCGACGGGTGAAAAGCGCACTCTTCAGCTTCTTCTGGTCAGAGAAGACGGAGCTCGTCACCCGGCCGGTTGTCTGCCTCCCACGCGAGCGTGGAGGGTGGGGCTTCCCCTGTCTCGACATCGCGCCCACAGTGCTCCACCTCAAGACCACGCTGAAGATCCTGCGCGATGAGCACGGACCAGCCCGATCTCTCGCGCTCTACTTCGTGGGGCACTCCCGCAGAGATCTGGGAGTCGTGTCGCCGAGCTCACCGGGCCCCTGTGCCGAAACCCCGCCGCCAGACTACCGAAGGGCAATCCAGCTCTTCAAACGTCTGGAAGAGCAGGCACCCCAGCTGGACGTCGTGGAGACACCAACGGCTCGTCTTACCGAGGTTCTCCTGGAACCGCAGATTTCGGCAACGCAGGTGGAGCTCGGAGACTCTTTCTCCTGGTCCCGCCTCACTTCTTCGTATCTCCCGGGGCACCTACGGGACTTCGAGTGGCAGCGCGGCTGGGGCGTCCTCCCCAGTGGAGACCGCCTGCTCCGCTGGGGCGTGTCGCGCACGGACGAGTGCCCAAACTGCGGGAACCGCGACACGAACGTGCACGCGGTGAAGGAGTGCGTTGTGGCGCGGTCGTTCTGGCGCGTCATCCGCACCAGCTTCCACGGTTTGGGCGTAGGCCTTTACCTTCTGCGCGGGAGATGCCCTCTGGGCGTCTTCGTCCGCCTCCTCCTCGCCGCGGCCGAGTACGTGCTGTGGAGGAACCGGTGCTGCGCGGTGAGACAGGCGCGTCGATCGCGTGCTCTCTGGCCCCTCCTGTGGCGGCTCCGGCGGGAGCTCGTGGGACACCTCGAGGAACAACTGTTTTTCCTCGGAGAACAGGAGTTCCTCAGGCGCTGGTCCTGCCGGTACCTTAGTGTTCGCGACTCGCGGATTGAACTCCGCTTCAGGTACCTAGACAACCTCTAGGCCCCCGAGTTCAGAGCGGTGCCGTTGGGGGCGCGGGCGCGGATGTGCGGCTCTGGGGTGACGCTTCGGCCGCGTGAGTGATCGCGCGGACGGGACACCTCGTGGGAGTGCCCCTTCGGGCCTGTGCGTGTGGCGGCGCGGCAAAGACCCGGCAACTGTACAGACACTGGTTCGCGTATACATGTGTGCACATTGTTCTTATCTTCTGCGCGTTTCTTGCATTGTTCTGTCCACAGTGTTGTAAATAAATTTTCTAATCAGAATAGCCAATAACCTTGCGAGGTTTTGGTCGTCTGTGTGTTAGTATCCATTTGTGTCCGGCTAGCAGGTAGGAAAGGCAATGGCGCTACTTTCCCAGGATCCAGTGACTTTAGGTGTTACAAGCCATGGATGTTTTGAACACAAGGGCTGCACGTTGCACGTGCCTCGTGCATCGACGCACCTTGCGCTACTTTTTAAACATGAAGGGGCTTTAATTTAGCTCGGTCTCGGTGGACGCCAGCGGCCCAGGTTTCAGGGGCGAGTTTTCCAACTGAGTGGTCTAGTAACGTTGGTGGGTACCGAGCGCGAGGTGACGGCGGGCTTCTACATTTCTTTCGCAACGTGCATTCCACACTAGGAAGATTGCCGGTCTCAGTAGCGTATCAAGGCTGGTTCACACAGACCCGTTTTCTTACGTTACGTTACATGACGAAAAGTCACCGGGAAATCTGTGCTTCGTATTAAGCGTGGCTACCAATTCGAGGAGGTGTACCTGGCACGAGACATTCGAGACATGAATGTTTCGGTGACGACGAGCCAGGACGGTGAGTTACCGTGGCAACCAAGGACACAAGCCTCGTCGTAACGTAAGGAGTTGAGCTCGGTTCAACTTTTCACACAGCACTGTTTTCTTACGTTGCGTCTAAAGCGAATTTCACATGCACACATTTACACACGGAGCTGTGTAAATGTGAAACTCAGGGAACATGCGCTATCGCTTAAATCTTCACCAGGGGGCCATCTAGCTGTGCATGTGCGGGACATTGGATGCACCCCAATTTTTTCTGACACGAAAGTACTCAAACAGTTTCATGACCAAAGGACTAGAGAAGCATATGAGGCCCAAGTGATTATGTCAAAAGGGCAGGACTGCATAAGTTCGGCATCAATAGCCCTGTCGGCAAAAAAGTTAGATTTTTTTAATTGGTGTCCCTGATTTACCTTCTTCTTTTATGAGTAAATCTTGTCTTAGAGTTATCGTCGTCTTCTTGTTTTACGTGTGAATTTTGAATGTCTCTTGTATTTAGTCTAATCCGCTATACTCATGAGAATAAGTGAATAATAATATGTATCAGTTTTAAAATAAACAATACGTCAGAGGCTAATCATGCAGTTAGATCGACATTCCTTTAATTGAAATTTAAAGGTACCTGTAACATCTTTCTTCTCCTCACAACCTTTCCATTAAACGTCCGTTGTGAGTTCAGCGCTTGTCCTGTCTACGTCTTTTTCTTGTCCTTGTCCTTTGCGCTGTATTGTGGATTATGTATAATCAACTAGCCCATCAGATTATTTTAGTTAAACTGGGTCCCTTGACGAGCATCTCAACTGCACTGTAAAAAGATCGAAAATGAAAGACGTTTACAATCCCCTGTAACACCGAATTAGAGCGCAGCTCTTGAGGAGGAGGAGGGGAAGGTACGAAAAGGAGGCTATGCCCCTCATCCTCTTATGCTCGCCTCCCATTTAGGGGAAATTTTTCACTAAATTTACCGAGGAATTTTTTCCGCTAAATTTAGTGGGGAATTTTTTCCGCTAAATATAGCGGGGATTTAGCAGGAAAATTTTTCCGCTAAATTTAGTGAGGAATTTTTTCCGCTGAATTTAGGGGAGAATTTTTTCTGCTAAATTTAGCGGGGAATTTTTTCCGGTAAATTTAGCGGGGAAATTTTTCCGCTAAATTTAGCGGGGAAATTTTTCCGCTAAATTTAGCGAGGAATTTTTTCCGCTAAATTTAGTGGATAAATTTTTCCGCTAAATTTAGCGAGGAATTTTTTATGCTAAACTTAGAGGGGAAATTTTTCCGCTAAATTTAGCGGGGAATTTTTTCCGCTACATTTAGCGGAGAATTTTTCCGCTAAATTTAGCGAAGAAATTTACCCATAATGCCCCGCGCGGTAGATAGCTTGATCGAAGCGATCGCGACTCCTGATATGGAGTGGCAACGCCGTGCATGCTTACAGCGTCCCTCGACCGAGCTCTCCCAACAATGAAACAACGCTCTTGTTCCCCGAATGTCTAGGAAGCCGGAAGGTTACAAAGAGATAAATAAAATACTTATGTGAAAGTTGTTTGTGTTTGATGACATTAAAAACGGCGCCGGCACTAACAATTGCCGTAACATTAGAGCACTATATTTTATAACGGAAGGTTACGAAATCAAGATCAAGCGACTCAGCGTCAGGCGGCTCTTTGCGGCGAATAATAGGCTTGCTCGTTTTATAATATTTAACTCAATTGATTGGCAGTTCCTAACGACGCTAGAAATCCCTTAAAAATTAATGGAAAAGAGAAAGACAACAAAACTAGGTTTTCATACAAAAAAACAACATTTATGAGACTGCATCAAATTTATAACTGCATTCACTTCGAAGTTTAGAGAAAAAGGCAGTGGAAAACACTTCGCAGATGGGGCGTCTCTCATGCAAGCTTTGTGTAGCAACTGGTTCGCTAGATTTCGTCGCTATTGCGACGAAAACTTCATTTTATAAAAAGAGTCAAGATGAAACAGGCATTCTTACCCCACAAAGACGGGAGCCTTTAGTGGGTATCCACCATTATGAAGCTTGATTTTATTGAACCATATTTTACGACGTTTTTTTTTTCTCTCTCTCTCTCTCTCTTATAATTATAAAAAAAGAAATTTACAGATCCCTGCCATGCGAAATGAGAGCACAGCTCTTGAGGAGGAAAAGGGGAGGGTACGGAGGGGAGGGTATGCCCCTCTTCCTCCTCCGTACCCTCCCCTCCTCCTCCTTTCCTCAGCCTCCTGCGCACCCTCCAATCCTCATCTTCCGTACCCTCCCCTACTCCCACAGTTTCTCCGTTAAATTTAGCTAAAAAATTGACGCCACGTGACATCAACACCAATTCAGTTTCCCCGCTAAATTTAGCAGGGAAAATGACGTCACATTACCCGGTGTCATGTCAGCTATGAATAAATTGTTTCTCCGGTAGATTTAGGGGGAAAATTGACGTCACGTGTCCTCAACACCAATTCAATTCCCCGCTAAATATAGCGGGGAATCGAATTGGTGTTGAGGTCACGTGACGTCAACTTTCCCGCTAAATTTAGCGCGGTTACGCTGACGCCGACACCGCGAAACCCGAAAACGGGCGCCTAAGAGCTGCGCTCTAAAACGAAAACCGTAACGGTTGGGATCGTAACATCCAACTGCAAAACAACCGACCATTTGTTCACCAGAAAACCTAAAAATAAGGGTCCGTACTCAGGATACCATGCGGCCCTGACTGTGCGCGTGTTGGCCTGGGATTGGTAACGGTGGACAGGCCCGCGCCGTTCCCTCGGCGTTTTCCGTTGCTAGGCGGTTGCTAGGCCTGACGTCAGTTCTATGGGAGGGGTCTGGGAGGAGCGAAGGTACGGCGAGAGGTCACCGAGGACAACAGATGCCCAGACTCTTCCCGTATACATGGCTCTGGCTTACAAGTGATCGGAGTGGACCTACATTCTTCCTCTCAAATACAATTTTTCAGTTTTTTTATAAGGGTTACTCTATTGGCGGGCGTATGCGAAATAGAAAGTAGTGTTTCAGAACATTTAAAAAAAAAACATCAAATTGTTTTTATTGTTTTCTTGAGAAGTGTACGAGAAAAGTAACGTGAACATAATTGGTAACGTAACGAGTAAAGTAATTTGTCACTTTTCAGCGAAACTAATTTGTAACGGTAATCCATTTTATTTGAGGCTCGGTAATTTGTAATTGGAATCCATCGCTTTTGTTCCAAGTAACAGGCACAAATTTGATAATGCACAGCGTGAAACAGCGTAAGCAAGACGACCGCACCCTTACAGAAATATTTATCCACTTTCTACAAAATTTCTATAGAAAATAGTGTCTAGAGGCTATAGAATTCTAATGATGTATCCACTTTTCTAATCACTGTCTTTAGTTTTTTTACCGTTTTTTTTTCTTTTGAATTTATATAGAACTTAGTGTATTGAGATTGGATAGAAATTGCATAAAATTGTATAAAAAATTCTAACATAGTTTCTATTTCCTTTCTAACGACAGCAAAACAGTTTTCGAAAAATAAAGACAATTCTGAACAGTAGGTTTAGGTTTTACACAATATACCAATAGAAATATGCAATCGCCACTTGCCCTGTGCACATGCAGATATCAGAAATACACACGTCACGGAGAAATCTTAACACTAGTAATTCAGTTGCGTTAGCTGCTCCACTGCTATGCTCTGCACTTGAAACGCAACCATTCGAACGAGGAACATCCCAGAAGATACAAGTATTGCAAGTATGTTGCTTTATTTATTCAATAATTTCTACGAAATTTGGTTGATACGGGTTGGGGAACTGCATGTACGACTATAGAGCATAGCGAGAGGAAAACATTTGTATAAAGTAACCGAAATAGTTTTTGTAAGGGCACTGGGCAACATTCGCGCTAATAGCGGTAGTCCTCTATTCCGCAGAGCGTAGACTACCAACTTTAAAAACTGCATTATCCAAAAGAAAATTGAGGGCGCACGTGAGCTGGTGAATACTCAGCAACCTAATAAAACCGAAGACACGGAAACAAAAGGGACGTACGCACAGTGGCGTCACGAGGGTCAGCAGCACCCGGGGCGTGCTGCGACCCTCTCCCCCCCCCCCCCCCCCCCCTTCCCCCTGTTTCGGTGCCCGCCGCAACAACCTTCGCATCCCTTCCTCTCACCCTTTTCTGACGCTACCGATACGGTGTTGTGTACGCTCTTCTTGTTTTCGTCTCTCCGGTTTTATCATGCTGCAGGCATCAAGCGAGGGCTAGACGCCGGAAAAGACGCTGTGAAGAACGTACTATATATGCACTGTAATAAAACAAAAACTACACTGAAAATATGATTCGAGAGCAATGACTATTTCCAACTATGGGTTTTCATCATATCAGAGTACGTTTTTTTATGTACTTCAAGTACAGTTGTTTCATAAAAGTGCGGAGACTAGTTTTTCAACGTAGAATCATGGTGGAAAGAAATACGAACATCGGAGCGCGTGCCTTCCTACCACCGGAAACAGATTTTGGACTCGCTATTTGCCTTGGTGCGGGCAGCGAGCCTTTCCGTGCACATATAGCTCCCTCTCCCTTTCTAACGCGGAACCACATGCCACTACTCCACAACCAGCGGTATCAAAGACCTAAGAAAACAATATCATCATCACCCGCAATATCACCCCCTCACCCTCGCCCACAAGCTCGATTTGAAACTCTGTCCCCATTTTTCTTTCATCTGTGCAATACCATTGTACTATCGCTATAGTCCGTTGCAACTCAAGAAGGTAGGGCGAGGGAATTAAAGGAAGGTCAGGAAGGAGGAAGCAGACGGGACGCTGGAGAGAGGAGGTTTTCCCCTCTCCAGCGTTTTGTCTGATTCTTCCTCCTCAGCCTTACTTTCCCTCGCCCTGCCTTCTTGAGCTGTAACTTACTATAGACGCGGCGCCATAGGCCCTCATGGTACGGGCAACTTGCTTTTCTGCGGCGCCGCGGCTCCCCCGAACTAAAATAACTATTATTATCACTATAAATATATCTTTCTCCTTCTCCGCTTTCTCTCCCCCTCCCCCCCCCCCCCTTTGTCCCCACACGCCACCATTCCAAATGACAGCTGTCAAGCGACACGGTGGCTCATTTTATGCGGATGTAAACAAAACGTTTGACAATTGATCGTGAGCGGTTACAAAAGTGGTTACACAAGCGCACACTCCAACGCGAATGTGGGTACCGTTTCAACAGACGCAGAAAACCGCCGAGCTCTAGCCTTAGACGAACAGCCTATGCAGTTTTGTTTTAATCAATCAATCATCATGACATAGGGTATCAGCGAAAGGCATCGGTCTTGAAGTTGGCCTCTACAAATTCAGCGAGGCAAAGATAGTCGGCGAGCTGGTGCCTCCGACTTCCGATCTCAGGCCCAGGCGAGGGCTTCGTACGAATCCTCCAGGTTGCGAAAGCGTCGCTTGTAACGTCGGTACAGGTCTTTGGTAATGTGGAGCACGAAAAGTAGGTTGGTCATCGGGTGAAATGCGTCCCAGTCGTCCCTGGGTAAACAAGACATGAGCATGCTCTTTAGGACCACCGTGGAATCGGTTGCCAAATGTGTTTGAGCGTGCCACAGCTCAGAGAACGTGGAGAAAAAGCTCGCGCTGCAGAATCCAAGATCTCCAGCAACCCCAGCCCTGCCTGTTTTAACCTAGATGAGCATCGTACCTGGTGTGCGATCACCAGACATATACGTAGCGGATTACTAGTAACGAGTTACTTCTACCTAGTTACCTTTTTCGGTAACGATTAACCTATTTAGTTACTTTTTAAGAGATGGAATGAGTAGCGTACTTAGTTACATTGAAGGCCACGTAACGATTAATGGTATTCGTTACTTTTGAGGAGTAACGTGTACAACACCGTTTAAACAGCCTCGTTTTAATTCTAACCTGAGTATGCGTCTATTGCGAGAAAGGCAGATGGGGAACCCGATAAACAACTAATTACTGGGTGTATCAAGGGGCGGCCAGGCTCTTTAAATCAACCGCAAAATTCGGTTTCTTAACCTATCGCGTTCCGAATTTGTATAGCGTTGGCCACCAGTGGTGCATTTGTTCTATGAAATTCGCGAAAAGCGAGCTTACCTGAGAAAAAAGTAAAAAAAGAAAAAAAGGCTTAGCTCCTATGGAAATGCGGCGAAACCTTCGATCTTCAAACCATAGGGCGCCCTATGCTTTGAAGACCGGTGGCTTCGCTGCGTTTCCATAGGAGCTAAGTCTTTTTCTTTTTTTGCTTTCTTTCTCAGGTAAGCTCGCTCTTTGCGAATTTCATAGAAAAAATGCACCACCTGTGGCGAACGCTATACAGAATCGGAACGCGATAGGTTAAGAAACCGAATTTTGCGATCGATTTAAAGAGCCTGGCCGCCCCTTGATACACCCGGTAGTATAACAGTACATCAACGTTATCGCTGAACACGTCAGTCGAACTCTATACAGCTGGGAGTGTCCTTCACCCAGCGAAACGCAACAAGGTTCGTTGGTTGAACCTTCCAGAATCGTGTACAGTCGAATGTAAACTGGGATGTTGCAAACACGGAGAAGTTGAGAACCCATTGTGAACCTCGAACTCTAGAAGCTGAGGGAACAAAAGTGAGTGGAATCCCAGACTAGGGCATACTACATGGGACGTCGAGGGGACGAATCACCAGAACAAGACAAACGTTTAACGAAAAAATTGTCAAGGTGCAGGTGAGCTGGTGTATGTGGATGATGATGTTCAAATCCTGATACTGGGAAGGAAACTTGAAAGGAGAAAAAGTGTAAGAAGTCGTCGCGGTGTACCAACTCCGGGCTGCCGAAGCTTCCGTGGACTGCCATGCCGGAGAGGGAGCTACAGCAGAACAGGCGTTTGCCACATCCAGAACCGCCGCTGTGACAGCGCCAGGATCGGGGCGGCGAGAACATAACACTTGTATGACGTTATCAGGCAAAAAGTGAGCTACCCCTTTCTAGGACGGGGTAAACACACCTGCTTGAGATGCCTACCATCATACTTCTAAAAAAAGGCACGTGGTGTCGTATACTAGCGTAGGGATGCACAGTACGGTTGTGGGCAAAGACGCTCCAAGCATAGATGTTCGTTTTGCGTTTTTGTAGTTACCTAATGATGCTTGCCATCTGCTTGTAGACGAACATGAGGTAATGTTCTGATGGCACATCCAGGATGTGGTCGAGATTCGTGAAAATCGGAGTGTCACCTGCAGTGGTTTAAGCGACGCCTAAGTGTTTTCCTCCACAAACTCTCAGTCGCCTGTTCAAGACGAACTACGTGATGTGCTTTCGAAGCAATCCACAATGACTCTAAAACGCCAGTAAATTATATAAAAAACAAAACAAAAAAAGAACATCTGCATTATATGTTTTGGTGCAATATATTTCACTAAAGCCGAGGTCACACTGCTTTTATAGCGGCGAGATGTTTTGGTGGTGCCCTCCTATGATTCCCTCTCGTGACGTCATTACCTTGCGAACAACAAGTTCGATGGTGTTTGTAATGAGCACAATGGAAGCTTGAAATCATTGTGCTCTGAAACCAACACCGCAAACACCGTCAGAATTAAAGTTCTTACATTACTCTTATTTCTGTCAATGTCAAAGCCTTTGCTGACGCCATAGTTAGCATTCTGCCAATCATGGAAGGCCGACCACAGCGACTATTTCGATCGCGCACGTCACCAATACACCGTATAGGTTGTTTGCACATGACGTCAATCCGCCATTTTGTTGTTAGTTTGTTTCTTCCAACAAATTTACTACATTGAAGGATTACATCGTAACCGGTTGAGATGATGTCAGTGGTGCTCTACGCATTTGAGGGGGCATGTAAATCCTTGAAATGCTCGAGTTTGGCACACGCCAGACAGCTCGCAACAACAAAATGGTGGACGAAATTACGTCAGTGAAAACACCCTATACAAGGACAACCTGCTTTCAGATTCGAACGCGAGTCACCGCGAGATCCGTGCTTCGAATGCCGCATTACGATGAGTTCAAGCATGAACTTGGAACGCGGCACTCGAACCACAGATATTAGGTGGCTCATTTTTGCGAACTATCTTTTGTATGATGTTTGAGCAGTGTGACCCCGGCAGGTAAAGCTTTGAGGTCTAGTCTGTCGCAGGTTAAGAATAGTATGACAAGTTCCTCCCAGGAAATTTAGAAGAGAGATAGTGCTGGAGGAGAGGCGAGTGAAGAGGAGAAAACAATCAATCATGAAGCGCGAAGAGCTTTCTGAGAAGGGCTTGTGCTACTATTCTAAAGCTGTAACAGACTAGACTCACTTTCACGAAACACTACATATGAGCCATGGGCGTACCAACCGGGGGGGGGGGGGGGCAAAGGGGGCGCTTGCCCCCCCAGTTCTCAGAGTGGGGGGGCAAGGCACGTGTTTTGCCCCCCCCCCCCCCCCCTGAAACAGCCGCCACTGGGCAGGGAAAACACTAGCCGGCGGCGCCCAAGGGATACCATACCAAGGGCACCGCCCCCCGGCCCTGGGGTGCGGGAGGAGTCTGGTTTGCCCCCCCCCCCCCCCCCCCCCCCACTCAAGAACAAGTTGGTATGCCACTGATTTGAGCGCTGAGAAAACACAAAATATCACTTTGGCGTTAACATGATTATTTCAAAGTTACGTTTATTCCCCACGCACGCGGCAACTCTAAAGTCTTCAAAACATAATAACTTGAAATACCTCTGCATTTAAAATATATTGTACAGAGGCCTCAATAAACCTTTAGACATACTTTTTTAAAATATTATAATTCGCTTGAGAAATGATTTTCATGGCGCTTTTATTTTGGCACTGATTAATCTCGTGGCGTCACGTGTTACGTGACGGGGTCATATGACGGGGTCACCGGACGTCACGTGGTACCGGGACGTCACGCGACGTGGTCACGTGACTCGCTGCGTCAAGTCGTGGTGTTACGTTGCGCCTTGACGTCAAGGTGCGCCCGAGCTTTACACCCAACCCACTACCGTTGTTGACACCGAGACGCCACGTGACATCACGGCTTCACACCATGAGTGACGTGACACCATGACGTACTCAATGGTCATGAGCCCGAGTCGAGTGCTCGGGCTCATCACAGTCACAGCCTCGGCAAAGTTGGCAGTGTCTCGTGTGCAGCCAAGATGAGAATAGCCGAACTGTTACAATCTTAGGAGCTCAGCCTTTGCCCTATTAGGGTGACCACAATCTACCGCGTAGGAAACGGCGAATTGGGGGAGAGAGGGGGGGGGGGGGGGGGGGAGCGGGGCCGGAAGAAAAAAGCAAGCTCTGTTACTATTCAGCTCACCGTGCAAACGCACAGTTTTTCAAAGTTCTTTGCTTAGCTGACTGCACAAGCCCCTTCCTTCATTTTTAGACAAAACCGAGGAATAACCAATATAGTAATATGGAAACCTTCCCCGAAAGAACGCATCTCTGAACAGAACATATTGACGGACGGAGCCACAGAAGGAGCTCCAAATTTCCTCTACATTAAAGGTAAAGCATTTATAGGATACTGGGTTCAATCCCCGCCCCTGCCCGTTTCGATCTGGATGAGCATCGTACCGGCGTGCGGTCGTGTATCACTACTGCGTGTTGCACGTTAAAGACCCCAGGCTAGCGGTTGTACTGCACTGGCTAAATTGCTCATCTACAGCTGGGAGACTCGTCGCCCTTGGAGGCAGACCAAGTTCTAGGCTGTGTATATACATACACACAACCCCATTTTTTTTTCATTTCCGAATTATGCACGCACATTCCTACAAAAACAAAAAGTGAAGCTTTCTTGAAAAGCAAACAAAAAATAATTACGGGACGGCAGAAATGCATTTTTAAAACGTGACTGTTCCGGTCAAAACGAAACCACTGGTCACGCCACCTATGCTTTGCCATCCCTAACGCGTCTGCGTCTGCCATTGCACGGAGAGGAAAACTAATGGGTCTTTACTTGGTTATCAACTCCAGGAATTAGTCTGCAAAAGTATTTACAGAAAGTACAACACTCGCTGCGCGACCCACTTAACATGTACACATAATCGAGGTAGCCAAACATGCTTCGGTTACTTTCGAACTGCCTCAGGAAGTTGTGCCTAAGAACTGAAGTATTGAAAGCGGCATAAGGTGACTTATTAATCGGACATTACATGTAACTACAAGCATGTAAGGTGTTAGGGTGGAGGGTGGAATACTAAGAAAGAACGTTTCCGGTAGCCACGGAGGGAGAGCAGAACGTTGACAGCCACTCCGAGTCTCCTTTAACAACTTCGACAACCTCTCGAGGCAGTATTTCGCGAAGTTAAGAGCTTATGCTGATGTCCCACTGAGGCCGTATTAGAAGTATAACAAAAACAGTACTCTGTCCTTTGCGTTATTTATGTGTAATTGGTGATATTTCTCCCTCATGTACTCATTTGTTCAGTGAGCAATCGTGTATTGAATTCTTCAAAATAATAAAAAATTTTTATCTTTCATCCTCTCTCTACATTTCGCGTGTTTGCCCTCAGGTCTACCACGTGAGTTCAGTATTCTTTTTGGCCTATATCCTGAGACCTGGTGTTTTACAATACTGAACAAGAACAGAGAAGCATGTTTTCGGCAAATGGTTCGACACTGGGCGTGCTTTTTAGTACCGTCCTTCTGTGTCGGTCTAGAGCGGTGATGTGAACTGCGTAAAGCCAAATGCATTGATAGCAATCAAAATAGAGTATTTCATTCATGAAGAAAGATCTGACAACTTAAAATAAAATGGGATAATCTTGCTAAACATATATATCATAAATAAATGCACCCTCAAACTACTGAAAGGATCTCTTAAAAGTTTTTTTCGCGCTTTTATCCATGAAAGACATCTGCATCAGTGATTTGGAGAACCTGAGCTAAATTTCTGATTTAAAAATTGATTCATACACATAATTTTGTTTTTTGACAGAAGAATTGTTTTAGCGTATAGACGTTTGTAATTACTTCTTCTATGTGGTGGACATCAGTTCTACGTGTCTGTGGGCTGGACAAAAAACAAATTACACTGGGGAGCGTGGCGGAACTATGACGATCACGTACGCGCACCGCCAGAAACTCGCCAATTAAGCAGATGATACGTCGAGTAGAGTATAAAATTCTACTTTTTTTTGTTTAAGAAAGAAATCAATTAGCAAGAGTGTTCATTACCTACAAATTGAATTGACTTGCACTGTATAAGGAACAAACCTTCCCCTAATGCCAGGCTCTATCAGTGTAGGCCTATATGTGAAAATGTATGTGAAAAAGTGTAGCCCCGTATGTGTAATAAAATGTAACCCTTTATGTAAAAAAAAATGCAAAGTCGCGTGTAGGCTAGCGAAAACCACCATGATTCTTCGCCAACGTCTCGGTGCTGAGTGGAAGAATGTACTGTACATACGTCAGGAAAACAAGCTTTGCGATTGCTGCCGAGTGTTTCTATAATTATAAAGTAATTAAATGCGAGGTGCAAGCGAGCTGGACCAGAATGACGAAAATAATCCATGGAGAAGGGGAACAAGGGGGGACAGAGGACAAACACAAATCTCCAAACGCAGCTAGGTGGCTACTTTCATTAAGACATGTCTCCTGCACAATCGAGTTAAAAGAGAGACTGGCGTGATAAAAAGTTGCCTTTGGTTCTGCCATAAAAAGTAATATTCAAAGCAAAGAGAACCAATACTGACTCAGCGTATCTTATCTAAGTCAGCTTCACACAAGATGCTGATTGCTCCCTTTCCCTAGGCCGTGCGCGCATACTACTTTTCATTTTTTTTTTTTGCCAGGCATATAGATAGCGTTTCTCTGCAGCAACCTTCCCTTTCATCAGCCAGAGCAACTTCTTTTTTTCCGGTGTCAGATTGCGAAGAAAGTATGAAGTGAGTTTAAATCTTTTTGGTTTAATTTCTTAGTCATCCATTGATTACGTGTAATGCGTGACTCGGAGCGAATGAGCACGGCAGCTGTTTTGCCTAGCTTTGGGGGAAGCCTATGCAGGCCTTCTAGTTTGTCTTGTGACAATTCATCGGAGATGCAGCTTTCTTGCCAGATCATCTATTTTACTAAGTAAGTCTTCGTTATCACTGTCGTAATCAGTGTACTTCGAGGTTTTGCCGCTTGCTATATTGTTCTAGGCTGTTGACATGCTTTTTTAGTTCTCATATTTCCTCGCTATGATTATCAGACTTGACGTTTCCCACTTTTTTCTTGAGTATAGCAACCTCAGATGATTGCAGTTGCATTTCTTTAAACACGTCGTCATACTGCTTTGACACGTGCTGTACTGATTCTTCCATCTTGTCGACGCTTTCCTTAAAGGGAGGCTGAACCAAACATTTTAGTGTCTAGTGTCTAATTACAAACACCATCGAACCTGTTGTTCACAAGGTAATGACGTCACGAAAGGTAACCAAACGAGGGCGCCACCGAAATATCTCGCCGCTAATAATAAGTGGCGCACTATCGTTTCATAAGTCAGCAGCCGCCGGTGTGCGCGAGCACACGCAGCGCAATTGACGTCATCATATACCCTATACCCCCTTCACGCTTAATAAGCTTGAATGGGGGATATGATGACGTCAATCTCGTTGCGTGTGCTCGCGCACACCGGCTGCTGCTGACTCATGGAAAGATAGTGCGCGACGTATTATACACACTGAAATATTTGGTTCAGCCTCCCTTTAACCGACACGAAGGCGTCAACTTTTTTCTTAATTGAAGGTATTTTCGTAAGTTTCCTATTAGTCTCAGTTAGAACACTCATAAAAAACTACTTGCCGCTGTTCCTGCGGATGACCTCGACAGTTCTCGGTCTGCAGACTCCTTAACGGGTTTCGAAGTAGGACACATCAAAACGGGTGAAGCGACACCTCTCCGCTAAACGAGGTGAAAGTTGAAGTCGGCAGTCCGTCTCCACCAGGCAAACATCGCGGCTTTCCTCCCCACATCCTTTTCTTTTCTTTGACGTCGGTGCTCGTCAGACCTGACGTCACACGCCACCTGACAATGGTATGCCTGCTGCCTATCCATCTATTCCGCCGTGACTCGCGACCTCGCTACTGCCGTCGCCATGGCAGGAAAGCCTCGTATCCTTCCCTTTCCCGTTTTCGGGACTTGAACAGCAGCGGAGACATTGAGCGATTGATTGACAGCCAACAGAGCTTGGGAGTGGCTGTCCAGACCCACCTGACGTACATGCTTAGGCCTCCGTGAAGGACAAACGCGAACGTTAGCAGATAAAAAAATTCCCCCGGCAAAAAAAAAAAAAAAAGCCCGATTGAAGCGAGTTGCCCCACTTCATGTGGCGGAGAGGTGTCGCTTCGCGCGTTCTTGAAGTGTCCTGTTTGAACAGCACTTGAGAAGGTGTGATGGACTCAGCCTAATGAACTCAGTTGACGGACTCAGACTGGGGTTTGTTTGGTGTGTGTGTGTGGTGGGGGGTATAAATTACTGATTACGGCTGTACTGCATGACAGCCATCCTTTAGAGGTCTACACTCTATGAGGAAGCTGAAGGAACTCTGAAGAGGAGAGGGGGGAACCTCTTTCTCTCTCCAGCGTCCCGTCTGCTTCCTCCTCCCCGGCCTTCCTTAATTTCGCCCTACCTTCTTGAGTTGCAACGGACTATAATAGCAAGATTTGCCTGCTTTCTTTATACTAATAACAAACCTGACGAAAGGCAGACGCAGGTATGAAACCCAACACTATCTACCAGGTATCTACAAGGTGTCAACTACCCCCCCCCCCCCGAAAAAATAATAAAGATTACAGTATTTGTTAACGTAAAAATAAACTATATATCGCGGAGCGCTTTTTTTTTTTAGCCCCAAGGTAACACTATAGCGGTTCAAACCGGATGCCAAAGTTCCAGCACTAACCGTTATTTTTTCAAAAGCTATAAGCCATTTTCTGACATTTTTTTAATGGGAAACTGCCAAGTGGCTGCCGACAGAGCTCTCTAATACACAAGCTCTACAGTGCCAGTGATGATGTAGGTTGTTTCGCCGGGTTTCGATGTGCACCTTGGGTGACTGCCATCGAAGGCCGGGGGATCGTGGGTATGAAGCCAGCTTCTGGAGGGTTGGATGTTAGTGACGAGAGGTATGAACCGGACACTTCGTGTTCGATTACAAACACACACAAAAGAAACTTTTCTTAAACTCCAGGTAACATACAAAAAGAAAAAAAAAATATGAAGGCTTGGACAATTGCTGCGCACGGCTTATATATAAAAGACGCCTTGGCGTCAGGTATCCTACCGCGCACGGTGAGGACGGCGGATACTTCGTAGGCGCTGGACAAAGTACCTGTCGCGCACGACAGGTTACGCGGCGCACCACGGGAGATGAACTTTAAAGGGTCGCGCACGAGGCCCCCTTCAAATTCAACAATGACCCGTCTGATCAGGGGTTAAAACAGCCTGTCGAACGCCCTGGCCGTCCAATCAGGGCCCAGAAAAACGTTCAATTGGTCCCATGTGCCAACACACGCTAAGCGAATCACGTTCGAGATAGCTGCCCCCCCCCTTTCCCCTTCTCAGGTCATGAAAACTCTCTCCTTTGTTCTAAATTCTTGGACCCGAACCTGAGTCCTCTTCTGGTTATACATGCCGGAAAAAATATACGGGTCCGCTAAAATCACGGAAACGTGCCTCGCCGGGCTACTTCATCCCACTACAATGTGTGGGTGGACGTGGATAAGCACAAAATCAAAGCGGGCCAAAAATACACGAAACTTTAGTGTACGAGTCCCGACGTAAGCCTCGGGGTCACATTTCTCACGAAGCTGTAATAAGGATGAGAGCTGGGCTAGTTGGCAGATGTTCATCATAATGAGATAAAACAGCGCAAAAAGGTACAAAAGGAAGCGACAAACCGGACAGCTTGTCGCTTCCTTTTGTACACATCGCGACACTGTTAGCGCGAACACGACATCGGCGCATTTTCGCATTTTGCTTCTAAATAATATTTGCGAGCACGAAATTTTATCTCTTACATGAAAGAACTAAATGAGCTCTTTCCGTATCAATAACAACTTGGATGACATCCCTTGGTTTCAAAGAGCAAAGCTGCAAAAACCGGCGATCGCTTGTTCGCGCTAACAGTGTCGCGCTCTGTACCTTTTTGCGCTGTGTTATCTCATTATGCCCACGAAACACTTTGGCCGTAGTTTACAGAACGACTTGACAGTCGCTGGCAAGTGCAACTCGGTATTCTGGAGAAAATATACACTCGCTAACAACGGCGAGAACCACCGAGACGTGTCGATCGGCGCGCTTTTATGCAACCAAGAAGCGCAGATGGAGAAACTCAAGCAAAAAGAAACGTACGCCACGCATATGCAAGAGAGTACCGTGCCTGTTCTGCGCGAGTCACGAGAGAGGTACGATTCCAAGAGCCAGATTCACTTCCTTACCGGCTCGGCGAAAGACCTAACGCCCGTGGACGTGTTTGTCTCTCGGCCCCGGGTTCCTCGATGAATTTACGTTTGGTTCCTGCGCCTCAGGGTCAAGGAGCAGACGCTCGCAGTCCTTGGAGCAACAGCCTCTCGCGAAAAAGCGGTGCTTTCCCGCGAGTTCTAAGACAGAGGTCCAGCACGTAGGGGCAAGAAAGCCCGCACACGAACAGCAAGCAAGATGCCCACACAATCCGCGGAAGGAGAAGTCTGTCTCGTACGCGCGCGGGATCCCCCTCAACTCGGGAAACGCGACACTGGGTCTCCGAAAACGCTTCCCGGGACCCGGCCGAAGCGCCGACAGAGACATAAACAACACAAAGCGTAAAATTCTCTCCTGACTATACAAAAAAAAAATAAATAAAGAAAAACGATTGTTTGTACACTGCCAGTTACCGAAAACGGGCGAAAATGGGTCGCATTTTCCCATTGAAATTTTCAGAAAATCAATTATATATCTTTAAAATAAGATAACGTTTCGTGCTGCAATTCTGATATCTGACTTGAACCGCTAGCGCTACATTTGGGACGAGAATGAGCGTTGGGCGATGCGTTGTTTATTTTTGCGATTAAACAATGCATTTTTATTTTGGTACACACTGTACATTGAAAGAGAGCCGTGTTTTTCTTTTTTCCGTAAAAATAAGCTACTCGCTAGAGGTTGGAACCAGAGCTCAAAGTTATGAAACTCATTGTTATCTCATTTAAAAGTTAGGAGATTTTCCGACATTTTGAATGATGACAAATGGGGCGCGTTCCCGGAAGCAGACGTCTAACACCCAAGTATGTGCGAGCTCCGTTAGCCGTCATTTCTTCGTGAAAAATGCTCCACAATTGCTTGTAACCTTTGGATTATATAAAGGAAAGCTTTGAAACACTGCCGTCTGCTTCCATCGAAAGACCGAGCGTTCCGTGTCGCGTAGATTATTTTTGCAGTAAGGAAACCACGGTTCACCTTTCTCCCTAACAGACGATATGTTTACAAGAAGTGCCGTGTTCGGATAATGCTGAGCTTTTCCAGTTTTTGAAGCAACACCCGGTTTGACAATATTGACGCAAACCCGGAAGACAACGCATTATACACCGAATGTAAAAGGGAATCTAAAGAGCAGACAAAAGCCAACGAGAGCAGCGGAAGTCCAGCTGAGATGCACCGCCATCTCTCGGAAGGAGAGCAAAGCTGGACGCGACCAAGGCGGGCGCAGTGCCACTCGCGGGTGGCGTTGTCGTAAGTATGGAAAGTGGTCGTGGTTTGGAAGGACCGGAGTAGAGCTATCAGCGCCAAGAATCGATAAGACCATGGCACCGTCCCGCGATCACTCAAGCTCGGCGTCCCTTGTCTCGAGAAACTTCACTTGTGATAGTTTGCCCGTCACGGTGCGCATCGGAAACTGAAAAGCACCACACTGGGGCATTTCTAGAACTAGGCCATATGCGAAATGTACAGCACCGTCTCACCAGTTTGCTTCGGCACTGGCAAAGTTCTGTGCGCGAAAGCGTCGTTCTGAAGAATCCTTCGCTCGCACAAGCACTCGCGCAGAGAAAGCGCTTTCGAAAACCAGGCGCCCGCAACCGTGCCTTTACCGCGGCACTCAAAGCCATATTTTGAGCTGAAGTGTATGCGTCCGCCTCGTTGTTTGCGGCGAGAAACCAGTGACCGGCGGGGCGACGACCACGTGTACATGCGCAAGAAGTGCGTAAAATAGTACTGACCCTTAACTCGCAGGTGTGAGTGAAGATCGATGACGGTGAGCAGTAGGCATCGATTTATATTGACAACGCTACGAAATTGACAAACAGCAGAGGAATCTTGGCGGAACAAAGATGTTAGCGCACAGAGTGTTGCCAGACGTTCGAACAATTTCGCATATAGTCTATTGCTCGCTAGAGAACCAATAGTTGTAGCGCGCCCACTCAAGCACATGGACATGGGAGAACCGGAAGTATAACTCTGCCGTTGTCATAGCTGCCGGAAGTAACGCAAATACCCTGTATACACCTTTCCTGTCCTTATGACTCAGACGAAAAATGCCGAGTCACCAGGTTGTGGTCGCATGCGCGGCGTGAATATTCACCACAACATAGCTACTCTGCATGCACAGTAGAAAATGTTTGCGGCACGCAAAGTCGATTATTATATGGTCTATTGCTGAGAAAGATTCAGAGATAGTGGACCTTACCGTCAGTAATTCTGGCAGAGCCATAGTCTATCACGTGTGCCTTGATGCCCCACGTGTTTATGACGACGCTACGACCGCCGATGCAGAATTGGCTGGTCTCTTCGTCCGTCTTTTTAACCAAAATGTTCTGCGTGTGGAGGTTCCGGTGCTCGAACTCAAGTGCGTCTTCAGCGACCGCCACGCTCAGAGTGACTTGCTGAAGAATGCTCCAGAGCTGAAGAACTCCATCCAGCTGGAATGCGGCCAAGCAAGTGCACGTTAGAAATGAATGATCAGTTGAGCAAACAATAGAGTTTCTTGTCAAGCTTATGTTATAATAAATCTTTCGTTGAAATTTGAATTTTTTTCTAAATATTTTGTTTATTCGTGATCTGCTTGTGCCGACGTTTTATGATATACATATCACTGAGCGCGCATGAAGAGGAAAAGCATAAAGTATGGTGCGTAGCAGCACTAAAAACAGAGACCTTTCTTCTTTCTCGAGTGTTTTCACTGTTTCTTTTTTACTTTCGTTACCAATCAGTAATTGCTTACTCTAGAAATATACGCACTTTTTTTACTTTTTTTTAGATGTACTTGTTTGAGCAGTTTTTTCTAAAATCTACAGACCAAGATTTTCAGCCAACGAGAGTGCATATTTAGCACTAGCGCACGAGTGGAAACTGCTGAATCGAGGGGACGTTAAAGTGGTCTTATATCCCGCTGCTGCAGTACTTCACGAGGAAACGGATTCGTCAACTATTCGTGTTGCGCAACAATTCTCATAATTTCTAAGAGAACGAGTAAGAGAGTAGTTACCTTCACGTTATCCAGAGGAACACCGGCGTAGGACATGTGCCATACCAAGTAAGGTTCTTTAGTCTTCGAGTCTTCTAGTGTCAAGATAGAAAGCAGATTATAATCCTAGTGTAACGTAACGTTGGTATTGTGTAATATGTGAGAACATTTCCTACAAGTACCTTTTTTAGTGTGACCAAGGTCCTTGTCGTCATCTTTAAAATCCTCGCAAGCCTTCAGGAGTTCCACGGGATAAATATCGCAAACACATGTCACGCTGTAACGAATAAGTGCCCATATGCGCGGCTACTGTAGTTGCCGCTGTCACAATATACTCTAGTAATAACGAACATGAATTCATTTTTATCGTTTTATCTTCTTGCCATTCAATTCCGAGATTTCGCTGCATTTTGATTCAGAAGAACT
This sequence comes from Ixodes persulcatus, assembly GCA_013358835.2. Lineage (NCBI taxonomy): Eukaryota > Metazoa > Arthropoda > Arachnida > Ixodida > Ixodidae > Ixodes > Ixodes persulcatus. Next base: position 1,698,861 of record JABSTQ010009514.1, on the reverse strand, counting down.
AAGCTTTGAAAAGTCTTAAAAGGCTCAGTAGCTACTATGACGTAAAGTTTCTTATTTACTACGACGTAAAGTTTCTTATTTTGAGCAAAGAAATAACGAATACACAAAAAGAACAACCCAACGGCTAAAATAGCAAAGGATCATGCATTGTTTTTATATATCAATAAAAAGCACTACAAAATCGCTCCAATTATACACCGGCGAAATTTGCCATAAAATGCCCGTGAGTGGAAAACAAGTACAAAGACACGGTAAACCTGCCATTTATTGGCGGTAAGCCATTAAGAAATGTTAACTTTTCGCTTCAGTATTTAAAAAAAAGAAATCATATTTTTTTATGTTTACCCTTTGCTTGGATACTTTCAACTTCGAAAGTCCAGAATTCATTTGAGAGACTTCTTTTTAAAACAAACATGGCAACTATTTAAAAATCAGCCGCAATAATTATCATAGCAATGTTTTTCTTTCTGATTTTCTCACATAAGACAGCGATCCTGTCAAATTATGCTTGGCGAGATACTTATTTTATAAATTGAGGTTAGTAGGGCTTGTCGTTTTTGGCATCAATCTGGTTCCAAATATTCCAATGGTAATCTTCGAATCATTTGAATGCGTCAGCCAGGTTTAGCGTACAGAAGTATTATGAAATTACGCGCCTCCTAAGTTCCAAGAATCCGGTCGTGTAGTATTCCAATTTCTTTCTCAGGTCTGAAAGCTTCCTGCATTAAAAAAAACAACACAAACAAATAAGAATAAGCATAATTAACTGTCTAACTCAAGCAAAATGTATAATTATGAAAATATCGGACTTCGTTTTTTCCTAACAGATTTCGCAGAGCATAGCTTCATGTAAGCGAACTCTTATTCAGACCCGCCACAATCACAAGTAATTCGTATTAGGGAACGTTAGACCCAACTACTAAGGCCGCAATTCGGCTTCCTTACAAAGTATAAAATGTTTTCTCACAGCTACAAAACTTGGGATTTTAATGCGTACTTTTTGGACCCACATACTTCGGTGAGTTTTTTGAAAAACCGTGATGTAAATGCCGATAATTATTTTAACGATGCTCGCACGTCTTAAGATATCAAACATGATTAGTTATCTAATCTATAATAAAATATGATACCATGTACAGTTGGGATATCGGTTTACCCGGCACCCTCTCGAAGCCAGTAAGCAAACGTTCGTGTGATTTTTGTGATTAGATGTACAGTGTGAACCAGAAGGCGCATCCGCCCCTCGACGGAACCCCATAAATTGGTTTCCTAACATATTATGATACTCTTTACTACCGTACACAAGTGCCCCTATGCAGTGAATTTGTTATTTGAGAGTACGAAACTACAAGATGATACGAGTCAAAAGAGAGAGAGAGAAAAAAAAAGAAGGACGCTTCTTTTTTATGGGCGAGAATCCATCAGTCTTTTTTTTTCTTTTGCGCGGAATCATCAAAAAGTGCTTGGATCACACCAACACGTCAATAACCATTGACCGTGTCACAACTCACAGGGCAATGAGGATTTCCGAGAAAAGCCTGTCCCAGGACTTGAGCACGTAACCGAGCTTGACGACCTTGAAGACGCTGTCACCTCTGTAGCTGTACACCCTGAAGACGTCCGAGTGTGCGCCTTCCGCGATTTTGGTAAAGTAGTCCGCCTCTCTGCGCACACGAACAGGTAATTGGCTCCAGGCGCACTGCTGGTATACATCGTACAAAAGAGTCACGGAGTTCTCTGCGGGCACGATGACAGATATTATCCGCGGAGATCTCATCAAGCATGTTCCAAGGATGAAATTCGCTTCATACATGCTTCGAACGTGTCTGCAGACTGCCTTTTGTAGGATGTAATACGTGTGTAACTGCGGCTTAACAAGTAGGTATACTACATTAATACATCAACCCCAAGAAGAAGCACTGGTACAGGCTTCTCTAATTCGGTACGTCATTAAACTGCCCGTGAAATAAAAGAAAGAGCAAATGCGATCAAGTTTCTGATTAAGATCAACCCCTGTTCCGTATTTCTAGCAGAAGACTTTTAAAAATCCTTTCTCAAGAGCCGACAGCTCAACCAGTTGGTTCTGTCGTTCGATGTAACTCGTTCTACGTATTTTTGGTTGTTTATTTTTCCCGTCATCAACTCGCTTGAGAGGGTCTGTTTTTCTATTTTCGATTCAGTGTAATTTAAATCGTACAGAATAGAAAAGCAAATCAAAATAAGACAAAACAAAACAAGGAAACTATTTTTTTCCAATGATGTGTATTTTAGTTTATATTTCGGACGTCGCGTAGCAACCATAACTTGTCTGAATAAAGGCATGTGGGTTATAACATGACCGCGAGTGTATATAACAACTATTACATACAATACATTGTACATAGAAGTCTAGAAGTCGTACTATCTTTCCTGCACATGATTTGATTTTGTTTTTCAGCTTGTTTTCGCTTGACTAAAAAGGCAGCAACCATAGTGTTTTTTGTTTGAAAAAAAAAACAACAACAACAACCACATATCACATTGTCGAACGTTTGTTTGCTGACAGAAAGTCGTGCCGTTCCTAATATGCAAGAACTGAGCATTTTTTTTTTTTTACAAAGACAACCCAGTGTTTTTGTCATCGTTCGATTATAGCCAGGCTGACGCTCATTCAAGGGCTCGGCATTCAACTTTTTAAACAAGCTACTTTAACCAAATTTATTAGGTCCCCACTGTATTGAATACGAACGAAAAATGTCTATAGTTGGGATTATATCATAAATCCCACGTGACTATAGGGACACGTTTTTTAAATCTTGCACGCTTTTTCTAATGCAAAAAAAAAGAAAACTCGACACACAAAGACTACTTTTGTGGAAACTACACGATGGGTTGTTTCTCAAGTCAATATAGACCTTTTCAAAGAGGGGCTCCTGGCCGGTTCCATTTTCAGTGTTCCTGCTTATGGCGCGTGATTTGCTCGCTTTGCGAAGGGACGAACATGGGCGTGCTGGGCTGAGGAGACCGCACGCTTGGCTGAGGACTTGTAAGCCATTGTGATTGTGTCTATTAGCGGCGAGATGTTTTGGTGGCGCCCTCCTGTGGTTCCCCCTTGTGACGTCATTACCTTGCAAACAACAAGTTTGATGGTGTTTGTTATTAGCATGGTGGAAGCTTGAAATCATTGCGCTCTCAAAGGAACACTGCCAACACCGTCAAAATTAAAGTTCTTTCATTCCTCTTATTTCCGTCGATGATAAATCCCCTTTCCGACGTCACAGTCAGCGTTCGGCCAATCGTGGAAGGCCGACCACAGCGACACTTTCGGTCGCGCACGGGGCTAATAGCCCGTTGCAACATAAGACTGACAATAGGTGCTCCCCCTCTAGCACGAGCCTTTCTACCCATGACACGTGAGAACATTCTAAGCCGAACACACCCCTGAAGCCTCAACGAGCGCGTTATGAAGGTGGACCATCTACTGCCGCTCGTATGTTGCAACAGACTATAGCAACTTATCTATCGGATGCAAAGCAAAATTGTTGTGTGTATGTTTATACAGCCGGAAGTTGGTCTGCCTCAGTGGGCGTCTGGTGTCTCAGCTGTAGATGAGCAATTTAGCCAGTGCGGTACAACCGCTAACCTGAGGTCTTTAATGTGCACCACGCAGTAGTGATACACGACCGCACGCCGGTACGATGCTCATCCAGATCGAAACCGGCAGAGGTGGGGATTGAACCCAGGATCCCGGGTTCTGCAGCGCGAACTTTCGCTCCACTTATACAATCTTGTGCGCAGCAAGGACGAGGACAAAAGGAGAGAACAGGACACAACAAGGCGCCTTGTTGTGTCCTGTTCTCTCCTTTTGTCCTCGTCCTTGCTGCGCACAAGATTGTATAAGATGACAAACCAACTCGCCCAAACAACCACTCTTCTTTCGCTCCACGTTCTCCGAGCTGGTGTGTGCTAGACCACTCGGCCCCCGGCACAGAAATTGCGTAAACGTTATCTAAATAATGTTAATATTGCAATAAACCAGTTTAATACATTGCAAAAAAAATCTCGACTCTTTAAAGAGGACAGTCAAAATACTGTATTGTTTCGGCAAACTTGGCGTGCACAAGTTTTTTTTAACTCTTAGCACATGTTAACTAAAACACCCTGTATAGTTCTGTATAGTTTGAAATCATTTAAAGCAAATTTACGCGACTCGAACTGCTCAAATGGCGCAAATCAACCCAGCATTTTTATCGTTTGATAAAACGACAATGTTTCACGATAATAGTTTTGCGTTTTGATTCTCTCAAAATAAGAAGAACAAATCACAAGTCGCCCAAATAACTATTAAAAAAATTCGTCTATATTCTTTTTTCTACCATGTTTTGAAGGGCGCGCATTTAATCCGGCGTTACTAGACAACTTTACACACTTTCAACCAACCATAATGCCAAAAAATAATTACGTGCCATTTCTTTTTGTTACTTCACGTGTTTCTGGATTAAGACCATCGACATAACGTACGTTCACATCGCAGAACTATTAATGAAAAAAATTTCGTTCACTTACATTTGATCGAATAATTCGGAGAAGGTAATGGGCTCGGTCTGATGGCAAGCCGAAAGGAGGTCGCCAAATTTAGTGTCCTTGTGGGTGCTGTCGACGGATCTGGTTGGGGAAAATAGTCCACCTTCCCTGTGACCTGAACATTGCGAATCTTTACGTGTAATGCTCATGCAGCTCTGAAAAATAAAAATAAGAAGTATCGTCTGAATGACTTCTTAGACCCCTGGAAAACACGACGTTTACGAGTTTGTACCGTCGTGCAAGATCATTTGGCGTATTTAATCTATTTAGACATGCTGCCTGCTATAAGAGGGATACTGGAACAGATTATTGTATACCTGCTGTTTCACCGAGTACTTTCATGAAGCCTTATTCTTAAAAATAGGGTGGTTGAGCAAAAAAAAGAAAAAGAATCTCTTTTCGGGAACAAACTGCCAGCCATGGCGGGTGTCAGATATTGAAAAACAACATACTAATTAGGTAAACGCCGACTTCGACGCCCGCGACGCTCTGTTATTATCTTTTGTACCCGTTTATTTTTGGCACAAGTTCGCCACATTAAACGTTTATTTCTTTCTGTTTATTTATTGTTTTTTTGGTCACCACCCGTGACAATATGATAAAAATGGCAATGTCTCAAAAATGCCGCGAAATGGAGATTTTACCTGACTCGCACGACTTGTACCGCTGCTCGCAGTCAGGGTACTGCTTTTTCGACTTGGAACACGCTTGATTTCAACAATAGACATATCTGAAGTAATAAGAAAGGAGATGCTCAGTTTGTAGTGCTGTGTTACTCCTTCGTGTGTTCTTGCTGGCTTGCCCTTTACGATCCAGTAACAAAAAACGTTTTGATAATGGTTTGTAAGTTTCACGTGTCCTATGCCTTGTTTCATCAGCCCTCTTGGTGTGATTGGGATGCGAAATCTTCCTTACTAATATTACTTGCTCGAGCAATGGGCCAAGCTAACAGGGTGACGTAGGAGACACCCTAAAGCCAAGATCACACTGCTTATACATCATACAAAAAGACACTATACATACAGATTTGAACGGGAGTCACCACGAGGTCTGAGCTTCGAATGTCGCATGGCAATGCGTTCAAGGAGAAACTTAGCCCGCGGCATTCGAACCGCGGATATCGCGTTGACTTGTGTTTGCAGACTGCTGTTTGAATAATGTTTTAGCAGCCTGACCCCAGCTTTAAAGAAACCTCATTGCACACTTCAAAATCGCAGCCGGCACGTAGCTAAAAGGCGGTTCTGACTTGTCAAAGTCATCTCAAAGTGTGGAGACCATTTTCTTCGAAAACGTTGAGGCCCCTTAAGCCGTTCGCAAAGTATAGGCTGCAAATGTAAACCTCCCCAAGGGGTTAAATTCTCATTAGGATATGTTAATACAGTCGTTTTTTTTTGTGTAATCAAGACCGACGTAAATCCTCTTTCTCAACAGCAATCGTTGTGGGTGGGCCTCGCTATTTTTGCAAAACCGAAGCACTGCAACTGTTATTGATCGGATGCAAAGCAAAATTGTTGTGTGTATGTTTATACAGCCGGAAGTTGGTCTGCCTCAGTGGGCGTCTGGTGTCTCAGCTGTAGATGAGCAATTTAGCCAGTGCGGTACAACCGCTAACCTGAGGTCTTTAATGTGCACCACGCAGTAGTGATACACGACCGCACGCCGGTACGATGCTCATCCAGATCGAAACCGGCAGAGGTGGGGATTGAACCCAGGATCCCGGGTTCTGCAGCGCGAACTTTCGCTCCACTTATACAATCTTGTGCGCAGCAAGGACGAGGACAAAAGGAGAGAACAGGACACAACAAGGCGCCTTGTTGTGTCCTGTTCTCTCCTTTTGTCCTCGTCCTTGCTGCGCACAAGATTGTATAAGATGACAAACCAACTCGCCCAAACAACCACTCTTCTTTCGCTCCACGTTCTCCGAGCTGGTGTGTGCTAGACCACTCGGCCCCCGGCACAGAAATTGCGTAAACGTTATCTAAATAATGTTAATATTGCAATAAACCAGTTTAATACATTGCAAAAAAAATCTCGACTCTTTAAAGAGGACAGTCAAAATACTGTATTGTTTCGGCAAACTTGGCGTGCACAAGTTTTTTTTAACTCTTAGCACATGTTAACTAAAACACCCTGTATAGTTCTGTATAGTTTGAAATCATTTAAAGCAAATTTACGCGACTCGAACTGCTCAAATGGCGCAAATCAACCCAGCATTTTTATCGTTTGATAAAACGACAATGTTTCACCATAATAGTTTTGCGTTTTGATTCTCTCAAAATAAGAAGAACAAATCACAAGTCGCCCAAATAAATATTAAAAAAATTCGTCTATATTCTTTTTTCTACCATGTTTTGAAGGGCGCGCATTTAATCCGGCGTTACTAGACAACTTTACACACTTTCAACCAACCATAATGCCAAAAAATAATTACGTGCCATTTCTTTTTGTTACTTCACGTGTTTCTGGATTAAGACCATCGACATAACGTACGTTCACATCGCAGAACTATTAATGAAAAAAATTTCGTTCACTTACATTTGATCGAATAATTCGGAGAAGGTAATGGGCTCGGTCTGATGGCAAGCCGAAAGGAGGTCGCCAAATTTAGTGTCCTTGTGGGTGCTGTCGACGGATCTGGTTGGGGAAAATAGTCCACCTTCCCTGTGACCTGAACCTTGCGAATCTTTACGTGTAATGCTCATGCAGCTCTGAAAAATACAAATAAGAAGTATCGTCTGAATGACTTCTTCGACCCCTGTAAAACACGACGTTTACGAGTTTGTACCGTCGTGCAAGTTCATTTGGCGTATTTAATCTATTTAGACATGCTGCCTGCTATAAGAGGGATACTGGAACAGATTATTGTATACCTGCTGTTTCACCGAGTACTTTCATGAAGCCTTATTCTTAAAAATAGGGTGGTTGAGCAAAAAAAAGAAAAAGAATCTCTTTTCCGGAACAAACTGCCAGCCATGGCGGGTGTCAGATATTGAAAAACAACATACTAATTAGGTAAACGCCGACTTCGACGCCCGCGACGCTCTGTTATTATCTTTTGTACCCGTTTATTTTTGGCACAAGTTCGCCACATTAAACGTTTATTTCTTTCTGTTTATTTATTGTTTTTTTGGTCACCACCCGTGACAATATGATAAAAATGGCAATGTCTCAAAAATGCCGCGAAATGGAGATTTTACCTGACTCGCACGACTTGTACCGCTGCTCGCAGTCAGGGTACTGCTTTTTCGACTTGGAACACGCTTGATTTCAACAATAGACATATCTGAAATAATAAGAAAGGAGATGCTCAGTTTGTAGTGCTGTGTTACTCCTTCGTGTGTTCTTGCTGGCTTGCCCTTTACGATCCAGTAACAAAAAACGTTTTGATAATGGTTTGTAAGTTTCACGTGTCCTGTGCCTTGTTTCATCAGCCCTCTTGGTGTGATTGGGATGCGAAATCTTCCTTACTAATATTACTTGCTCGAGCAATGGGCCAAGCTAACAGGGTGACGTAGGAGACACCCTAAAGCCAAGATCACACTGCTTATACATCATACAAAAAGACACTATACATACAGATTTGAACGGGAGTCACCACGAGGTCTAAGCTTCAAATGTCGCATGGCAATGCGTTCAAGGAGAAACTTAGCCCGCGGCATTCGAACCGCGGATATCGCGTTGACTTGTGTTTGCAGACTGTTGTTTGAATAATGTTTGAGCAGCCTGACCCCAGCTTTAAAGAAACCTCATTGCACACTTCAAAATCGCAGCCGGCACGTAGCTAAAAGGCGGTTCTGACTTGTCAAAGTCATCTCAAAGTGTGGAGACCATTTTCTTCGAAAACGTTGAGGCCCCTTAAGCCGTTCGCAAAGTATAGGCTGCAAATGTAAACCTCCCCAAGGGGTTAAATTCTCATTAGGATATGTTAATACAGTCGTTTTTTTTTTGTGTAATCAAGAGCGACGTAAATCCTCTTTCTCAACAGCAATCGTTGTGGGTGGGCCTCGCTATTTTTGCAAAACCGAAGCACTGCAACTGTTATTGATACACGAACCCAACAAAGACAAAAGCGAAGTGAAAAGTAAAAGTAGTTCATGGAGCTTGAAACATTGCAACGCGGAGAGCCCCTGAGACTTCCCAGATTTACCCAAAAATATGAACATATATATTGTATTAATTTGCTTTCGTTGTTTCGAGGGTTGTTCAACCTGGTAGAAAAACAAAAAAAAGAATAAATTTAAAACCACAAGGGTTTCCAGAACGTTACATCAGCTAAAGGTCTTCAGGAGCATATTATAAGTTGTTTATTACAGTTAAAACTGAGAAACTTAAAACTAAATACGAAACCGGATTAAGTTTTTATATGATGTTTCTACATGTAGACGAAAGTCGCGCAAAGTTGTTGGTCTGCCAGTGTAACAAGCTCACGCTACCAATTTGCGTTGTTTTAAGGATTACATGATTACCATTGGAAAACGAGGAAATCGATAAGAGATGTAATTACGACGCCGACAGTACCTTGAAATGGAGTCGCAACTTCACCAGAAGCCGGCTCCTCGAAGGACGAACTTGAAGAGGTAAGAGAGGCCCAATCTTGAAACCCGCGGTCGTCAGGACTTTTATAATCTCCGTCCACCTTGAGATCATCGAGACGGCTACGCCCTAGCCGCCGTCTAACATGAACGGCGTACACGAATCCACAGAACGCCGTGAACAACGATAGCATGACCAGGAGTGGCCGGTTCACGCGCACGTCTTGACTGGTGACTGTCGAAAGCCAGGTCGGACTGGTGACAGCAAGACCCCATTCGTCGTCTTCGGTCCCTTCCTGCAAGAGGCCCGAATTGGTCCTTCTGAGGATGAACACGGTGCACAAGCCCAGGATGTAAATTGCGAAGACGGTTAGCAGGGCCTCCAGCATGGCGGCGGACGATGCGTTCTCCTTGACTTCTTCTTTTATGGGATGCGGAGCACGTGCGCGAGGAACCAACCCAAAATACAATAAAATTTAGAGCAAGCGAATAAGAAAGCAATCTAAACAATATTTGTGCTTAAAATTTAAGACATGCTTTCAGCAAAACTATAATTTCAGACGGCAAGTTGGGCTAGTTGGTTGAACATTCTTAAAATACAGGACGCCGTGTCTTGTTAGCATCTATTTTCTTCTGTCCCTGCCTTTGGCCGTATTACTTCAAGACTATAATTTCCATTGATGCGAATAATTATTTCGGTTTGGTGTGATGTGATGAGTGTTCCCTCATATTCAGCTCATAATAAAGCAAAGGTAATTGAGCATAGATACATATTCAGATCCTAATCAAGCTCGGGTGATTTGCACGCGTGTCGTCGTTGTGTCATATAACACGAAGTCACACCTTTTAGGCGCATTCCTAACAATTTATCTAAACTCAAAAGTGCATTACATTGATACATAAAAAAATTACTATGTTCGGTCTTCCAGTCTCAAGGCACAACATTCACTAAGTACAGTGTTGAGTAAAGTACATCTAAAAAGGACTTGAAGTAAAGCACATATTGTAAATGAGAGGTTATGTACTTTAGGGAAAGTAGTAAGTGAATCGGGCGCAATGTACTAAAAACAAAGCACTATAAATACATTGTACTTTCAAAGCAATGTACTACGTGTACTTTTTAGCACAGTCTTTCCTGATGTCCTTTCATTCACCTCTACACTGTATTTTTTAAGACTGCTATGCTTTGCTAGAAGCGAAATCGGGGGTGCATCAACCATTTTCAGAAATGGCGGCAGATATTGGATAACCTTAAAGGAACACAGAGTGGTTACTTTTCAAGATGGCGTCAAATTCAGAAGACTCTCCGATTCCTGAATTCGGCGCCACTTGCATTGCCTTTCACCCAAGGGTGTTCAACGTACTAGGAGAGAGCATGACGTCAGTCACATAGCTTCCTCAAGCAATTCTTTCTTGAAGGAGCATCTTCTAATACTTTTAACCTCCTCTCTTGCGCTAACAGAGCGAGAAGTAGTATGAGTTCAAAACGCTGTGGGAAGGTCGCCCCCAGTACAAACGGAGTGATGCATCGTCTGCTCGCGTTTCTGGAAAGACTAAAATATCCATTCGCAGTATTTTTTTTAGGGTTACAAAGCATAATTTTGTGATACAAATTTAACAAGACCAAATTTCAGGAATGTACTTTGAAGTCTACAGTTGTATTTTACTCGGCAAGGACCAAAAAAACATATTTTGAGTAAAGTACAAGTTAATACTCAAAACTTGTACTTCGAGTTAGGTACAAGTTTTCTTAACAAACTTAAAGAAGTACTTCCATTACGTGCTCTTAAACCACTTCCCAAATCTGACTTAAATGTTTTCTGCTAATCCAGGAGAGCAACTACAACAGCATCATGAGGCAGTTTCAAATCAACTGTGTGTTTAAACTCTAAAGCTTGCCCCTTACGCAGAAAAGAGAAAAATGAGTCGTTCATTGATCAGAGTGCAGAAGTTTAGTCGGTCAGTGTATGACGACATTGTTACCCACCGTAGATGAAAAATTTAGCCAGTGCAGTACGACTGCTAGTCTGGGGTCTTTAACGTACATTACGCAGTAGGGATACACGACCGCACGCGATATGTGCAGGGAAAAGTGTGTGTGTGTGGGGGGGGGGGGGGGGGGGAGGGGGTTTGAATTCAGGATTTCTTGGTTCTGTGGCGCGAGCACGCCAAACGGAATTTTTGCGATGAAGTGTGTGATCGATCAGAACACGTGATAAAAGAAGAAGTAACGACCAGAAGAAAAGGTTTGCCCGTAGTTCTTACAATGTTGGTTCTTCAACTCGGGTGGTTCGTCAATTACGTTCTGTCGCTGGCCTCCTTTTTCCTGGGGCTTGCAGTTTTCGCCTTACGACATTCCTGTCGACTTCCAGCTTCGGTACATTCCATCGAGCACCCGGGTTTTCAACATTACTAACGGTACGAGAGACCGTCCTTATTACCCGCCTCCAGCGCGGCCTTCGCAACCCGTAGTCGCCTACGTGACCCCGAAAGCTACGTCTCACTCCAGGGATCGTGACTCGGATGGCAGAAAAGATGAGCCCGTAAGTAGGCACATTCCACGAGACATCGTAATATATAGTCTGTCGCAATATAAGATCTGTGAGGGATGCTCTGCCTTCCAATTCAAGAAGGAAAAGGTTATAGTTAATAACAACGCGCCGTTCTTTCACCGTCACGGAATGGGCTCCGCGAAACATGAGCTTCTATAACCCATTCCAATAACCGCCTTCAGAGCGGTTATTGGAATCTTTGTCTACTGGGTCGGGGAACACACGTTCTGGGCATGCGCAGTGACCGTTTTTTTTTAAAGGATATCTGACGCCGCGCACGAGTTCAGAGCCCAGTGACTCTGCATTTTTTGCCTAGGTTATAGGCGTTAGGAAGGTGTATTAGCGACGTGCATGACCAAAAGTATCGCTGCGATCAGCGTTCCCCCAGAGCTCTGCGTTCCCCGATTGACCAAACGCTCGCTACGACGCCTTGAGTAGAATTATTTATGAGTGAGCGAGCAACTGAGTGAGTGAGATAATGTTATATGCATCAAACGAAAAAGAGAAGTGTGGTGGGGGTGTTCTCATCGTCGGAAATAAGAGCAAAGTCAGACTGTCAACTCTGATGGTGTTCATTGAGGAACTTGATGACTAGTCTTCCACCGCGCTCTTTACGCACCACTGAACTTGTCGCTCGCTGCTTATTATCTTGGTTCTGACGTCAGCGATAAAAACCATGAGAGTGTGCCAACGAAACATCTCGTCGTGTATGTCGGATGTATTCACTGGTTGCCATAAAAGTTTCCATGGCTGATGATTCAACGCTGAGCGCGAGATAACGGATTCTTCAATAGTGATTTTGCAATTTGCAATCTACTCCATTAAGACTGCCTCTCTTGGAAGCCTATAAGAGTGAGCTCGTTCTGAATACGCGTACTGACTGATACGCGCACTCAAACATGACGCCCCGTGAAACATATCACATACACTTCCTTAAAATAAACATTACAGGATATGTGGACTAGTCGGCTCAGTAAGTTTTAGATACCCCCCTAAGCGGTGTTCTATTAAAAAGTGCGGCCACTGGGGCAGTCACTTTTTAGTGTGTGTCGACAGAGCTTTTCTTTTTATGGACGGACCCTCTCCTGCAGCTTTTCTACTAAGTATCTCTGGTACTCAGTGGCGGTTTTAGTTAAGCCCGATGCTGCTTAGCACACGCTGACTATACTCTGTTCACCCTTAAAGGGGCGATGCAACAATTTTTGTACTTTGCGCAAATACCGCTTAGAACGGATCCCTGACGTTAATGACCTATGAAACACGCGTTCGTTTTTCACCCCACGCAATAGAAGTCCCAGTAAAAAATTAAAGAAAAACGAGCAGCGTTCACCCCCTCAACTCGCAGCCAGAACAAGCGGCCACGTGATCTGGAGCCGATTATATGCTGCCAATGTTGATCATAGCCACGCGCTGGGGTTGGCAAAGCACAGGACACGCACTGAGTTCCAGACATTGTTATGGCTCGGCTATTGTCGTCGTTGCAGCGATTGGACACGGGCCACTACCCGAATGCTTCTCGAGCTATCAATTATCACGAGCCCAAATTGAGTGCTCACGCAATGCTCGGGTTCAATCTATGAGCCGCATTCAAATATCGTCCCTGGAGGATGCTGCTACCACCAGGGTACGTCATCAAAATTTGCGAAGGAGAGATTGAAAGAAAACGTTCGCTTTCTCCTTGAAATTACACCGCAACAAAGAGGTTTCTTGGTCAGCGGCGTTGCGTGCGTGTGTACTTGGGTCGCACTAGTGCCAGTAGGCTCATACAAAGTGAAAAACGCTCAAAACGAATATCGTTGCACCGCCCCTTTAAGCTGAGACTATACAGCCAAAGCTACAAGCGCAAGCTAGACCACGCTCCTGGCATTGAGACGTGCATTTCTAGAGCGAGTGCTCGTTCTGCGGAAGAATGCTTCAAAGCAGTGACCTCGAGCTCTCGTGCTCGTAGCATTGGCTGCAGTCTCAGCTTAAAGAGACCATAAAATGAACTTCTCGCTTTTTTCGAATGCAGACACCAATCAATCTTTAATGTTCATAGAACCAGGAGCAGGAATCCGTTTTTGTTTTATTGCCTCCACTTTTGCACAAAAATAAAAAAAGAAGAAAACTCACTTTTGCATTCTTTCTCAGCTCGACCGGACTCGGTCACCAACACGGGAAATCACGGGGCCGTGACGTAAAGTCTGCCTTTCTACCGGAAACGGAAGTTCTCCCAGCCGAGCAAGGGGGCCGCGTTGGACAGGAGCACTGTGTCACACGGACGTATGCGCTCGTCGACAATCAATCCATCGACCACGGTGGAAGAAACACATTTAGGTGATGACTTTGACCGTTCTTCCCGCGGGGAGCGAATGACCAGATTGTGTTCGGAGCTAGCCTCGGACCAGAAGTGGTTAACTCCGCGCCGCCACGGAGAGCGCTGAGGTATGAGGTCCCTCCCCGGCGGCCACGGTGTCGGCGGCGTAGCGTGCTCGCCTTTTTCGCGGTGTGGTGGTGGTGTGCGGTCAGTGGCTGGCCTTGTGTTTTGCTTTGGTGCTGTGTCGATCATAGGTGACGCCATCGTGCACGAAGGTGAGTCTTAACCTGAAGAAGAAGAAGAAGAAGGAAGAGAGGACACGTTTACAGACTTTGGCGACTTGGTGGCGGCGTGGCCGCGGTGAGGTACAACAAGAAGCGGTGAGCGAGGAAATGCGGGACCACCGCTGAGAGAAACAACCGGAGCGGTCGGTTTGGGAGGGATCCCATACTTGGCCGCCATCTATCCCCGTGCGGGTGAAGCGCGCTCGGTGCGCCTAACATAATGTGGCCGCCGCGTCGGACAGGGAGTCATCACCTAAATGTGTTTCTTCTACCGTGGGTACAACAAGAAGCGGTGAGCCAGGGAATGCGGGACCACCGCTGGGAGAAACAACCGGAGCGGTCGGTTTGGGAGGGATCCCATACTTGGGCGCCATCTATCCCCGTGCGAATGAAGCGCTCGGTGCGCCGAACATAATGTGGTCGCCCCATCGGACAGAGAGTGATCACCTAAATGTTTCTTCCACCGTGCCGTCGACGAATATTTGAATTCGCGTTCTTGGCCGATGAATGCCGTGACGGCACTGATCATCGCTTGCGAATGACAAGTTCCATGGTGTGCTTAAAAAGAACGGCGGAAGCTTCGAGTCATCGTACCGGTGCCCAAGCACTTCGCGACCGCGTGATTTCTCATTTTGCTTTTGAGTTGAGGAGGAAAGCTAAGAAGGAAGAAGTTCAAAAATCATTTCATGGTCTCTTTAAGAGTGGACGGAGCATACCCCAACGCTTCCTCGAATTGCGTTCTGCACCATCAGGATTTTAGTTCTTGGCAGACGGAAAAGCAGTAATCACGCGGAGTTGATATCCGCTGAGGGATTTGCGTGACGTCATCATTGAGCGCAAGTCCCTCCCCAACTCCCCCGTTCATACAACGAGACGCCGGTGGAGGAATATGTTAGCGTTGACGGTAGAATTTAGGGACTTCCGCGTATGTAGCGCTTCATGCTCTTAACACCAAGGTTTTTACCGACACAATATTGCTAAAAAGCAAACCGATTCGCCACCCAACCGCTGATTGGGCCATCTGGCAAAATGATCTATTCCCGCGACTACGTAAGTATTGAGATTCTTACGACTATACGTCAACAAACTTCGCAAAGAAGAAACATGAAAAAAAAAATAGTCCGCATTCAGTTTTGAAAATCACGGAGTCAAGTACGCTTCATGCTTAATTCTATTTGAGTTTCACTACATACCGAGTCAACTCTCTGACGTCAAATCTCTGCGGTGGCGCTGTTGTCGCCAGTGCGCACGCGCAGATGCTTCATGCGAATTGTTTATTAACTTGAGAAGCCAAGAGAATGACAGGCACTTAAGTACCTGGTTTATATTCAACGTTATTCAAAGGTGTAGACTTGTTTCTCTTAGAGTTTTTTTTTTTCCAGCTCATTTTGATTGACAATAAGGTCGCGTCTGAATTGCCCTCAAAATTAAGTACATGTTAAATTTATTCTTTCACTTTTAGGTACCACCTAATAAATCTAGGCCTTATAGGTTGCAAGTTTTTAAACAGAACACGAACCATGGAGTGATAATCGTCCTCATCGGCTCGTGTGCCCTTGTGTGTGTCTTCGTCCACGTTCTTTATATTCTGGTCACTTCCCTGCTCTCTCGACCAAAACGACACCTGAAACCAACCTTTACGCCTCGCAATGAGAGAGTAAAAACGTTGTATAACTCTGATGCGAAAAGAAAGTTATTCTGTATCGAGAAAATTGCCCTGCTGGCTGCCAATCCGGCGCGCCTGGGCCAACTTTTTAACGGTAAGTTATACATTTTATACTATGATCATGATAATAACGCTATTGAATTATACTTGTCGTTTGTATGTTGTTGCTTGTCGACCCCTTTTGCGTTTTGTTTTCCTTCTTTTGTGTTTCACCAAACTCTATCACCTTGTATTGGATTTCTGACTTACCAATTAAAGTGTGCGCCACGGTTTGATCTTAGGTACCGTGTTTCATGCGCTTGTTTGAAGGAAGATGATGAAAAGGAAAGATACATAGACTACCACATATCAATCGATAAGTAGGTGGATATATTTGTTGGCTGTCTGATCTAAGGCAAGCATGGGAGTATACATTAGAGTGCGCACCAATAAAAAATGAAATAAAAAAGGATTAAAAAGCAATATAAAAATATCTTGAAAAACAAAAAAAGAGTTTACAAAAGTGAATGATAAAACAGAAGACCGAGAGAATCAAGGCGACAGATAGAAAATGTGGCGCCTTCGCAGCTTTTATTTGCAGTGTTTCTTTCTTGCCTCGTGTTTCTGCGGATAAATATTTACCAGTCTCCTCGATCCATTTATACAGAAATAAATGTAGTAAAAACGATGAAAAAAAAAGCCTAGATTGATATTATATAATTGCGAAATTTAGAATAAGGCTTATACTTCCTTTAACAAAAAGCGAAAATTGTGAAAACGAGGAAATGATATTGTTAAAAAAAAACTTAAGGTAATTATGTAATGATTCGGAAGATAGATTAATACCCGATAAAACTATTTACTAGTACACACGCCCATTGATTTGTTGAGAAGTTAACTATTTTCGTCCTGATTCTTCTTTATGTTTTAGAATTGAGAGAAAGGGAAGGGTAACCATATTCGGATGCAAGAAATTACTCTATATTTGTCTCTAGATGGGTGCTTTCTATTTCGCAACTAGTTAAACCTGGACGTTATAACATGTCAAGCCGCAGTGGCGAAATCGTTGCTGCATTATGAAAAAGTGTAGTTACACACCTTTGTGCGAACAACTTGGATTAAACGTTCTTATTGCGACAAGTTTAACGTTGTAAGTGTATGTTTCGGATATGTATCCGCCATCAGTAACTCCTAATTTCCACGCGCAGTCAAGCACTGGAATAGTATCCCTGACAGCAAACCTCACTTTCTGACCCTGATGTATTCGAGCTGCTACCTTAGATTTCTTTAGTGCTTCATAGTTTTTATTGCTCATGATGTTCTTGCCTAAATAGTGCTTTATCTTTTATTTAATACTTCATTTTTTGTCGCTGGCGGCGCTGTTGTCCAAAGATTATTAGAATATATACATTCCGTTGTGTTTGTGCTAAAGTACTTTATGACTGAGAGAACGCAAGGTCCTTCGTTTGTGTGTGTGATTTAACAAGTGTTTATACTCTACCCTGACGAACTCCTCCTTGTGTATCGTCCAAAAATGAACCTGGAAGGTATTTTGAATAAGTAAATAAATAAATAAATTATTAAATAAAAAAATAAACAAAACCTTTTTTTAACTTGTTTATATTAAAGATAACGTACAGTATGACACCTAACATTTACAATAACTAATTTATGATTGTAAAGGTAATAAACTAAAAAACAAAGCGAACAAATTTTGTGCATTTTTATTGAGACGAATGTGAAATCAAATGATAAACGCAGAAGGAAATGTAAATGCGCTTCCTACAGTGCCAGGCTTCTGTCTTTAAATATTTCTTCAGAGGATGAACTACGCAACATTAAAGACGCTCTGAATACCGAACATGCAGCCGACGAGTCTCGTGATGAATTGCGAAAGGAGATGTTTCTAGAGCTTCTGTCTTATCTACGGCATCTAAAGTCAAGGAACGAACAACCTCCACCTGATCGTCAAGAATGCCGTGAACAGTATGATGATGTCATTGAGGTATGGCAAGAAAACTGTATGTCATATTCCTCGATTGTTTTTTTTTTTTTGATATCCCGACGTACATCTTCGGTTGTCAGCGCAAAAGATAATCCCCTTGGCGTCTTCTTCTCTCAAACCGCGAAGAATAGCAAAGTAGAAAAAAACAACAAGAAAAAAAAACAAACAGAAAGGATTGAAACAAGAAGAGCGAGGTTTTGTTGGTTTCGTCCTCACCTCCTAGATAGCGAGGTGGTTGTAGTGCGGAATGTGCGACGTCATCTTAAAGAGGCCAAATGGGGAGGTACAGACCGAACACGATTGCTGCGGCAGCATTTGGCTTGGACTCGCGATGAGTCCAAGCCAGATGCTGACGCAGCAATCATGTCCAATTTGTGCTTCGCCAATGGGGCTCCCGTATGTGACGCCAGAAATTCATCACTACGGCATTGCTGTCGAAGAGTGTTGGTTCTGTGCGCGTTCTTCTCAGGGGAAAGAAGAGAAAGGGTGAAGAGTGAGGGGGGCGCAAGAAAAGAAGGCAGACAACTCAACTGGAAAGCTCAAAATATTTCAGCCTCTTGAGTTTTTTTTTTAATTTTTAAGAAATGGAAACATGCGCGTAGATGGTGTGAAATGAACTATCGATTGAATGAACTTGAAAATAAAATATATTTGGCGCGACTTCAAGGAGAGTGTTGTTTGGTCTTGTTTCATCGTATAATGAACCAATATCTTGACGTTGAAGAAAAAAACACAGGGGTACTCATGCGATCTCATTGAAAATCTTCGCTCCGAGCAGGGTCGTGCAGTGTTGGACGGTCGTATCATTCAAGCTTTCTGAAAAACATGACAGATTCTGACACTATATATTTCACTCATTGTTATAAGAAAGAATTTCAAGTGGAATTCAGAATAATGATAATCAATTGCATCAATGAAGCCCAAGTAAAACCGAAGTTTAACTCACGTACGATGTTCTGTTGCCGAGTCAAACTGCGATTTTATTCGATGACATGTATAAGCGACACTTACGGAAATTAGGGCGCCACATGCTACTGCTTGTGAGATGCCCTAGCTTAAGCAATTAGTTCACCACCTTGGGAAAAAATTTGCTCGTCCCGTTGGAGATTTTGTTTGATGATTCTTGGTAGTACACTAGAGGGACTAATTGGACATAGTTAGAAAGGGGATGGAAGAAGATCCTTTGCATGAACTTAGGACGAAATATAAGTCGCAACGGGGACAAATGTGATGTTTCGGGAGCTCAGTCCAGGTCCCAGTAACTTAACTGAGCGTATCTAATCTAGCTACGTTGCTGGAAATAATGTTCGTGCTCACTCGTCCCCCTTAACCACGCAACTCCATAACCAAAGAAATCTCAAACCTTCATTATGGAATATGGCCGTCTGCAACACTTCGCACGTCAGCTGTCGTTCCAACGTTAGACGTCGCTGTTTGCAGGAAGACATGTTGAGCGGACTCATCGCGGACGTCTTGAACACTTTCGCCGAGAGCGTCATATGCACCGATGTGGTACAAGACCAGCTAAGTCGACTGCTGCTCTTTGGAGAATTGCTGGCTACTTGTCATCAAGACGAAGCGACAACGTTCGCTAACATGATATCCGAAATGTAAGCACTTTTCCTGACGTCTTTTTTAAATTTTTTTGGAGATCATAAAAAGTGAATGTAAAAGAAAAGTTTCATGGACCTTTCGTGCAAGTCAAAACCACTTACGGCTTTAGAAAAGCGGGTGGCCTGATACGATCATGCTTTTTGCTTCATAATTTATACTTCGGTACTCTTATTGGATGATGCCGGAATATCGCTGGCTCGAGAGTGATAACAAAACAACTGGGAATCATCACGTCCTGCGTTTCTTAAGCGGTCATTGAATATAAAAGTCCGCACTTGATGTGATAAAAAAAAAAAAATTTGCACGCTACTTTTCAGCGACGCCTACGCATTTCAAAAGACGGACGAAGGCAGACATTCCGACGTCTTCAGAATTTGCACGCCGAATGGTATTAGCGTCCTCAAGATTATACGAGTTGAGTATGTCAGCCGCTGTTTCGAGCAGCTCAAGAACCACCTTGCGATTGCCACGTAAGTTTATCAAAGGAATATGTAAGAGTCGTTCATGGTTACGAAATGCGTGAAGAAAGTACAAGCCGTATTCTGCCTTTATACGTATTAACGTAAGATAGCTTCTCCCGAAAAAAAAATGGAAATTTTCAACTTGCTTGTTTTTTACTTTAAAAAAAGCTAAAAAGATGCTTGAATAAAAAAAAAAAGAAATCACGAGTTAGAGGTTAATGCCAGCTTAAGGCCCGTTCACACTCTTGCGACCGAGTACGACTGAGAGAGACGAGATCTCTTAAAACTTCTTAAATTTTTTTAGAACGAGGGAACACACTGGCATTGTGGCGCAATCTATGTGATGACCCTGGAACTGCATTTCACAAGAGCGAAGGTTTTGCGAGATTTCCGAGGTCAAATGTGCGTAATACCCATAGAAAGGCTCGTTTATAAAATTGACAAAAGTTTTTCGAGCCAAGAAAGAAAGGATAATGCGCGAGAGGAATAAAAAAATATGCCGGACCACCGAGTTTACACTGCTACCCAATAGATGGCGCCAGTGTGTCCTCTGGTTGTAAGAAGTTTTAAGGAACCCAGGTTTAAGAGGTCGCAACAGTGTGAACGGGCCTTTACATTTGTCCTCTGAATTTGAATATAACAAGCATTTGACCCAAACATGTCAATAGACGTGAGAAAAAATGAAAAACTAACCGCTGGGTGTGACGTCATGCCCAGTGGTTACAACTGCCATGCGATTGCCGCTTCTGAGGGAATGAGTGCAGCGTTTTTGACGGCTCGGGTAAGGCTTGCGGAAAACGCGGAAACGTTGATATGTCAGTATAATAAGTCACTATTTTCTTCCGCTACCGAACGCGCCTGAAAGGAGGGGCTTCAGCGCTATTTTGAAGCGCTGTTAAGTCTACTTGTCGCATGTATATGAAATATAATTTAAATATATAAAAAAATTAATATAATTTTGAAATGAAGAAGCTTTAATTTTTCTCAAATACAGAACTGCTTTAGTTTCTCTATAATGTTTGTGTGTTAATCGAAGAGCCCCTGAAAAGAAAAAAATGTTTTTTTTTAATAGTCTAATTGGGACACGTGTGCAAAAAATTAATTTTACACGAAAAAAACTTATTATGGCAATATTGACGGCGCGAGATTTATTTCAAATTCTGTGCGAAAATTCAATGACATCACGGAATGGTCATACCGCTTTTTACTTCAACGAGGTGGTCATACACTCTCTCCACCTCAACGTGATGGCCAAGCCAACACCTTCTAGAAGGGAAGGCCACGCTCCAAGTGGTTACGTCACAATGTCGGAGAAGGAAGGCCATGGCACAACTACGTAAAAAAAATATCTGGTATCGACGTGAAAAAATTTTTTTTTTTTGTCGAGCTGCGCGGTGGTGTTCGTGCGCGTTTATCCGCCATTAATATACGTTTTAAAAGCGCAGTCTTGTACAATTTATTATATAGGTAATATAAACGTAGTATACAACGCGTTACCAAGGTTGAAAGTTCCAAATTTATATTTATGATTATCCCCGTAACCGCGGGACTACGTGCTGTCCAGCAGCTCTCCAAACGTTTTGAATGAACCGGTTCCGGTCTGACATTTTCTTCCCTCATACGGGCTCCGATTCTGGTAAATTTACGTTGTGTGTGAGCTGCTGACTGTCTGGAAAGGAACGCTGAGACATTTCAGAAGAGAAGGGAACCGAAAACAGTTCAGTCATTGCCGCATGGAGCGCATACTAGCAAGAGATGGGTCGACGACATTAAGCCTTTCGTCCCACACTGCTGCCGCTGCTCTCATGTGGGGTTATTTTGATACTTCTTTCCTTCTTCCCATCGTTTTTTGCCGTAACCCCAGTCTCCAGTAGTTTTTTTTTATGTTAGCTTTATACTACGGCATTTACGTAGATTCGCGGAACAAGTCCTGCCACGGTTTGAGTGACACGTGTGGCAACTAACCAATGATGACACTGATCGATTATGAGATAGGCCTCTCTCTCGACAGAGAGAGTCTTCTTGGCGTTCGTGTTCAAATGTTTTCGTGACGGATATTGCAGGACGTATAGATATGATCGACAGGTGAGAAACAACTTATTTACGGGCTTTCTTGGTCATGTAGGACGCAAATAAAATGCTGCAGTCGTTTTTTTTTTTAATCTTGCGATAAAATGGAATATTGTTTTTCGTCGTTATCCGTGTGCAGTTGCGTCGACATTTCTAAATATGGGTTGCAATATTCTAGTTTTCACTGGAAGGTGAATAACAAGTTTGTCTGAATATTGAAAGTATGTTGCTTGTGCTTATGTGTTTACGTATACTAATGGTATTTTATTTCCGTTACAGCGCTTATACTAGAATCTTAAATTATTAAGAGAATAGTATTATTGTATACAAAATAAGTAATATTTTGTTCCGAGGCAGTTCGAGCCCATAGGGAGAAGTAAATTAGGTGACTGTAAATAGTAAGTTTAGTACCCCTGCCACACGGAAAAGTTAATATAGTTTCATTAAATGATAGAGAATTTAAACTCGCGGTTTTTAGTGATTATATGAGTCGCAAGCTGAATTGTCGACCCCATAATGTCATTCGATCGAAATTACATTACTTTTGTCATGTGGCCGGGGTATAATGCAAGAATTCAGTGACCGCACGCGATGACATCGCTTACATGATCGTAAATGACACTTGTCTAGCCGTGTCCGCGTTGACTACGTCTACCTAAATTTTAACTGTGATCTGTTTTGCTGTGTCCAATCACTTCGTGTGTCGCCATTTTTTTGAAGTATTTTTGTATAAAATATGCACTCCAACAGCAATAATTGCGTGACTCAATGTGTTCTCTTATACGCATACCTCGTGCCGATTCGTACCGATTATTTAGCGGTGTAATATTTTGCCCGAGTGATAAAATGTTTTCTATACCCGTTACTATGTGCATATTTCATTTTAGCTAATAAGACACGCGTATGTGACTAAAAGCGCCTTACGACGGTCCATCCACGCGCGTTGCCTTCGCTTCACCGCGCGCCCCCGATGGCCTTCCTTTGCGACGTCACGAGAAGAGCGCTATGGGGTTGTCTTCTAGGAGGTGTTGGCCAAGCCGATCCACCTCTCCTCCACGCGTCCAAATTGCCGAGAGAGAAAACAAGTGGAAAGCTAGGTCACTACAGAGCCGTGGTCACTACTGACTAAATCGCGTCTCGCGCGATCAATATTGCTCTAATTACTTATATTTCTTTTTTGCGCGTAACATTTTTTTTTTTGACGCGCGTGTCTTTATCAGACTGTTTAAAAACCTTTTTTTTCTTTTCAGGGGCTTTTTAATGGTCTTTACTAATTTGTTACCTGTTCATATTCCAGAAACGAGTTCTTTCTTACTATTATTAGGGTGTACCTGCTTCGGCTTCCTGCGGCGGGTTGTTCCTGTAAATAATAAATTAAGCTGAACGAGAAAAAGATTAATCGGTTAACAACTAATCCATTATAAACCATGACATTTTTTTAGCACATTATTCATTAAGTACAGCGTGTCTCCGAAACAAAATTAGTTTTCGTGCGTTCACCACAAAAATAAAGCAAGCATCGCCTGACACTCGGTCCCCACAAAAGTGCAGCGCTAGCCGTGAGGACCAGATGGAAGTTTCAGAGCTAACCTTTATCTGTTTTAAAAGTTACAGAAGATTTTCGAAACTTTCCAACGGAAAAATGAGGCCCGCTTTCGGTACCTGACGCCGTTTATGTCCTATGTAGCGTATTCGTGAACTTCGTCGTCAACCATCTTGCCATCGAAAAGTTCTGAAAATCTCTGATAACGCCTTACTCAGATCAGCTCTGAATCTTTGGCATCTCGTTCGCACCGCTAGCACTTCATTTTGAGCGGAGACTGAGTGTTTCCAGATGCGGAACTTATTTTTGCGGTAAAAAACAAACAAACCGCTAAATTTTGCTCGGGGACAACCTTTATACTTCTTAAACGCAACGCGAACGAAAGCGGAAAAAAAAAAATCATAGTTTCATACATCATCTGATAATTCTACAATGAAATACCGCCAAATCTAGATACCACCAGGCCCAATCCAAACACGTTAGAAATCCCCTGGTCAATATGTTGTTCCAAATCGTCTTTTACTGGGCGCGCGTCTAGGTCTACTGATTCGGACGGTCTTAGCAGTACACACTGTTATATGCTTTCCCGAGTAAAACGGGGGCAGGAAGGAATGAACACCATCGTTCTCAGCGTGCGTGTGCAGGCAGCTCGAGATGCCAGACACTTCTTCTCTTTATTCTAGTGCCAAGGATACATGGTGCCGCTAGCATCATCATCACACTCCTCCCCTTTTTATACGAAGGAACAACAATACTGTCTCAAAACCTAAACGTCAAAGTTCGGGCAACTATAGTCTAAGGCCTGTAACGATCTACGGGCTTTTTTACTCTCGTAGAGCGTAGCTTTTGTGGACTACTCGAAGTCTGGACGGTTGGCAACGTCTGGCATGAAACTTCCTGAGTTCGAGGAGGTCCTCTGTCAGGGTGTACTGTTGTTGGTCCATGAGGATCTTCGTTCTCGGAAGATCCGAAAACGAGTGCCAAGGCTTCCTTATCAAGCTGACTGTACTTTCGCTCAGCTGGTAGGAGGCTTCTCGAGGCGAAGGTTATGGGACGTTCCTGTCCCCTTGAATCTCGATGGGCAAGGACAGCGCCGAGTCCGTAAGGAGGTGCGTCGCAGCTGAGGATGATCTCTTTGTTCGGATCAAAGTGTTGAAGTACTGCTGCAGATGTCAAGAGCTCCTTGCTCTTGTGAAAATACTTCTCCGCTTGTTGCCCACATCGCCATGATGTATTCGCAGCGAGCAGGTAGTACAACGGTTGAAGTACTGAGGACAAGTGGGGAAGAAAACGCCGGTAACAGTTAACGAGCCCATGGTAGCTTTGAAGCTCTTGAGGTCAACTGGTCGAGGCGTATTTAGGGCAGCTTCTACCTTGCGTGGCATTGGCTTCAGTCCTCCGGCTTCAATCACATGCCCAAGGTATTCCCCTTCAGGGGCCATAAAAGTGCATTTTTCTGGCTTGAGCTTGAGACCTGTGACCTCTGGACGCTGTAGTACTCATTCAAGATTTTTAGGTGGTCTTTGTCATTGTGTCCAGTCACGAGAATATCGTCAAAGTATACGACGACGTGTTGCATATCCTGCAGTAGGTTTTCCATTTCTCTCTGGAAGATTGCAGGAGCCGAGGATACTCCAAATGGTAGTCTGGTATATTGAAAAAGTCCTTTTGGAATGTTGATGGTAACAATCTTTTTACTCTCAGGCTCGAGCTCCACCTGTTGGTATGCGTCCTTCAGGTCCAGTTTGGTAAACTTGACGCCTCCTGAAAGTTTGACCCACAGATCTTCCAATCTGGGTACCGGGTACTTCTCGAGAACGGTTGAAGCATTTACAATAACCTTGAAATCACCGCAGATCCGCACTCGGCCGTCACGCTTTAGAACAGGCACGATCGCTGCTGCCCATTCGGATGTTCTCACAGGACAGATAATTCTATCGCGTTGAAGTCGTTGCAGTTCTTGAGCAACCTTATCCTGTAACGCAAACGGAATCGCGCGAGGCTTGAAGAATTTGGGATGCGCGCCCTCTTGGATGGTGATCTTAGCTTTCACGCCTTTCAGCGTACCTAGTCCGTCGGAAAAAAAAAAAACTTCCTTGTGATTTTTCGGAATTGCTTCCACGCTGGATGCAGCGGTAACTTCTTTCATATTGGCCAAACTTGTTCCAAGGGAGTTGATCCAATCTCTTCCAAGGAGTGTGGGAGTCTGGTCACGTGCGACATACAAAGGAAGCGCTTCTTTGTTTAGAAGTCGAACAGGTATTCTATGAAAGTTCTTTGTCCGATGATGGAGACGTTGGCTCTGGTGTCCACTTCCAGCCGAAGTGGTTTCCCCGCCACTTCTAAAATAGTAACATATGGAGGTGAAGATCTGGAGGATTTCAGTGACCACATGTTGTACGTCACGGGTGGCTGACTTGTGGACGACTGTTCGGAATTGTCAACGGCATAGTCAGGACGATTGTGAACGTTTTTTCTCTGTCCGGAATTTTTGGATTGGCCTTGCTGCTTTTTTGATTTGCACACTCTGGCAAGGTGTACCGTCTTGTGGCATGCGTTGCACTTTGTTTTCGAGTGCTTGCACACAGACGCATAATGAGGTCCTCCACAACGATAGCAAGTGATGCTCTTCGATGAAGCTTCTTTGACCTACGCTGATAGCTTTGGACGCCACTTGACATTTTCCTTGTTTCATTAGCAAGTTCGAATCATTCTTCGCAGTTTCCATCGCTAGTAGAAGCTGGATCGCGGACTCGAACGTGAGATTGGGCTCTTAAGCAACCGTGTCTGCATTGTGGATTCATTGATGCCGCAGACAAGTCTGTCGCGAAGCATGTCATTCAGGAAGGTGCCGTACTCGCAGTGCTCGGTTAGTTTCTCGAGTGCGGCAACGTAGTCGCTCACAGATCCTTTCGTGTGTCGACATCGGCTGTTGAATTTACAACGGGTGACTACCACAGGGGGTTTGGGGTAAAGTGGTTGCTGAGAGCGCCAAAAATCTCCTCTATGCTCACTTCGTTAGGAGCTCAGAATGCTCCGCAGAATGGAGTACGTTTTAGCACCACAGGACGTCAGAAAAACTGACCTTTTTGCAGTAGGAATACTGTTGGCCTCGAAGAACAGCGCGGTGCGTTCCATTGTACTCTAACCAGTCCGCTGGTTCCTCGTCGAAGACTTCCAGGGTCCCGTACTTTGGCATGGTGGAGCTGAACACGGCTAATGCTTGCGCCGTAAGGAGATAATACAGGTTTTACCCTCGTCGCCAGTTTGTTATAAGCTTTCCCGAGTAAAACGGGGGCAGGAAGGAATGAACACCATCGTTCTCAGCGTGCGTGTGCAGGCAGCTCGAGATGCCAGACACTTCTTCTCTTTATTCTCGCGCCAAGGATGCATGGCACCGCTAGCATCATCATCACACACACCAACACAGGTTTGAACAAAAACAAGCCCGTGTTTGCCCACACCGGCTGCGGCGGAACCGCGCGCGTGCAGAAACCTGATTCGCGTAAGGCGACGCTTCTGCGCATGAGCAGTGCAGACAGCAGCGCCACCGCAGGTGCGTGACGTCAGAGAGTTTAGTTGGTGTACACTACGCCGACAGCTCAAGAAGCCGGAGGTGTGGCGAAGTCATCTGCTATCACTCTGCAGCCAACGAGATGGCGAAACTTAACCAATCACGATCTCCGAAAAAACAGCAACAACACGAAGCAAGAAGCGTGAATATAATTAGTCAGGCATCGCGTTTCTGAAATTGTCAGTGGACTATAACTGACTCGCCATTAAATCTCGCGGTTCTTAGCTTTGATTTTCATCGTTCGTCGTAGGGTGAGACAAAATATTAAAAACAATATTAACAAATTTAGATATAAAGTGTGACAGTTAATGAAAGCAATCTTTGCAGGCTAAAGGAAAACTAAAATGGTTCTGTATTTGAATAAACAAAAAAAAAATCCTATTTGTTTGTCCTCGATAATTACGAACGTCAAAAAGTTATTATTACAGATTGATGCGTCAAGATTGTTAGAACCGCGCTTTCAAAATAACACTAAAGCGATGCACGCGTTTCCTCACACACGGCACCCGCAGGGCAGCTGAAACCACTGGGAATGACGTCACACACAGTGGTTTCAGTTTTTTTTTTCCGGTTTTCATCGTGTCTATTGATGCTTTCGGGTAAAATGATATTCAAATTCACAGGACAAAAATACGCTAAAACTCACCTCTAACTCTTTTTTTTTTGTCTTAAGATGTTTTCTTAGTTTGTTTTACAGAGGGGCATTGAAGTCATTTTTGAAAAAGGTCGTTTTTGATTGTATATTGTTTAAAATGTGTTATTTCCCGCATATACCAAGTCCTATATTACAAACCCGCCTATTCATCTCAGGGCAATAGAAAAAAAACATGTGGCCACTTTTTTTCTCGCGGACTACATTGTGTGGACCAATGAAAGCCCTACAACACGCGCCGAATCCGAATGACTTTATTATAACTCGTTTTGAAAGAGAGTCTGCTAGGTACACATTCGGATAAGACTCCTCTTTTTCACTGCGGGCAAAGCCATCGCTTGCAACTAGCCGAGAAGCGCCCTTCGTCGACCACTTCACTCGGAAGAAAATTTTTCCCAAAAAAGGAGTGTCGCGATCTTTGAACACACTTTTAACGAGGAAAAATGCTACGCACGATTGTGATTTCAAGCTTGTTGGGATGCTTAGAGCGTCTAGATTGGGTTGTCACCACAAAAGGACGATCTCAGAATCGACTTCAGTGACCCTTTAAGTAAGACAAACGGAATATTCTGAGCAATCTTTTGAAATAGCTAAGAAAATGTCATACGGCATGTAATCGAATATATTGGCCGGCGTAAGAAAAGCTTCGTAAATTTGATATTTCATTTGACTTTGAATTCTGACAGAAGGCTCCAGGAACTCCGAAGCGGAACATCAAATTTTACGGATGGATTTGTAAATGTCATCGGGTGAGTGGTATCGCAAATGACCTGGTTGACAGTTTGGGCGCAATAAAGTCTCATTTAGGTCACATCCTACCCGCATTCACACAATATCAAACAGTAATATATGGTTCCAATGACTGGCTACCCAACTGGGCCAAAGATCCATTTATGGAAGGCACTATTGTACTTGATAGATTGTTCTTCTATTTAGCCCCCCTCCCCCTTTCTTTCTAAAGTAAGGATAATACTTTACTTATGACACCTTTCAGAAGCAACATAAGAAGGGTCCGTAAAGGAAAGGCGCCGTGACGCGTTCTAAATGCGCAAACTGAGATACCAGAAAAAAAAAACACGAGAGAAACTGCATCGTAACAGGGTCCTCTTGCAATGTCATCAATTGAACATTGTCATCGCAAGCATTACCATTCTTAATACCCTTCTTCATGTCAGTGTAACAGGTGTTAAAATACCATCGTGTTTGTCGTGTGCATTGCGCTTTGTGTCCTCTGTCGCAGCTATTGTATATTGTCCGCATTCCTTTTATCATTCTCATTAGTTTTTTTTTGCGCTGCCCGAATGTGCCAAAGTTCTCATACGCTTTCATTTATGCCTGGTGAGTTTTGTTTGTCACAAGTGTTGTGTATTATCAAAATTAGGGGAGTATTTAATTTTACTTTGACGTAGTCATCGATCTTTGGGCTTTTAATACTTTCTCGAACTGTAATTTTTGTGTTTGAATGCTTCTTCATGTTTATTTACTTTGGTTTCCTTCAATTCTAATTAGTCTTTTTTCCGGTCCCTTGTTTAAGCAGAAGGAAAGTTTCCTCTCCCTTGATCTCTGCACAGAATCTTGGGAGGATTTAAGACTACTCGCACAATTAAACCATTTGCAAGAAGAAATAAAGCCTTTTTGCTCGCTAAAATTCGGGAACTCGGTTAGCGAACCATCGCCAATTCGTTCTGAGTTTGACATTCAGTTCAGAAAGTATTGCACGAAGAAATATAAGTGCGGGCGAGCGTCCTTGAAAACAACATACTTGGGAAGGCTGAGGGAGGACAAACAGCAACAGTACGTGCTGCCTCTGCAACTGACGATGCCACCAGATGGTCGTGAACAACAGGACGCGACGCTCCACTTACGACACGCAACACCGTACCCTTTCTATGCGTAGTGAAACTC
Source organism: Ixodes persulcatus (assembly GCA_013358835.2). NCBI lineage: Eukaryota > Metazoa > Arthropoda > Arachnida > Ixodida > Ixodidae > Ixodes > Ixodes persulcatus. The sequence continues at coordinate 1,669,165 of JABSTQ010009514.1, read as the reverse complement.
CCTTAGCTCTTGCTAATCTAAGTAGCGTTACGTCATGAATGTTAAAGGGCTATGCACATGGTGCATCGTTTTGGCGAGTCTAGTATCGCGAAACCTAGTTTCGCTAAACAGCGCCGCTTGGACGCGCTCGAAAACGACGCGCGCCTCATAAAATGTTGCGCGCGCTCCTCACTTCTGGATCGAGCTTTTGCTGAAACCTCACCGAGGCCTGTCAGTCACCCGAAAGAGAAACGCGGACGTTGCCAATGGCCGCTCGACATCGCTGCGACACCTTGCCTTCGAGGCGGAGCGAGTTTATAGAGGAGCCTGATATTTGCCCTATCCCGTATTCGAGCCAAAGCCGAAAAGAGAAAACAAACATGGCGGCGAGCGACAAGCGGAGAACCCCTTGCGTACGGGCGATACGGTTATTGGGACAGTACTGGTTGGTGGCGCGGTGTAGATTCCCCAATTGTCACGGCGAGTGGAAGCACTGCATACAAACGCGATGACTGGGGACCACTGATCTTTTAGCGGTGCAAACATTTCGGAAATACTTCGAGATCGTCCGCCTCTTCTGTGATGTTCGCGGTCTTTTCGCCGGTTTAACAGTAAACCGAACGAGCCAGATCTGACGAAGTTTATCGAGTGGTATTAATAAAGCAGACTGTCTCTTCACACTATGCGTACTTCATATAATTTTGATGCGAAACGCTCGATATTCCCGGTGCAGAAGACAAGGTTTGGCGAAATTCTCGTGAATCAATACGTCACAGATTTCGCGCGCCATACTTGACGTGTGAGCAGGCCGATTGCGCGAAATCCCCATTTTGATAAACCGTTGTGCGCTGAAAAGATGCATCATGCGATGAAACCTTTAGTACCTATAATAGCGTATACTTCATCGTCGTTTGTTGATATACTTTGTCCTCATAGTGTATGAATGTGTTTCTAATCTCATCAAAACAGGGCATTCTGCGTGTGGGACAACTACACGCCGGAACTTATAAGTGCCTGCGAAAGCTTTGATTGTTCCCAGGGACGTGGCGGTGCCAATTATCTTTTAGGTAATGCAAATTAACTTGTCGGTTTTAACGTGAAACGTTCTTTGGCTAGTTGCTCCTGATTTCATAAAGCCGCATTTCGTCCAGCCGAGGCCTGAGACGTCGCACGAGTTCAGTTTCCCGCTAAATTCAGAGGGAAAATTGACGTCACGTGACCTTAACGCCACTTCAGTTTTCCCGCTAAATTGAAGCGGGGAAATTGATGTCACATGAATTCATGGCCCGTTACCTATGCTCAAATTCAGTTTCCCCGCTCAACTTAGCGGAAAAATTTACGTCACGTGACATGATGTCAGATGGCCTATACTCATATTCAGTTACCCCGCTAAATTGAGCGGGAAAATTGACGCCTCGTGAGCTTAACACCTATTCAATTTCCCCGCTACATTTAGCTGGAAAAATGACGTCAGATGACTTTGTGTCACGTGATCTACACAAATTCAGTTTCCCCGCTAGATTTAGCGGGAAAATTGACTTCACGTGACCTGATATCCCCTAATGCTAGAACTATAGTTGATTAACGTAGAAGTTTGGGCTAGTTGGTATGCAGACACAATTAAAAACAAAACAACGCAAAGACGAGGACAGTAAAAGGTTACCGACAGGACACAGCGTTGACTCTCAACTGAAGACTTATTTATGTTATCATTCAGTATGAATAAAATACATGCCACACCAAATAAACCGAGAAAAAAACACAAAAAATGCGCATCACGTGTTCAATACAACACCGTCATTGGTTTGCCTCCTCGCTCCAAGTACTACCGCTCTTTATCTGAAAGCACGAACGACAATCTGGCTATGGCAATCTGGTCCAGTCTCGCGATATCACGAGCTTTTATAATTTCACACGTCACTCTGTCTTTATTATTTTTTAAACCACTTGGAATTTGTCAAAGACTGGTATGCAACCGTAATCTCTGCAGTGCACCCCGAAGTGACCCGACACACCTTTAAAAACCTTAGATAGGTGTTTTCTGAAGCGATCGTCGACACACCTTTCTGTTTGATCGACATAACGACGGCTGCAAGGTAAAGGAATAGAATAGACCACTCCCTGCGGGGGGGGGGGGGGGGGGGGAGCACACAAGCCACGAACTGAGTTTGGTGTTTTTTAGTACACCCGATCTTATTTTTAACATGTGAATTAACTTTTCTGCAGAGCTCGGCCAGCTTGTTTGGTGCTGAGAGCACCACATTTAACATACACGCGACTACCCACTTTCTTCATGTTGTGTGAGATGCCGGGCAGGTATACGGTACAACAGTGACATTTTTGTTCACTTGTCTAGCCTTTAAAATGGAGTTACTACGACTTTTTTTTCAGTAAGGTCTCAGCCACTGCAGTCAGTAGGTACGACGGATAGCCAGCAGTCCGGAGTCTAGAAGAAAGTTTATTACAACTCATATCAACCTGGTGTGAGGAAGACTTGTCAAGTGCATTCTTGAAACACAGGTTTACTTTACCTCTTTTTACTGGTTTAGAGTGCGCCGATAAAAACGGCAAAAGTGGTTTGTTGCTTTTTGGTTTGTTGCTCACCCAACACGCGTGAGTATCAACAAAAGTGAAGACAGAGATATAAAAACCTAATGGAGCTATTTACGGGCAGCTCGTATATGAGTCAAAAAGAGTGGTTCAAGGCTCTCACTAAAAGTAGTCAAAACGTGCGACACCTCGGCTCCGAAAGCCTCCTCGTTAGAATCAAACAATACTAGATAATCATCCACGAACCTAAGAATTCTTGCAACCTTAGAACTTTCTAGTTTTTTAAGACAAGACTCTATCATAAAGCGCGATAGATGTCGCTCAGCACAGGGGCTATACATGACCCTATGAACACACGATTCTTTTGGATAAACACCATTCCTTTCCTTAAAACGCGAGATAGATGTTCAGAAGCACAGGGGCTTTACACGACCTAATACACACACCATTCGTTTGGATAAACACGTTTTCAATCCATATTTTCATTTTTTTCACATTCCCCTTTTTTGGATAAACACATTTTCATTCCACATTTTCATTATGAAATGAAGAGGTGTTTATCCAAAAAAAAAATGGTGTGTGCAGAGGCTCGTGTATAGCCCCTGTGCTGAGCGACATCTCTCCCGTGTTTTATGATAAAGTCTTGTCTAAAAAACTAGAAAGTTTCAAGGTTGCGAGAATTTTTAGGATCGGGGATGATTATCTAGTATTATTGGATTGTAACGTATAGGCCTTCGGAGCCCAGGTGTCGCACGTTTCGACCACTTTTAGTGAGAGCCTTGAACCATTCCTTTCGACTCACGAGCTGCACGTAAATAGCTCCATTGGGTTTCTAGACCTCCGTCTTTACTTTCTTGATACTCACACGTGTTGGGTACATGAACCAAGAAGTAACAAACCACTTTGCCGTTTTTATCGGCGCACTCTAAACTAGTAAAAAGAGGGATAGTCAACCAGTGTTTCCAGTATGCACTCGGACAAGTCTTGGTTACACCAAGTTGGCAAAAGTTTTAATAGACAATCTTCTAGACTCCGGACTGCAGGCTATCCGTCGTACCTACTAACTTCAGCGGCTGAGACCTTACTAAAGAAAAGGCGTAGTAACTCTACTTTGAAGACTAGACAAGTGAACAAAAAGTTTACTGTTGTACCGTACCGTCACGGTATTTCACATAACCTGAAGAAAGTGGGAAGTCGCTGGGTTTTTGAGGTGGTGTTCTCAGCACCAGACAAGCTGGCCTGGCTCTGCAGAAAAGACAATTCAGGTGTTAAAAATAAGATCGGGTGCACTAAAAACACCAAAATCGATTCGTGGCTTTTGTGCAGAGAGTGGTCTATTCCATTACATTATCTGGCGGCCATCGTAATGTCGGTCAACGATCAACACCGATATAACGTTGTTAAAGTTGTGTCGGGTCACCTCGGGGTGCACTGCAGAGATTGCGGTGGCATCTCAGTCTTCGATAAATTACAAGTGTTTTTTAAAAATAAAAACAAAGTCACGCGGGGAATTATAAAAGCTCTTGACATCGCGAGACTGGGACTAGATTGCCTTTGCGCTCCGTCGCTCGTGCTTTCAGATAAAGAGCGCCAGTACTGGGAGCGAGGAGGGCAAACCAGTGACGGTGTTGTATTGAACACGTGATATGCATTTTGTTTTGTGTTTTCCCTGATTTTATTTAGTGTGGCATGTTTGCTGTTTATACTGGATTCTAACCTAAATAAATCTTCAGCTGAGAGTCAGCGCTATGTCCTCTCGGTTTTCTTTTACATTTTCCTCGTCTTTGTGCTGTTTGTTTTCAAAATTATGGATGTTAGAATGTTTTACGTATGCAACAAAAATGCCTAGCAATTTGCTATACAATTCTTTTAACAACAAAACTTGATGGGAGCAGTTCTTAGACAAACAGAGAGAAAGAGTGAGAAGCGGATACGATTTTTCGTGTAGTTATTTTACGTGCAATGGTAATTGTTTTTACTAGCGAAACATAAAAAGCCACTACTCGCCGCCAAAAGAAAAAAAAAAAAAAAAACTCTTTGGCGACCAGAATTAGTCTTAGCAGCGCTTGTTGTTTACTAACGTGATTCGTCTTCCGTTGCTCTACAAAATTTAACGTATTTGGCCTTTATTCGAGCAAAACTGTTGAATGGTAAACTTGTTCTATAGTGATTGGCAGTTAAAAAAAAAACGCAGGTGAGTCCCGAGCGAAATATAATCTCCCCACAGCAAATGAGATTGCGGGAAAAAATATTAACATAATAGTCCTCGCCTTACGTTTCTTAAGTCGGTAACTATGGTGCGTGGTCATAAGATCAATCAATCAATCAATAAATCAATCAATCAATCAATCAATCAATCAATCAATCAATCAATCAATCAATCAATCAATCAATCAATCAATCTTTTTTATTACAATCAATGCATATTACTGCTTACTGAAGGTGTGTCTTTCAAATAGATACGTAAATTAATATTGAGAGTATTTGTTGTTAAGAAAGTGTTGATACAGGAATGCAATTTTAAAGAATTTATATGTAAATAATTGTTTTTGCTTTAATATAATATTAATAGTCAAATATTTTTAAAGCTATCTACACGTTGCAAGGTGTGTTACCCACTGAGATCAGATTACAGGAGCTTTGTTCTGTCGATTATTTCTTTACACTCCTGCTAGTCATATGGCATTTCCGCGAGAAAAATAGCTAACCCACTCACGAATGAATTTGATTTTAACTATGTGCTTTGGAGGTCTAAGATTAGAAGCCGATGTTTCGTAACGTTACGTATATAGATCCTTTAGGGACTCGAAACAGCGAAACAACAGTTAACGTGTAAGATATCATTGATGGTAATTTTTGTTCCAGTCGACCGCGAGGTTCCACAACCCTACGTCGCAGTTCACATGTCCTACTCCGGCGGTCCCCTTTCTACCATCGAGGTAAGAGAGGCTTTAAGAATCTAAAACAACAAATAAACAAATATATACTTCCATCCATAAATCTCGAAAACATAGCATAGTGTCAGATATAGGGGCCGTTTTGTACTGTCAAAGCAACGGATATTTATATTTTATCTTTTGACACATGGCCAGCCGTCTACGTATCGTTGTGATGCTTGCACATCTTTGTGTTATCATAGTCTAAGAGTTTAATCTATATGCATAAGCTCTGCGTAGACCTTAGTTTATATATGTAATAATAAATAGCCGTCACAGACCCCGTAAGCCCATGGACATGAATGTGAAAGAAAACGTTCTTGCATAATGTCTGCATAATATTTTCGCTCTTTTTTCAGTAACATAACTCGTGAAACTAAAGCGTATCTTGAATTCAAGCATCTATGTATTAATTTGTGTTCATCCTTGGAACCTAAATTTACTAATGCGTTAAACCTAATGATGCTGAAATGAGTTTTTGACAACTAGGAAAAGAGCGGGTAAAAAAAAGGTTAATAAAACGTTTCACGGTCAGACTATGAGCCAACAGACAAACATAAGTGGCATGTAGATGTGTTGTTTACTGCGCTTGTATTTTAAAATCTGCCCGTTTGCTAGGCTTCATCTCAGAGATGGTCTAAATGAAGATGCTCTTTTGATTTATTTTTTGTTTTACCGCGCTAAGTATGTTGATAAGCGGAGATAGCCGCGTTTATTTAACGTATTATCATATATTTATATATTAGGAATATATGAATCTTTATTTTAATAACGGTTTATTTTATGTTTTTTTTTTTAAATATTGTTTTAAAGGAATATGAGTGGAGGGTCTGTTTAAAATCGACCGCGTAAAACTACCGTAATTTCAGCAATGTTAAAATGCTGAGTTTTTCGCGGTGCGTGTCATCCACAGGTGCAGACTGTACAATCATCTGTTTTTCAAGGTGGGTCTTTATGACTAGACGTGACGGAACTTATAACTGACACATTATGTTAATACAAAATTTTGCATGAAGCACCCTTTTGAAGCGGGCATTTGTCAAGGTGTGCTGTGTGGGAGAATATTTTTATGGTAAGACTATGCATCAGGTGCAGGCTATGCACAGGGTGTAGACTTTCAGGAAAAGCTTTTTTTATTCAGCCAAAATTTACCACTGCGGATTATACACAGGGTGCGAACTAAAATCCGGAAATTACGGTGCATGTGATATACCAGAGATGAGTGAGTATTGTCTGCACCTGGCCTTGCCCCATGGTACAGATCGTGATTAATGTAAGGTTAACCTCCTCAACCCTGGCGATCTTCATAGGTAATGGAAGCTCAACAAGTGGCCAGCGTCTTTCAGCAAGTCATCCTGACTCTTGCGGTGGCCGAATGCGAATTCAAGTTTGAACACCGGCACTTGAAGCTGGACAACGTCCTCATTAAGAGAACGTTCAGGGACGTTCTCACTTGGCGAATCAAGGACAGAGTTTTCACTGTGGACAACTTCGGAATGAACGTCTGCATCACCAATCTCGGAGCCTCTAGGCTCCAACTAGGTAGGCATGCAGGAAGCCTCGTACGTAACGCGTAACCTGTACCTAGTTAATTTTTTCCTAACGAAATAACGACATCGTCACTTCCTAAATGCCACTGACAACCCCAAGATCGATATTTATTTTACCGTCTTAAACGCTCCGGAAGCGAGTGGTGAAAAAAAAAAAAAAACGTCATCGCGTAAAAGAAGTTCTGGCGCACGAAAGAGACCGCACTACTATGCTGACTTCGAAGAATAAAAATCAGAAACCGGAAGTGTAAGCAAAGGCCGACTCCTAGAGTTTTCTTTGTGCTCTGAATATGGCGGCACCCGGCGACTGTGCCGAGGGCGTTGAGAGGGATGCGCAGGACGGGGAAGTTGAAAACGGCTCAGACGAGCTTCTTTTTTTTTTTTTTTTTTTTCGGTGCCAGACAGCTTTTTGGATAACCTCTCATGAAACACCTTTGCGACATCGCCCCCTCACGTCGCTCGCGTAGGACTGCAACACGTCGTTTGCCTCCCTGCCTTTATAAAACCAAAAAAAAAAAAAACAAAAAAAAACGTGTTATACCGACTAGCACTGCTAAAAAAAAGGCACTTTAAAGTGAAGCGTTGTTTGCACTCGAAGAGAGCTCTCGCGAAATACTCTCCCGGTTCGCCGGGTTGCACGTGCGCGTGCTCATGAACGATGCGCGGGAAAGAAAGAAAGTTAAACGACACTTCTTCTTTGAAGTCATCCAAAAAGGTCAATGAGTGCACCCTTTCGCTAACCACGTCAAAGATTCGGGCGTTTATTTCAAATCGAGCTTTCTAACAATATTTTTTTTCTGCATACACGTCGTTTTCAAAATTGATATCTTTAGGGCGAACCCTAGAAATTATTTTCAGACGTTTCCAATAATAAAAAAAAATATATCGATGTTGGGGTTGCCCTTTAAGTGAAGGAACGAACAACGTATTTTCGCCACTTTTTGTTGAACTAACAAGCAACTGTATTTAGTTACTTCTAAAGCTGAACGCGTACAATACACACCCAACCTATAATTCTCACCCCAACTCGCGCAGGCCTGTAATTTCAACACCGAGAAAACGCTCATAAACTATAAACATATGCGCACAATGCATATGCGTATAGAGCTAGACTTATCAATATGAACAGTGTGGAATGCGAGAAAGTATTAGCGACGACAAGTCTTGGAAGCGGCTATACTGCTGCATACAAACGACACATTCGAAGTAACGAGAAAAGTACGTTTTATTCTCAAGCTGAGGTAAGACGTGTCTTTTAAATCGCAGGAAAGAGTAACGTACTTAGTTACATTTTCAGGTGGTAAGGAGGTACGGTATTTAATACCCTATTTCAGTAACGTGTACATGATGTTAATGCCATGAATGCAAAGGTGCAGCGAGCTGGAGAAGATTAGCGATAATATTCATTGGGGAAGAAGAACAAGGAGAGTGCAAAGGACAAACACAGATTATAAACACAACTAGGTGACTGGTGCTCGACTGAAAAAAAATTAGCCTGGGGCTGGTATCGAACCAGGGACCTCTGCATAATCAGTTGGGCGCTCTACCGACTCAGCTGATCAGGAGTCAAACGTCAGTAGAACAAAGGGGTTTTTACAGCTGCCACCAGTCTGACACCAACAAGGGTGAACGCCTGCATTTTAAGGTTTTGATGTTAATGCACTTAGTGCAGAGATGCAGCAAGCTCGACAAGAATGACGATAATAATGCTTGGAGAAGTCGAACGAGGGTTCCCCTTCTCCAGGCTCATGGTCTATAGGCTCATAGGCTGGAGAAGGAAAACAAATGATCCCCTTCTCCAGCCTATGAGCCCGGTATAGTAATCGTGACCTCGTGATTACTATACCATAGCTCGCGTTAAGAATTCCAGAAATTCCTTTTACAGGCAAAAACAGAATGGAAGCTACACCTTCAAATTTGAGACAGAAAAATAAAAGCTGACTATAAAAACACACCTCTGGTACAAATTTAGGCTCGCCAAGTGCGGGTCTAAAACGTTCGACTCATTTTATGGCAATCGAAGGGTATAGGTCACTTTTCGAATCATCTTATTGAAGTCCTTTAATAAACATAACTCAAAATTGCAAAAAACGAAAAAGAGAAAGAAAGGAAGACAATTTTCCAAAACGTTTTCTGTCCTTCTCAGACCTATAGAATGAACCATGCCGTTACAAAACGAGTTCACCTTCTTACTTTTTATTACGTACAAACTCTTTCAGACGTTGTTAGTTAAATATGCCATGCTGATCATTGATGTATGTAGGCATCCGCCTCTGCTCTGACTTACAGGTGTTAGTCGCCGCACACTTTGAATAAAAAAAAAACAAAAAAAACTTATAATCTTAAGTTGTCATTGACTATTTATGTTTTAAAGAAGTACAAGCTCAAATTGTGTTCACCGAAGAAAACAAACACTAGGAGGGTTGAACGCGTTTAACATCCTCCTCATTATATTAATGATTACTCCTTGCATCTTAAAAGAACATTGACACTCCCCAAGCTTTTGTTTTTTGCCAGGCAATTTAATATGGTGCCAGGAGACTACCGAATCAATATTTTGCTCCAGAATCACGTATATTTTCAATAAAGTCAAAAGTCTCAACTGCTCTATACCGAAACCGAAACATGAGCACGGAGGCTCATTGCCACGACATGTGAACGATGTGGACCGAGGAGGAGGGAGAAATTTAGAGGAGAAAGTTGCCGGAAGTCACGTGGCTACACCCGACGGCGTTTCTTTTTTTTTTTTCACCGCTTTTTTGGCCGTGCGAGGCAGATGACGACGTTGCATGCACCATTTGTCGCGCGAGCGTTAGGCACTTATATCCGTTCTGATCGCAGTCTTGAGACTGAAGATCGATTTGCCGGTACCGCGAACCACAGTTCCGAAGTAGAAATCCCACACCAGTCGCAGCATTGGTCCGTTGTGTCAATACGTCACCATATTAAAAATGATGTAATGAGTGTACTCTCTCTGATCTCTGCCACATTTGTTTTCAAACTATGTATCTGATCTGCAGCTTCTTGGAATCACAAAGAATAGGGTTCATATTCTTTTCTATTTTTAATAATGAATGTGTGCCTTAGATGACCCACGAAGTTGAATATATTTGGTACGTGTGTCTGAACGGTACCTGACCATAGAGAAGAGGGTACGCGCGACTCAAGCCGAACTGTTCTCGACGGGCGGTTTTGAGGACAAAAAAAAAAGTAATTTGAGCCGCAGATTGTGTTTTGGGTGTCTGAGCTTTCATATGTCAAGTACAAATAAAAACTTCGGCGGGCATAAGTGCCCAGTCAGTGTCCCTTTAAACAAAACAAAACTTACGAATTGATTCGTTTTGTTGAAACATCACAGCAGACGGAAGCACCCTATTCAGCAATCCTAAAGTTATTTGGCAAGATGAAAATAACAATAAAAAATTGACAGAAATACATACGAAGATTCGACGTGATATCAAGTAAGTTTGGGTGATTTGTTTTAAAATTCAATGTGAAAACGTTACTCAAGAGTAAATTGACTTTCACTTGAAATAAAGAGAAACTCGCGTTTTCTAGGTAATTGGTGTGCCGGTGAAAAACTTCCCTGGTCCGAACTTTAATACCGGAAACTCTCCAAGTATAGCGCAGCGCTCTTCCAAGTCAGCTAACCAAGTGTGAGCCGTCAGTAAAATAAACGTATTTTAACAATTGTCACTAGTCATAATCGTACACACCCCAAATATTTACTCCGCTGATGGCTAACTTCTGGTTAGCTGACTTGGTATCAATTTGTACATTCGCATTCAATCACGCCTTTATTATATTGCTTTTATTACCAAGATAGCAAGATTACGTTTGTTGGAACAATTTCCTCTTCAGTTTTGAGCCGTGATTTACTTGTAGTATATTTAGTCATAACAGCCTGCCCCTTTACGGTTTTCGAAAACATGTTTTGTATTGCTCTTCGTAACTTTTGGAACTTTTAGGTTTCAAGTGTGAGGTAATCTGTAGCGTATTCTGGCGACACAGAGGCTTTCCTATGTTATTTTATGCTCGTAGCCGTGCCTTTAAAATATATATGTTCTATACAGCACTTTAAGAGGGACAATCCTAGACCAACTGAAATCGATTTTTTTTTCTCTTGGTTTCAGGGACGATTGGGACGTCCATTGTCCCAGGACAAACATATTGTTCGCCAACTACGTCGCCGAGGAACTATTTCAGAAGCATGACGCGTGCATCGCCTACATTTTGACGGGCAGGGACAAAGAAACCTGGGACAAGTTCAAGTTATGGAAAGATCAACTTCCCTGGTTTCCGTCCGTCACCGATTTTGTGGAAATGGTCTTCGTTGAACCGGATGCGGAAACGAAACGTTCCGTTCCTCACTTGGCGTACGCTGTACTGAAGCAGACATTGCAGTCATTTCAGAAAGCGAACTAAATTACTGAAGCAGTATGCCAATAAGCATGGGTCTCGGGAATAAAGTATACATTGATCATGAATTTATTAAACCGCTAAATCGGTCTCTCAGTGTTGAATGAATGCACGCATGAAATTCGTCAAAAGAATGAGTGACTGTAGTAAAACCTTTGTTTACTGCCTATTCTGACAGTATGTTTTAAATTTCAATGTGCAGTGAAACTCTGGTACTGTTAACGAAAAGACGGTCAGTGTGCAGGCGAGCTGGTGAATAGTATACATCTTAAAACCTGAGACTGTGGTTGGAAAGGTTGAAGGTATTTAGGAGAGGCAACAAGAAAAAGAAGAGGCAAGGTCTCAAACTCAGCTAAAATCTTTATTACGTACGCGTCTTATATACTCCGCTTCCAATGACGTCACCAACGTTGACTCCCAACCGTCACAGTTCAAACCACCAGACCCGAAACCGAGGACAAAGCAACAAGCGGACAACTTTATACAATGGCTTAAAACCTGACCTTAATCTTCGCTAACATCAATGTACCAGTTACAAAAGGACCGAAGGTTTACGGCACCCTCCACAAAATTTGAAAATAACCACATGACAAAAAGTAAACCACCGTTCAGAAACCCTGAGATTATACAAACAAAAGATAAAGAAAACCAGGAAGTCCAAAAAGATAACGACGCCTCGAAAGGATCGTTCAAACCAGGATACTAAGGTTCATTGCTTTGTTCAGCATAGAAGGGCGCTTTTACAACCGCAAAAAACGCTTCGCTTCGTTGCCAACCTGCAAAGACGCCTGGCTGATGCAATTACCCGACGTCTTAATACAAACAGTTTCCTGAACAACACGTTTCATGTCATCTTTCTCTTTACATATTACCTCCGTTTTTGACCAAACAGCCTTACAACCGCGACATTCCTGTAAGTGCCTAGCTAACTCGGAGTTTGAAGCATTGTTCCGGACATTCCTTTTATGTTCAGTGAGCCTATCATTTAAACACCTCGAAGTTTGTCCTACATACTTAAAGCCACACTCTAATGGTATTTCATACACCACTGACCCTTCACACGGAACCGATTTATCGCGGTGCTCCTTCTGGCATTTTTTCTGTCCTGATTCAAAGGGTGTAAGATGGCAAAGCTTAAAATCCGCAGTACACACCGTTTCTATACCAAACTTTTTCGCGCTTGCCTTCAAATTGTGCGAGATGTCGTGGAAGTACGGAATTACTGCTCGTCGGCTGTTTAAGACCTGCTTGTTTTGTTTGCCTGTTAGCTGAATTGTAAGCTGTCGTCTTATAAAAGTGTCTTCATAACCTGCATTCTGTAGTCTTGTCCACTGTCTCTTCAAAGCTTGGCTCAAAAAATGAGTGCATGATTTTGACAACGCGTTCCCAATTAGCGACTTTGCGACTCCCGCTTTTACGTTTTTTGAATGACAACTCTGTTTAGGGAGGATCGGTTTCACCGTTTCCTTGCCATATTCCCAACAAAGCCCGTTGCTCATCTGAATCCGTAAGTCCAAAAATTCTAGTACATCATCTTTCGGTGTCTCAACTGTAAACTGCAACTCCGGGGCCGTTGCTTTTACTAATGCTTCAATAGCTTCCGATAAGCCTTCTTTAAATGTGCACACAATGATGTCGTCTACATACCTTCTGACGAAGCACATCTCTGCGGTTAACTCTCTCGTTTTTTTGGACAGCGCTGCATCTAAGGAGTTGAGGTAAATCTCCGCTAAAATAGGTGCGACTGACGAACCTATACAGACGCCTTCCTAGGACATATTGCGAGAGTGTACTCAATGACGAGTGATGTATAATGAAAACGGAACGTGGCAAAAGGTTGTTTCAAAGTTTTTACAGCAAGGGCTAGAATACGTCAGGCTTGAAGACTCACTCTCACTAAAAAACTCGGAGGAACTGGTAAACATTTTGGACACTAATCATGGGAGGAAATGCGCACTGTTCTCAATGGATATAAAAGATCTTTATTACTCACTGGAGAAAAAAAGATTGATGAGCGCGGTGAGAGATGCGTTAGAATTAAATCTAGTCAGGTTTCAGTCCGGTTCGGGGGTGTCAATTGAAGGGTTCCTCGCGGTGCTAGAATTTTATTTACAATCAACAGTCATTGAGTACAACGCTCGCAAATATGTCCAGAAGGAAGGCGTCTGTATAGGTTCGTCAGTCGCACCTATTTTAGCGGAGATTTACCTCAACTCCTTAGATGCAGCGCTGTCCAAAAAAACGAGAGAGTTAACCGCAGAGATGTGCTTCGTCAGAAGGTATGTAGACGACATCATTGTGTGCACATTTAAAGAAGGCTTATCGGAAGCTATTGAAGCGTTAGTAAAAGCAACGGCCCCGGAGTTGCAGTTTACAGTAGAGACACCGAAAGATGATGTACTAGAATTTTTGGACTTACGGATTCAGATGAGCAACGGGCTTTGTTGGGAATATGGCAAGGAAACGGTGAAACCGATCCTCCCTAAACAGAGTTGTCATTCAAAAAACGTAAAAGCGGGAGTCGCAAAGTCGCTAATTGGGAACGCGTTGTCAAAATCATGCACTCATTTTTTGAGCCAAGCTTTGAAGAGACAGTGGACAAGACTACAGAATGCAGGTTATGAAGACACTTTTATAAGACGACAGCTTACAATTCAGCTAACAGGCAAACAAAACAAGCAGGTCTTAAACAGCCGACGAGCAGTAATTCCGTACTTCCACGACATCTCGCACAATTTGAAGGCAAGCGCGAAAAAGTTTGGTATAGAAACGGTGTGTACTGCGGATTTTAAGCTTTGCCATCTTACACCCTTTGAATCAGGACAGAAAAAATGCCAGAAGGAGCACCGCGATAAATCGGTTCCGTGTGAAGGGTCAGTGGTGTATGAAATACCATTAGAGTGTGGCTTTAAGTATGTAGGACAAACTTCGAGGTGTTTAAATGATAGGCTCACTGAACATAAAAGGAATGTCCGGAACAATGCTTCAAACTCCGAGTTAGCTAGGCACTTACAGGAATGTCGCGGTTGTAAGGCTGTTTGGTCAAAAACGGAGGTAATATGTAAAGAGAAAGATGACATGAAACGTGTTGTTCAGGAAACTGTTTGTATTAAGACGTCGGGTAATTGCATCAGCCAGGCGTCTTTGCAGGTTGGCAACGAAGCGAAGCGTTTTTTGCGGTTGTAAAAGCGCCCTTCTATGCTGAACAAAGCAATGAACCTTAGTATCCTGGTTTGAACGATCCTTTCGAGGCGTCGTTATCTTTTTGGACTTCCTGGTTTTCTTTATCTTTTGTTTGTATAATCTCAGGGTTTCTGAACGGTGGTTTACTTTTTGTCATGTGGTTATTTTCAAATTTTGTGGAGGGTGCCGTAAACCTTCGGTCCTTTTGTAACTGGTACATTGATGTTAGCGAAGATTAAGGTCAGGTTTAAGCCATTGTATAAAGTTGTCCGCTTGTTGCTTTGTCCTCGGTTTCGGGTCTGGTGGTTTGAACTGTGACGGTTGGGAGTCAACGTTGGTGACGTCATTGGAAGCGGAGTATATAAGACGCGTACGTAATAAAGATTTTAGCTGAGTTTGAGACCTTGCCTCTTCTTTTTCTTGTTGCCTCTCCTAAATACCTTCAACCTTTCCAACCACAGTCTCAGGTTTTAAGATGTATTCTGGTACTGTCTTCAGTGCATTTAAACATCCTCTCTAGTAACTCTGCGATATGCCACGGAGTCGTTTCGGCACTGAACAATTGGTCACGATGACATATAAATAGACATGTAGGCCTTTAGTTGCCACTATCCATCCAACCACTCATAAAAAATTAAAAAAAAACGCACAATTGTTTTTGTATTGCTACTATGCCTTCTTGATTCATTAAAGGGACACTGACACCCCCCAAAAAATTTTTTTCATTTTTTGCCAGGCGCTTTATTATGGTGTCGGAGGACTACCCAATTAATATTTTGCAACAGAGTAGCGTATTTTTTTAATAAAGCCAAAAAACGCAACTGCGCGAAACCGAAACCGAAACGGAGAAGTGGAGAGGATAGCGGGAGTGGCGGAAGTCACGTGGCTACACCCGAACGCGCTTTTTTTTTTTTTTCCTCCTTTTTTTTTTTTTTCTTCTGCCGCGCAGCAGACGACGTTGACGACGTCGTCCACAGAGTTGCGGTTAGTTTCCCGTGCGATTGCTTTGCATTTATGTGTTCCGCTCGCTGTTCTCCACTTCTACGAGTTGTGAAATGAGTAGCGATTCGGCGACGTCTTCGTCCAGATCGGCTTGCCGGTCGGGCGTGTCGTATGGAACGAATCCTAATTGTTTTGTTCTATCCAAGATTTCTCTTTCGAAGGAAGAAAGATTCGCCGGTACCGCGAACGAAGTAGAGGTCCCACGCCCGTCGTCCCCTGCCATCGCCGTCCAGCACGCTAGTCCCAGTCCCACGATACGCGATACGACGCTGACGACGCCATGTTGAGAACTATCTATGCAGTGAACGCACAGAGGCTTCCGGTTGTGTGTGCACCTTTTTTTTTAATCAACGTTATTGCAGCTTTTTAGAAGCCAGAAAAAATGGGTTTCATATTTATTTCTATTTTTAATATTGACTGTGTGCCTTCAATGACCCACGACTTCGATTAAATTTGGTAATCGCATCGATACCTTAGGAAAAGAGAGTGAGCGAGACTCGAACCGGCTAGTTCTTGATCGGCGGTTTTCGGGCGGAAAGAAACCGAATTTCGAGCCGCAAATTTTGTTCTGGGTAGTTGGGCCCTCATATGTCATGTACGACTAAAAATCTCGGCGAGCATAAATACCCTGTCAGTGTCCCTTTAAGAGAAGCGCAGCGACTGTGCTCGAGCAAAGGTTTGCTAATGGCGACTCCAGCAAACTCGACAGCACCTAGCGGCTAAAACAAAGCCGTGGCGACAGGTTCGCTCTACGGCCTTCTCGAGCGAATCAGACATTTACAGCGCCTGGCGGTCAAAAGACGAAGCCGTGAAAGCAGGTTCAATGATACGTGATGCAAATCACCAATAGTCGCTGAGAACGCATAAAATGCGGAACGTGGCGTGTCTCAAGCACTATCTTATCTCTCTGCAGCCACTGGGATTATGGCATCAGTCAATAAGGACGCCGAAGAACGAATCACAAAGCAATAAGCGTGATTATAGCAACTCTGCGTTTTATAAACTGCTGGGGATTATAGTTAATCGCTGGAGGTTCAGTTGAAAAGAAAGTATCACGACCGCAGGAAGTTTTTGATGACTGCGCCGTTGTTAAAGTTCAAGCTTAGATCTCTGCGTATTTATTTCACGATATGTACAGCTAGCCACATTTATTGCTATAGCAATTAATCACGAGGCCTTACTAAAATTTGTTTATTCTAAACTATGATCCGTTTTGTCGTGCCTTTACAAAGGGCGAAAGCTTTGTGTTGTGGTATTTAAATTTTACAGCCAAGCTGTATATGACTCGTTGGTCGGGTTTTTTTGTGTACGTCGAGAGAAAACCATCGCGCGTGCCTTATCATTATTCGCGCCCGCCTTATCATTTGTCTCGGGGTTTTGACACT
This sequence comes from Ixodes persulcatus, assembly GCA_013358835.2. Taxonomy (NCBI): domain Eukaryota; kingdom Metazoa; phylum Arthropoda; class Arachnida; order Ixodida; family Ixodidae; genus Ixodes; species Ixodes persulcatus. Next base: position 1,652,161 of record JABSTQ010009514.1, on the reverse strand, counting down.
TGTTTCAAAAAGAAAGCCACGAAACAGGTGTCAAGATCACGTAATGGATTATAGGCATGTAGCACTCCCCGCATGCGTATCTCGATAAAGATTGTGGTTGCATAGCTACCGCAGAAACGGCGATGTACGAAGTGTGGAGTGACGTTACTAGCCCCGCTAATAATGCGAAGCCCTTAGCCCTCTCCGCAGGCATATCTCGGTAAAGATTGCGGTTGCATAAGCTGCTGTGGGAACGGCAGCGTACGAAGTCTTTTATATACAAAAAAAAAATTCGGTATAGTGCATTTACTTTTTTTTCATCAATCATTTGGTATAAACCCTTTTGCTGTTTACTAACATGAACTGCCGTTTGCGTCCCAAGCGACTTCCGGCTTCACCGTCTTTGCAAGCCTGTTGAGCTTGCGTATGTCACCAGTGCTAGAAAACATCAACGCTACACGGACAACAAAGTTAGAGATTTAACGAGGGCCTTCGGCAGTACAATATTACATCTTGGAGGAGGAAAGTTGGTTTACAAGAATACTCAAAACACTTTAGTAGATCTCGCACTCCTTCGTTCTTTTGGCGTTCACCCGGAGAATTGGTGGTTAAACGTTTCATCTACATTTCAAGCAGCGGTGTTACCGTTCGTTCACACTGGAAGCAGATCCGCGTTCGCAAAGTGGTTGCGAACGCGGTTATATAATGGTCCAGTGCAGTTGCACGCGAACTCGATGACATCAAGTGCGCGTGCAATTGTACTGGATCTTTATACAACCGCGTTCGCAACCACTTTGCGAACGCGGATCCGCTTCCAGTGTGAATGAACGGTTAAGGTGGCCTTTGTTCATTTTTTTTATAAATCGGAAGCTCTATGGGACGTCCTAGAGTTCCTGTATAGGCTCCCTACGGGAGCCAGAGTTGCGCGTTCACGCATGGCATGTGGATCCAGCTCCTCACGTGACTGAATTCGGCGAATAGCAGCGCCGCGCGTTCGAGGCGCGCGGCGGGCTCAAAAGCCTGGGAACGTACGCCGGGGCGCGTGCAACGTCTACTTTGCTGCACGACACTTGATACGGCTCCTCACGTGATCGGATCTCGGCGAATAGCGGCGAGGGCGGCACGCGGCATGTGGAATCAAACGCGCAACTCTGGCTCCCGTAGGGAGCCTATACAGGAACTCTAGGACGTCCAAGACTGGAGCAACACCTGGTGGCGAATGCCATAAAAATGGTGTATTGTGCCGTGCGGAAACGTTGCAGGTGATACCACAGCTTCGCTCTCAAACCACCTTCTCTGCTGCTTCACTGGAGCCTTATTTTTTTTTTTTTCAGCAGGCCGTTTTTTTTTACATTTCGTTCAATCAACACCGTTATTGTGGTCTTCCATCTGGCAATATCGTGTGAGAGTATAGCAATTCAAAATGTTTCAACGGAAAAACCGCGAAGTGCAGGCCAGCTGGTGAAATATTACCTTGATGTTAAAAAATCCGAGATTGGAATTTCGATTTTCTTACCCAAGGCTCACGATATTTAACATCATAGCAAAAAATCTTTGTAGCCCATCACAAAAAATTAAAAAATAAGGGCACGTTGTTAGATAATAAAGAAAAAGCACATAATGGATGCTCTCCATGACCAAAATACACTGTGAACCTAGTGTCCCGCTTTTCATTTCCTTTGTTTTCAATCAATCTGATCCCAGCTGATTACTAAGTAGACGGCAAGGAACATCTTTATTAACTACTTTTTTCCGGCCCAACAAGCGTATCTCCAGACGAGGAGTGCACAGAAGCTATCCCAAGCATTGTCTTATAGAAGAAAAAGCCAAACACAAGCTTTTTTTTTTTGTTGTTGTTTTTCACGGACTCAACCCCAACTTGGATCGCACGAAGTCTTCGACGGAGCGGTACTTCGGTAGACTGAGGCGCCAGTTGCGGATCTCTGTCCAGGCCTCGACTTCCATCAGGTCCGTGATACGGAGGAACTTCTCCTGGTACGCCTGGTACAGTTGGTCCGTGAGGTGTGCAAGGCAAGCCACGTTGGTCCTAGGGTAGTAACCGGACCAGTTTCCCCTGCGGCGTAGAAGGTTGGTTCAAACGTTGATGGTGAAGTTTGCCGATCATGTGAAAGAAAGCACTGTCAACGCCAGCGAACGATCGGAGAGGTGCGTGAAGTCGAGTCCCAAGCATTTGCGCTATACAGACTTGGCAGGTTCTTTTTCACAATGTCTTAGTTAGGACACTCTTTCTATACAAGTATATGACTCGCACGCAGTGTTGGCGGTAACGCGTTACAAGTAACAGCCATACCGCTAATGAGACATTTTATTGTGTAAGGTAGTAAAGTACTCATTATATTTTCTAAACAATAGCGGATAACGTACTTACGTATAAAGTTTGGGTAATGGGTAGTTACGTCTTTTTACACCAGTTACATCAGAGTTACTTCAGCTTTTACATAAGTAATATCAGAGTTTAATGATTATTAACATATTGATTAAACCCTGATCATTAAACTAATTATTAAACCATGAGCTCACCCTTGCTGTGAACAATTCAGACTGGTGGCAACTGTTAAAAGGGAACTACAACGAAACTTCGGCACTTATTTCTTGGTCTATTCGTGTTCAAGAGAGCAGTATCACACCAGGCGCGCGAATCTCTTGTTAAGAAAGACAGGAAAAGGAATTTTAAGACGAATTAAACGATTAGCAAACAGCACCTGGTGGATGTCGCTAAAGCCTCGTTTGTTATGCCCGTCTAGGAACCTTGACATGTAGTGGCAATGTCTGTCTTGCCTCCGACCACCCAGCGAGAAGAGGGGAAGGACGAACTCCCCTCTCACCGGGACTCTCTTTTGTGCGTCCCAGACGCCACCATTATCCTTCTACAAGATTATAGGAACCGTGCGGATGTAACTCAAGCCCCGACCAGGGCGCCCCTAGCGGCACACGGGTCCGTTGAATCGATCTTCTGCCAGTCGTTGCGTTGGTTGCGCGTTGTAGCGGGTTAGCGCTGTAATTTCTGAGATGACTATTCCGCACTAAGAAAGCCACAACAATTGTTGCGTGGTCGGCTGCAACAGTACGTACAAGCGCGTGCACGACACGAAGTTCTACGGCTTCTCTTCGAAGCCGTACGAGGCGGAGTGCCGCGCGACCTGGGTGTGACTTGTGCGTCGATGCAGGTAAGTGGCGTTTCTAACCTTGCAGTTCGCGTTTTGTTTTAAGCTGCTGACGAATAATGCAATTAACTTTTTTTTTTCTATTCTAGCGAAGCGACGATAAAACAGCATGGCTACCTACGACAAACTCTAAAATATGCAAAAAATACTTCACCGGAATCGAAGCGAAATGCGGTCGCCACCCAAGCCCACCTCATGGATGTTTCCATCAGCCTTCATGAAGATAGTAGTGGGAATCGCGGAACGGCACGAAAACAATCGGCCAGTTATTGTCAAGCGGGTTCAGAAAGTAATAAACGTACATAATTAGCGCAGTCCACTCATCGCCAACTAAGAAAGCTCCTTTCTCTAATTACGCAAAGCTCAAGATTTTTTTTTTTCTTTTTTTTTTTTTTGCGGGCGCGCTTAATTTCGTCTCCGGAGGCGCGCCGTGACACCCACTTGTCCATCGAAGCGGACCTCCTTCACGTCGTACAAACGGGAGTATTCTTTTTGTCATATTCGCACTATTGAAGAAGCTTTCTGGACTCGTAACCTCCTTAAACCCCGTCGTAATCACCACGGAAACACTGCCCGTTGTGCTGCTCGTCGCCATCGCTTCTCCCCGATGACTCTGCACCGGCTACCAAAGAAGCTTTCCGGATTCGTAATTGCCTTAAACCCCGACGGGGACACTGTCCGCTGTGCTGTTTGTCGCCATTCCTTCCTGATTGTTATGCGCCGGCGGCACCGACTACCGAAGAAACTTTCCGATTTCGTAGCTGCCTTAAATCCCGTCGTAATTACGACGGGGACACTGTCCGCTATGCTGTTCGTCGCCATTGCTCCCCGATGATTCTGCGCAGGCTACCGCTAGGTGGCGGCGATAAATAGGCGACCGCCGCGACGCGGCCGGCTCGCTCGCTACCTTTAGAAGATTAACCCGTCACTCAAAATTCGTACAAAAGCAGCTTTGGGGTGGCCCGATCGCTGGCGTGCTTTGGCCGCTTCGGTGGCTGGAACGGCTAGGACATCCTGTTCACGTCAACCTCGCCGCAGCTTTGCTCGTCCCGAGACAATCTATGTCACGATTGCGCCGGATGTGACGTGCTCTCCGCTCGCAGTTCTCCGAGCGCTTGCCAGAGTGGGCCGTTTATAACGAAAAATACAGCCATCAGGCTCAAATACAAACGTACGATTGTCATTTACGTATATTGTGGATCATATTTTGCCTACTTCTGAGCACGACGGTATATTTCAAATTTTGCTGAAGTATTCCTTTAACATCCGTTTGAGCTAGTGACTGCTAGACCCTTCTTAGCTCAGATGGCAGAGCGCGTTGCTAGTCTTGGACAGGTCCAGGGTTCAATACCCGGACCAGGATAATTTTTTCAGCGGTCACTAATCTCCTATAGGGCGCGAGTTGCTCTCCATTTCAGCGAGAAGTCAATTTATTGTTACGTAAATGTTCTCTACATTTGGGACTTCACCTAAATTTTATATAGTCACAGAAAAATGCGAGAAGAACAGGGAGGTCTTTTGGTTGTCTCGCCTCTATCGAGAGCTTCCTACCTTCGATAGCACGTTGGAAGAGTTGCGTGAGCTTCGAATGTGCATGTACAGCGAGAGTCCGATCAAATGCAACGAGCCCATGCTCGAAGCCGGACTTCGGAAATAGAAGCCCTGCCCGTGTCCATCCTGGCATTGATTATAGCGAACCGACCCGAGTGTATAAGGCCGGGCTAGTAATGAAAGTCAGTTAGATGGTCGAATGAGAATGCATTACCAGCGTACAAACCTCAATAGCCCCAACTACAACCCATTTGAGAGCACCCGAAGACCATATCGTTTTTTTTTTTTTTTTTTCTGAGTGCTACTTGGAAAAGAGCTGTGGAAGTATTTCAAGCAAGGTTCAGAGCAAAGATACAATTTCAGAGAGGGGACTTTTTATTGTAAGGTATGCATTAATGTCAGGGGGCTTCCGGCGGAACATATTATCGATAGTTGCATTTAGGCACTGTTGTATTTTGTTCGCTACGGTACTTATGTTTGTTTCGGTACATTTGTTTCGCAAAGTACCAAAAACAAACGTTTGGAGATTTGTGTTTGTCCTTTGTCCCCCGTGTTCACATTCTCCAGGTAATAATATCGCTATAAAAATTGCTTCGATAAAGCTACATGCAGCACCCACCTAATGTTGTTTCTGTCTTAATTATCAGTGATGTGCAAATTTCAATACAGATGGCTCACGTGAAGTTTAAAGGACCCATAGACGCCAACCCGTTATCAACAACACACGGTAATTATAAATAACCACAGCTTGAGTACAAGCAAAGGCAATAATATTAATATTTAATATCTTGTGCAATACATATTGGAACGAGAAGTCAGTATACACTTACGCGCGATATGTCTTCCGTGAAGAGGACCCAACGAGCAAAACCTTCCCAGTCAAGTACATTCAGAGATAAAGCTTACCTTGTCAGGTTTCCGATTTCGTTGTAGATCGAGTACACTTTCGAATGCCTTGATTCGCAGGGGCGGCCATGGAGAAGATTCGAGAAGATAACGTGACCAGCTGCAGAGAGTATCAGCGTCAAACTCTCTATTAACGTCTTCCTTCTAATCGATACAGGTTTTGTTGCTTCAAGATGCATATCACGTCGCGCTGTTGTTCAAACTTAAGTTAATGGATCCTGAAAAAATAGCGCCGTTGCGTTCCCTGCCTTTTAGCCGGACACAAACAGATACCAATATACAGACAATCAAACCTCTTAAGGAGAATGGCTGGTCGCTCATCATTTGCCATGGCAATCGCCATGTCGGGTCATTCAAATTTTCGAAGCTTCATAAAGGTCTTTCTGGACAAGTCGCGCCAAGACCACTACAGAGCGCCATCGTACTGTAAATGTTCCTCACCGTTATAAGCGTCTTTGGCACTGTGCATGCAATCATCTGATCAATCATGCTTATCTCGGGAGATATCGTACAAAGATATGGTTGTTCTTCAGTATTTCAAGATAGCAATAATTGTTTATCAATGGCGCCAAGCACCGATGTCGCATATGGTGGTGGCGCAAGGATGTACTTATGTTTCGCCGGTGTCTGGACGACAATTTTTCGGTATTCAAGAAATGTCTCTATAGGGGGTATTCACTGGGCGCCATATTTGAGGTCACTGTTTAGAGCGCATTCTCAGAACAAGCTCGCATTAATAGGCTGTCAAGACCGGCACTCTTGATGGCGCGGGGTGCACGTTGCAAAATAACTGTGGAAGCTCGCCATCAGCACGTGCTCAGCATTAGCGCACACAGATATGGCCGCCAGTGAATACACCCTATTAGCGGCAAGATTCATTGGTGGCGCCATCCTGAGGTTCCCTCTCGTGACGTAATTACCTTGCGAACATCAAGTTCGACGGTGCTTGTAATGAGTATGGTGGAAGTTTGAAATCATTGTGATTTGAAACTAACACTGCCAAAACCATTAAAAATGACTTTGCTGACGTCCTAGTCAGCATTCGGCCAATCGTCGAAGGCCGACGATAGCGACGCTTTCGATCGCGCATGTCGCCAATAGGGAGTATTCACTGGACGCCATATTTGCGGGTGCTGTTTAGAGCGCATGCTCTGAATGAGCTCGCATTACTCAGCTGCTGAGACAGGTAATCTTGATGGTGCAGACTGCACGCTGCAAAAGAACTCTAGAAGCTCGCTGTCAGCACGCGCTTGGCAGTCGCGCACACAGCTATGGCCGCCAGTGAATACTCCCTATAAAACTATCCGTCCCCAGCGATTTTGGATCGGTTCACCAAGAATGGAAATGTCAAGGAGGAAATGCTCAATCTATGATCCGAAATGACGACCATACAAAGAGCTTGGTGCCACCTTTCCAGGATCCACTTACTTTAGTTCAAACCGCCCCAGGCGACGTTGTTTATATTCGAGGGCAACTTTCCGTGGCTATGCAATCAACGCTACGGGCGCACGTGTGCTCGCGTATCCTGAGAGCCCATTAAAGCTGTGTACGTTCGACTCTTCACTTCTTTTGAAATGCCCCAGAAGTACGACATGAAGTAACGCGGTAAGATCGATGTGGGGATTTAATAGTAGTGCGAGCTGAAAAGCTAAATTTAAGAGGCCGTATCGCGTCAGAACACAATTTAGCCAGTGCCTAAAAGTATAGTAATTTTGCATCTTCGTGAATAAAGAAACAGTTCAGTAGTGCAGTTGAAGTGCACCATGCATACTGCAATACATTAGTAAGGTGTGAAGTATACATTCAAATACATTTCGATACAAATGTTTTTTTTTTATGTTGCGCGTTGGGAAAGCATATGAGATATGTTACTACAGTTGACTCAAACCAAAATTTTTCGTGCACACATTAAAAAAATTAATACAGTCATGTCTTGCTAATACGGATCAACTTAATACGGATACCCCGCTGTGTAGGCAACCTTTTTGGGGATGAAGAGTGCAAATGCGTGCATTTTTGTCTTATTATTATGAACAACTCACATTATGGGCGCCTTTTTGGGGAAACGGAGGTGTCCATATTAACGAACCATCACACTGAAGCTTTATTAAACTAAAGTATACATTAAGTATATTACACGTGGTATATGTATCGTCCAAATTATGTATGACCAACCAAAAAAAAAAAACGTATTACGAAGTATATTTATCGTCAAGTATTGTATCATAAAAATGAAAAACGTTTCTTTTAATGGGTTTATCTTTCTTGCTGCAAGTTTTACGTTCTGCAAAGAAGAGTGCCGTAGATTATGACCAGAAATGCAACGAGGCTCCTTCGAGGAAGTGGCGTTTTTATAACTCGCCGCATGACTACAGATAACCGTTATGCATACACCAACGCGCAGCTATGGCGTCGCGCCGCATGCAGCGGTGGCGCTGCTGCCGGCACGGCGCACGCGCAGACGCATCACTTTACGTGAGCTCTGGTTTCTGCGGAAGCCCAATGCCCACACCTGGTGTGGGCAAACGCTGACTTGTTTATGCGGAGCGCAAGTTGGTCTGCTTCTTTTGCAGGTGTTCTGGTGACGTCAAAACGCCGTGCTCTGATTGGCTCTGATCGAAGGATAGTGGGTAGTCCTCGAGAAAGCTTGCCTTGAGGTCTACCCACTAACCTTCTATCAGAGCCAATCAGAGCTCGGCGTTCTGACGTCACCTTTGCAAAAGCAGACGAACTTGCACCCCGCATGAACTGCGTGTTGTTGGTCTATGTCAGGGGTGGCCAAGCTGCGGCTCTTTGCGGGTTGAAGTGCGGCTCGCGACTCTTTAGTAAACCTACCCCCCCCCCCCTTCTTCCCGGTCCCACCAGCACTTCCCCAAAAAGTGGAATGAAACACGGTTTAAATTTAAAGGACAGGTTGCTGTTTGGTTGTCTTGCGCTACTGCTACCTTACCAGTTGGACTGCGTTGGACTCTGATAGATCTAAAGTAGTTCAAGTTTAATTTATGGCTCTGGACAGAAGTGTGCCCCCCCCCCCCCCTCGCTTTCTGTCTTTTCTCTTGCAGGTGGCTCTTGGAAGTTTAGTAGTTTTGCTTGCGGCTCTTACGCCGAGTCAGTCTGGCCACCTCTGGTCTATGCATATCTCACACTGGCATTCCCGGATTCTGGCCGCGGCGAAGTCGATGATGGTGGCTGCGACGCCCCAGGTGTTGACAAAGACGCTCTTGCCGCTGATGCAGTACTGGGCCAGTTGGAACTGGGTCTCGTCCACGAGCACGTGACTCAGGCTGAGATCCCTGTGTTCGAACTGCAGAGCCGCTTCGGCCACGGCGAGGGACAGCGCCACCTGTTGTAGAATGCTGCGCAGCTGCAGGGTAGTCTCAACCTGCGGAATGTACGGGTCGTGCGTTAGCGACAGCGTGCCGCGATGTTCGCAAGAGCAGTACCGTGATCGCACTCAATGCATGGTTTGTACGTCTTGTTACTACGCCGGCAGTCATTCCTACTTGTACTCGCGGAGAGAAACAAATTTTTCGTAGTCATCCCTACGTTCTTGCCGAAAAAAGGCCACCACCACGGCAGCTGGTGTGGCAATGGTGTGGCCAGATCATGCGGGGGGGGGGGGGGGGGATGACCTAGACTCTCAGAAATAGGGGGTGTGGGGGGTACACCCCTTGTCTCATATGTAGCACCACAAAACTACATTTCGACGTACAGTCCACCGACGTCGAGCTGGCAATACCAACCTTTACCAGCGGTTGATAGCTGTTGGATATAACGTACTAAATAACTAATCTGCGTATCAAAGGCTACAAAAAAAAACAACAAAAAAAACACTCAGGTTTTGCAGCAGGGCCAAAAAAAAACCTTACAGTCTTACTGCAGTCTTACTGTAGCCTTTAATCCGTACATTAGCTATTTTAATAAGTTGTATCGCTCGACTATCAAGCCGCTCGTTAAAGTTGGCATCGTCGGTTCGACGTCGGTGGACTCAACGTCGAATTGTTGTTTTGGGGTGTTACATATGGGACGAGGGCGTATTCACCTACACCACGTATTTTTGAGAGTGTACGGTTCTGGCCCGTAGGCTCGACCCTAACCTCAACCTAAACCCATTCAACACCCGAAGGAAGTCCGAAGTGCAGCAAGTCCACCACAATGACAGCTGGTGTGACGGCACTCCAAGCCACCTATAGAGGGAACCAGAGTATGGAGGTGTGACCTACGGCTCCGGCCCTTAGGCTTCACCCTTCCCCCAAGATAAAGCCATTCAAAACCTCAAAGGCCAAAGTGCAGCAGGACCACCACAATACCAGTTGGTGTTACGTCAGTGCAAGCTATGTATTCAGGTAAGCAGACTAATGAACCTACGGTTCCGGCCCGCAGGCGTGGCCCTGTCCTCAAGTTGAACCCATTCAGCACCTCAAAGAAGGTCCAAGCGCTCGAATATATGTGTGAAGCGCTCGAATATCTGTGTAACCAAAGGAAGACAGGCACTATTAATCGTAAATTGAACACGAGTGCTGCGTCAAACGCTCGGCTGGGAGTCGTCGTCGCCACTCACTAAATACGAGTTCCGGGCAAACATCAAGGCGGCGACTTTGTCCGATCTGTGTCCTCTGTATGTGCGGCGAAAACAATCCAGCACTGCGGCCTCCTTTGAGATGTTTGATAGGTTCAACGTGAGGACAGGGCCAAGCCTACGGGCCAAAGAACCAAGTCCTTGCAGGCCGAGGCTGTGATAAGATTGAATCAATGAAGCAGCGCCAAAAGTACGTCGTCGCGGCGCTCGTTCTTTTTGTGCGTTTTCTTTCTGCTACAAAAACCAATCGCGCACAAAAAGAACAACGAAGGACGTAGGATTACGGCGCGCTCAGTGCGCGTGATCGGTTTAGTCGGCGAGAGCAAACACGCGAAATCGACGAGCGCCGGTGACGTTGCACCTTTTGACACCGCTTGATTGGGTCCATCGCATCTTAGCGTCGGAAGGTGCGCAAAAAACCGGATTCACGTGGAGCGACTGCGCATGCGCCGATAGCGCCGCCGCCACCGCAGCTGCATGACGTCAGGTCAGCGCGTTGGTGCATAGGTAGAATTAGTGTTGCAGAAGCTGGCCCACAGTTTTGGCCGATAACTCGAGCTCAAAACAGTCTGCTAAGAGACTGGCACGGTGCAGCATTATGCTGTCCATCAAAACACAATTTCGCACAAAGGACGCAAGAGTAAATTAAATTCTGATTTGGGGATTCGAAATGGACTTATTTTTTCGTTCCTTCGTTTCGGTAATCAGCTTTTGCTATGACTATCTCATTTCATTAATGGGATAGGAGATCGAAGTTCTTGAATCCCTTTAGTGTTATTAAGTTAGTCTGCGTTCTCTAATTGTTTTAGCAGACTACCTTTAATCGAACTGTCCTCCGGCAAAAAGAAGGAATGAGCACAAAAGCGAGCATACTCAAATAACGCAAAAGCGCCCTTAGAAGCCATGCAGCGCGAGCAGCAGAGCACAAAACTGGTGATAAAGAGATTATAAAACAATTTTGTCATCTTACCTTCACTTGCGTTAAAGGGAGGCCTGCGTAGATGGAATGAAAAACCATGTACGGCTGTGCGATCTCGAGTTGACCTAGAAATAAAAGCCATCAGTAGAAAGCGTAAAGTTAATCCGGTACCTTGTGTCGGCGCAAATCAGCCTACCTCTTATTTGGCGTGCATAGGGAACTTTTGTTTTCTAACTTTGCTGGTTTAAATGGTTCGGTTTGCACCCAATGCCCTTATTTGCGCCCCAAAACACAAATGAAGGCATTTGTGTTTTGGGGCATTCATCTTGAAAGAAGAATTTGAATACAATGGCAAAGGGCATTAATGATGTATACTGTATTGTCTTTATTTCAAACAAAAAGGTCTTAGGGGCAGGGGCAAAAGAAGACAAAATTGTCTTCTGGCGTGGTCCTAGCCCTCGGTTCTTGACCCCAGGGACCAGCGAATTCCGCCAATGGATGGACAACAAAACAGCTAGGTGTATGCAGAATGAAGAGCAATATAGGCAGTCAGTGAACCCAAGATCTGCCTGTTATTTATCCAGTTTTATGTATTTTGTGTTTGTGGTTTGATATAATCAGAAGTAGAACAAGAAAAGCGGTAGCCAGGAGGGAATCTGCGTCCAATAAGATGCGAAGAAGGTCCCATTCATGACAGGCTCTGATGAACGAGAGAACTGTTTCAATTTATAACATAAGAAAAGAAAAGCCTGATTATGAGCTTTTTTTTGTATCAAGACAACTCTTTCATTGAAGTTACGATTTTTGTTTTCGCAGCTTGCTACGGTCATATCTCTTTTCATTTGTCATGTGAAATAATGGCAGCAACGAAAACATATATACCCGTGAAAGTAAATTCGGAAAGCAAAATAAACACCTCTCCTTTTAAAAACTGTACGTTTCTGAAGATTATGACGAGAAACACTGCCACACAGATGATATCTACTAGCTTCCTGACTAAATTATATAATTGTTATAAGAATTAGGAAGTCAAAATATGTGAAATAGTATAGGAGAAGTGCTCGTACTGTTCCCATATATTACAGCCATCCAGAAACTTGCTCTTTCATACCAAAACAAACAAACAAACAAACGAAACAATTACGATGCATGTTCAAAGAGTTGAAAGCTGTTTAAAAAAAAAACATTTTTTTAAACAGCTTACATGGAAAAAGGATATCATAAAACGATATTACAACGAAGAAAAAAAAAATTTAGAGCTATATTTACGGCACTATACGAATTTGTAGTTGGCGCCGGCGGGCGCCGCGGAAAAGTGGCCCTTATTTATCACGTGACGGGCCCATATTTGTCACCTAGTGCTTGCGCTCTTTCGGAAGCTTCCTATGGCCTCTAAAAGTAACTTATTCATCTTTGTTTGAAGTATAACAAAAAACTAAGATTAATAAGTAACTTTTAGAGCCCAAAGAAAACTCATGAAAAAGCGCAAGCAGATGTGATAGACCTGTGCGCCGGTCAGATGACGGCGGCGGCGCCCCGAAGCAGATGAACTTGTGCGGCGGCGGCGACGGCGGCGTGGAGAAAAGTGTTGAAGTCAACGAGCTTGAGTAAACTTAGAGCGGTAAACCAGCGGCCAAAAATGGCACCCCCCCCCCCGGTTGCCGCCATCTTGACCGTTTGCCACATTAGTGATCACGTGACTTTAAGATGGCTGCGTCCATAGGCGCGCCAGATCAGATTGGCCAGATTACGGTAAGCAAGGCCGCGGTCCAAAATTTACTTGACCTCACTCTAGGGTAAATGTTCTGTACCTTGGAGTTCGAAAACCTACCCGCGTCCAGTTACTCTATCAGTCTTGTCACGTGACTTGACACACCGGAGTAACGCGGATCCACTCGAGTAAGATTCGAAAGCATCCCCAGGGGGCCGCTCTGGCCGCTCTGCTTACCGTGATCTGGCCAGTCTGATCTGGCCCACCTCTTGGCGCAGCCATCTTGACGTCACGTGATCACTAATGTGGCAAACGGGCAAGATGGCAGCAACCGGGGGGGTGCCATTTCCTCTGCAGGCCCTGGGTTGCGGTTTACCGCTTTAAGTCATACTCAAGCTCGTTGGTTGAAGTGGCGTCGTACGACGCTCAGCGTGCGGCGGCGGCGTCACTTTGCGGCAGCGGAGACGCAGCGCGGCGGCGCGCGGGCCTACCACGTGACCAGCGGCGGCTCCAGCGGGTGCCAACTACAGATTCGTATAGCGCCGTAAATATAGCTCTAAATTTTTTTTTTCTTCGTTGTAAAATCGTTTTATGATATCCTTTTTCCATGTAAACTGTTTAAAAAAATGTTTTTTTTCTTTGCATGTGTCCTTTAAGTGGCCTGTTTCCACGGTTTCGTGTCCGGTACCAAACAAATGTCGACACAAAACTACACAGAACTCTGGACAGCTACCGCCATCTATGAGTAACGGTGGCAACCAGACAGCCAGTCTGGTTGCCGCCGTCGCTCATAGATGGCGGCAACCTTTCCAGCTATCATAGAAGAATGGATAGCTGGGCGAGTTGGTGGGAATTCATCGTAAGAAACAGGGCGCAAAACAGACAAGGACGAAGAAGAGACACACGGGACGAGCGTGCAGCTTCGCTGGTCTTCCTTCTTCACCAAAGTGGAAAGGCTGAAAGTTTTTTTTTAATTAAAATAAATTGATCGACATTTCTAACAGAAGCCCGGTAAACAAAGTAAACCAACTAACAAATACGCGACGAACAAGAAAGACACCCAGATGCCTTAAAAATCATCAATAAATCGATGCAAAAACAAATTATACGAACAAACCAGTAGTTTAAGAAGAAAAAGTATAACTGAATCAATACCAAAAACCCCGCGAACAGACAGTAAGTAAATGAGGTGTAAAAATAGGGCGTTAATTAAGGGAACGCAACGTGACAACAAGGGAGAAACAGTGAAAATAAAGAAAAAAGCTTAAAAAAAGTTAAACTACCAGTTTAATTTGAGGAGACAAAAAGAAAAAAAAAAAGGTAAAGCGAAGATGTGAGAGGAAGCAGAGCAGAACCTGGCCCATGTTGATGGTCCGTGCGCTTCCAGGACGTATAATCTTTCCAGGCTTGGACAAGCTCTCTGGGGTATCGATCGAACAAGCAGAAAATCCTGGAAAAGCGGATCAAGCGTAGCCTCGTAAATCGTGAAACAATCACCATTGCGAAGGCGTTCTCGAAAAGAAAAAAGTACGAGAAAACGTAAAGATAAAAAAAAAAGTATATAGCAGGGAAAAGTTTAACGGGTACCGAGGCAAATCAATAGTACACGTTGGCCGGACGCGAAAGCTACCCTTCAAGAGACAATAAAAAAGTACTGCAACTTTCCTTAAAAAAAAAAAAAAAACAATGCGTTTTCAACTTTTTGGGGACCTATCCAACGTCACCCAAACAAAGCCTATCAGCTCTAATTTCGACGTTATCACGGCGAGATCGAGCTTGAACACGAGCGCGGCGTCAGCGTCCCGGCTGCTAGTCATGTCCAGCCAACTCCTCGAAGGACGCTCAGTGTAGGGCTCGGGTCTTTTCTGAGTCGGCGAATATTCGAGTTTGATTGCGTTTTGTGGGAAAAGAGGTGGATAGTTCACAGGGTTTTGATTATTCCAGGTGGTGTTAACCTAGCACGCCGCTCACTTTTGTTACAGAATTTCCCGACGCTCCTTACTGTGCCCGCAAATAGACTGACAGAACAGAAACTATAGCTTTCTGTGGCTTTGTTTTCTGGGCCTCCGGAAAGATAAGTGACGTAAACAGTGGCCTGTCGGGTTCGGAAGCTTTCAGCTGCCGCTGGAGGCGATTGACTCGGTGGGATATGGTGGAGCGTCGTCGTCCACTCTGTGAAGACGGTCCTTTTGTTCACGGCGTCGTCATCGTTCTATGAAACATTAACGCCGACGTCACTTTCGCGAACACGTTTGAGCTCCCTTTCAGCAATCCCATGTCCATGGAACGGCGTCAGGTGTCGAAGACAAGCCTCCCGTTCTTGAAGTGAGCACAAGACGACATGTCAAACAAAACTGCGTCCACTCGCTCCCTTCCGCTCGCGCATAGCTTTTTTTTTTTTTTCAGGCATAGCAGCGAGAAAACATGGGCTGTCCCCAAACCAAAGAGGAGTGCGGGAATCGCATTTGATTATGCTCACTTATTTCCGTTTGGCGTAGAAAACATTTGGTCTGAGAGATGTACACTTTTCGTTGCTGTTCAACTTTATAACGCCGTATTTTAAAACAACTCACAATCAAGAAGAAAAACAACAACCAAGAAAAAACGAGAGCGCGTCGTTTGGTTCCCCCGTGTTGTCCCACCCCGAACGCGGGCAAACGAGGTTATATTTGCGAACAGCGCGTTTGCTGAAAGTAAGTAAAACATAAGCACATAAAAAAAGAACGACTGAACCAGCGTTCTGGTTCAATATTTTGAGAAAAAAAAAAAATAAAACCTAACATTCTGCGGCCGCCAGGATCCCAACTCAGTCGGATTTCAATCACGATTATAGAAGGGGCACAAGATCGCAATTTGTAAATGAATAAAAGGTGGCTTGAAATATAACGCGCACCATTCGTTCCAAAGGACTTTCCTGGCTAACCGCCTAACCGCGAAGGCGTATCACAAGGATGAGAAGTGCTGGATTAAAAGACTATAACCGACCGCAAATAATTTTGGTCAATAAAAAAATAGAGTAATTTTGCGCATAAATAACACACGCGACGGGCAGTATTTGAAACCTTTTATTTGTGCGCAGATTTTATTCGTAATGATAGACGGTCAGCATACAAATTGGTAGCGTTTCCTAACGCTGAATTACGAGCGATCATTCGAAACGCGGGTTTTCGCTTTATTCGGATAAAGCCCTAAGGTACGACGATGAAACAACGGTACGTACCTTTTTGTGTTGGCAAAGCCAGAGGTATGAAAATCTGCCCGCTTCCTTAGCTTTCCCAGTTCCCTGAAACGCAATATAGAAATTAAAATAATAGACTCTAGGACAGTCATTCCAGAATTTAGAGTACAGGGAATGACAGCATCGTTTCGGTGATATGTCGGAATTATACGGAACTTTTAATCTTATAGATGGCCGTCATACTTATTTATATGTACAGATAACCCTTCATATAATTTAAAAATGCGGACTTTAGCGCTAAAAAAGAAAAAAAGCCGGGTTTCTTGAAAAATATGCTGAAAATCGAAATTTCAGCACAGTCCATAGACATCAAACCGACGTGACCAACTTTCAAGAGTGGCTCCGATACAACTTCTTATTAAAATGGCTAATGTACGCACTAAAGGACACAGTAAGACAATCAAGGTTTTTTGGCCCTGCTGCGAAGCCTCAATGTTTTTGTTTTCTAGTCTTTGATACGCACATTAGCTATTTAGTACGTTATAGCCAACAGCTATCAAGTCGCTCGTTACAGTTGGTATCGCCAGCTCGATGTCAGAGGACTACACGTCCAAATGTAGTTTTGGGGTGCTACACATGGGAGAGGGGGTGTACCCCTATACACCCCCTATTTCTAAGAGTGTTGGAACGCCGGAGTCCGGCGTTTGGTTCGCGCATTCGAACGCGTTCGACGAGTGCGGTGGAGACAAAAGCAGCACACTCTAGGGCTACCCACTAATCTCTCCAATCAGAGCTTGTCTCCTCCTTCTTCCTCAGCAGTTTCTCGGCGTATAGTACGGTGCGTGGAACGCGTCTCCGACTGGTGTATTCACCGCGTCCCCCCAAAAAGTCTTCCCACGTTTTTCGCCTTATGACGTCATAAAAGTCTCACCCTGTCGCCTGCCGCGATTCTGGTGGTGTCATAGCGGCAGCGGTGGATGAGGCAGATGTCTGTTCTGCTGCGGGTTGCTCTTCAGCTTGACAGTCCACGAAAGCTATACAGTATACCAGGAGTTGGGACGCCGCGACGACAGCGACGCTCGTCTTTCCATGTTTTTTTTTTCTTCGGAACTTCTACGTCCAATTATTATGATCGCTACATCTGACAGCAAAACCATAGCCTCTTCTATACTCGCAAAGCCTGACAGTTCGACGACAGACCCACAGGGCACCCGGTCGCGAATTTGGAGCGCGAGGATCGGGTAGCACAGGGCGTCAAAGAGACATTTCTCGGGGAACCTGGACGTCAGCGCACAGCTTTTGCAGCGGCGAGGACCCGAAACACACTTGTTCGCTTGAGAGAAGTGTGTTTCGGAGTCTCGCCGCAGCGGGGCGCCAGTCACTGTGGCTCTCCTCTCATCTGTTGTCTGCCGCTCCACCTTTTCAATTTCGGCGGCCGCTTCTCGTGGCGACCTGCCAAGCTTTGTCAGTATATAGGAGGCTATGGCATGACCCTTCCGCTTTGGTGACGTCATCTGCTGCCACTTTGGGGCCACCTTGGATGCACGGGCAGAATGAGATGCTAAACACAACTGTCGGAGACGCGTTGGAGTCACCCTATAGTTATAGTTTCTGACAGATAAAGAAACGTGTGACGTGGCTTATTCTGTCCGTGCATCTTGATCTTTTATTCGCTTTTCGGTCTTCTTATTTGCTAGCGCTGCAGTCTGATCGACCCAGGAGCGATAATGCGAAGCGCAAGTTCGTCTACTTCTTGCACAGGGGTTGCGAGGATGTCAGCACGCCGAGCTTTGATTGGCTGATTGAAAAAAAAAAAATAGTGGGACGATCTCGAGGCATCTAGCATTGAGGTCTACCCACGATCTTTTCAATCAGAGCCAATCAAGCTTGGCGTCGCTATGACGTCACCGCAACTCTTGCTGAAGAAGCAGACGACTCGCTATCCGCATGATCTACTCGGGGCTGCCCACGAACTTTGCTGGTTAAAGGGAAGCTGAAGCGGTTTTGTATTTGAGTAAAAACACTTGAATTGTCTTCATCTGGCCTCCAAGATCGCGAATATCGAAATGTTTTTTGTTTTTTTTTCCGTGCGGTGCACGGAGGCTGCAGTAATCATTTCCAGGGTAGCGCTGTGCGCTGTGAAGCCCCTCCTTCCCGGAGCGTTGCGTCATGAAAGAAGTTTTCGGAATCTCCGCTCTCGCGCACCTTCTGCGCCTATCGAAGCTATGCACGCGCACTCTTGCTATTTTCAAACAGGTAAGAAAAAGAAGTCACGACTGGCGTCCGTGCGGGGGAATATAGCTGGCAACTAGCAACACGCGCTTGGCAGCCGAAATGTTATTTTATGCACGTAACGACTGGTCGGAGGGTTTTCGAGTTTTCTGGCGTTTAGCTACATCTTCGGGAAAAATGAACGTGATATTCAGATTCCCGGGGTAAAAATATCCTAAAATTCCCCACTAATTCGATTTATTTTTCAAGAACCTCTTCAGCTTCTTTTTAAACGGTTATAGCTCACTATAGCTCCTATTCATCGATTGCAGTCTTGGACACGTTACTCGAAAAAAAAGTCATCGATTAGAACTACAATTGCTCGCGGTGAAGAACGAGGTTAATTAGAGTACTTAATCACTTGAGAAGAAAGTGATTGATCGTACTTGTTTTTTTCGATTACATCAGATTTTGTAAATTTAAAATATTTCTCCTCGTTTGAAAGCGGGTCTTTCGCACCGTTTAATGTTGGATTAGAGTCACCGAACAGGCACTAATTATCCTATGAATTCAACAATTTTGGAAGTTTCTGTTAGAGACTTGGTCCAAAAATTACTTACGAGGAATTTCGTAGTAAAAAATAGGGTCGCAGTTAGAATGGGAAGACAAAATAGCAATCTCAACACGTAAGTTAAATTCTTCAAAATTAATAATAATACTTTTGCGATTACTTCCTATTAAATCTAATAAATTATTACAGTATTACACTAAAGTGTAATCGATTACATGTAACTTGATTACTTGTAATGAGTACCACACAAGGCCGATTGCTTGCCAAGAATTGCCTACGGGACGTTGAGCGTGCATAATTGTGAGTCCCTCCTCCCACTCAGCATTGTTGTATTTTGCAGCCGATAGATTTGAGTTACCATCTGCTCAAAGGACTCACCCAAATTTAGAAGAGGGTCGTCAAAAAAAAAAAAAAATTAGGATAGGCGCTCTTTATTGTCAAGAGCCAGAATGCAAAAGGTGCCCATGTTAGGGTAGGCTTCACCTCTTAGCGCCGGATTCCCGGGAGAAGTGGCTGACGAGGAAGACTATCTCGGAGGATGGGATCTCAAATATGGGTACTTAAACAATCGGAAATAATAAACACAAATTCGGGACGAAAACAGACGCAGACAACTCTTTCAACTCTCAACGACATTTATTTCGTCTCCGTTCAAACGACGGCCTTCGAGCACGTTCAGGGGAGAGAGCAGAGAAGGAAAAAAGGGGGGGGGGGAACGATTGAAAGAGGAGGAGGGGGAAAAAACGGGTTGTTCGCGGTCATCTCCAAAATGAACCTACTGCGTTTACGACTCCGAGCGCTTGGGCTGTGTTTAAGAAAGAGCAAGCCCCATCCATCGGTCGACTTGCTCCTGGGATTCCACTCCCACAACTGGGCATCAAGCTACAGGATTATGCAGATCTCGAGGAAGGAGATATCGCAGGAGTTGCAGCTGATGAGTAGGATCCTTCCCGGCCGCATGACAGCGCTCTTCGGACCGCGATTCGGCTCACACCCGTCGTACCAGTTCATCAAGCAGTCCGCTGTTCGTCTCCTGGACTCTGCTTGGATCAAGATCCTGGATGAGGACCGCGCCCTTCATCAGGGGAATTCGCCCGTTAGGCTGGATCCTCCTGTGAACCTCTCGCACGCGCAGCTTTCTCCGGACACCGAGCGTCTCCTTTCACACGGACCCAAGTTTGCTCCTGACCTGCCCGGATCGAGAGTGGATCAGCTCGCCTCCGTATACCAAGTCGCCACCTCCATCCCGGAACAGGACCGTCAGGACTTCGTCGGGTCTGCAGTTAGGACTGTGTGTCCCCACCCACCTCCTCCGCCAGGCAAGTCTTTGGTGCGTGCTGCTGTAGAAGAACTCCGAAGCTCTAAGCTGAAACTACTGGAGTCAGACAAATCGGGAGTGTTCGTCATCATGGACGAGGGAATCTTTGGTGAGAAGGTGGAAGCCGCCCTGGAGAAGAACTTTATAAAGTTAAAAAGAAGACCCTCGGGGTCCCTCAGGTCCGAAGCTAAAGATCTTTGCATGAGTTTAAACCTGCCCTCCCTGAGGAACGCGATCGCCTCGCCAGCTAAACAGTATCTCACTGCGTTCTTCTGTGCCAAAACACAAAAGCCCGGTGTCCCGCTTCGCAGCATTATTTCCGAAAACGGATGCTGGCAGAAGAACTTGGCCACTTTTCTCCTCGGAAACTTATCGTCCCTGACACTCTCCCAGCCTTTCCGTGTTAGTAACTCCACTGAGTTGATAACCCAACTTGAGACCCTGCATGACTCTCCTACACCACTAGCAATGTTTTCTTTGGACATAGAGGACATGTTCTACAGTCTAGACAACAAATTTCTACTCGAGTCCGTGAACAACGCCATTCACGAACATGGAGCCTGCAAATTTCAGAATTCGTCGGGAATACCTGTTAGCGGTTTCATTTCTCTCCTTGAGTTATATCTTCGCTCGACATTGGTGGAGTACGAGGGAAACGTTTACATTCAGAGGACCGGCGTATGCATAGGCTCTTGTCTGGCCCCTGTTTTGAGCGAAATGTTCCTGATGTACGTGGACCGGGCCATTAAGAGCCGAATGGAGGAGACCGCACCGGAGAGCCGGGTGTTCCGGTATGTAGATGATTATCTGATCGTGCACCCAAAGCAGACCCCTCCCGAATCTGTCATTGAGGCCTTCGCTTCGAGCCCCACCGGCCTCTCCTTCAAGAGAGAAGACCCGTCTGAAGACGGTCTTCAATACTTGGACCTGCACCTGAAGATGCGCCCCGATGGGATATGCTGGGAATTCAGACAGCGCACACAAAAGCCGGTCCTGCCCTTCACGAGTGCCCACTCCAAAGCAGTTAAACGGGGTCTCGTGAAATCACTCCTAAAATCCTCTGGAACCAGGTCGTGCCCCCACCTAAACGCGCACAGCGTACTTCTCCAGACAGAGAGGCTAAGGAGGGCAGGGTACCCCGAGGACTGGGCAAATACCCTAAAGAGGCTGATCACCGCCTCCCGGGCACCGCCGGCCACTCCGGTTCCTCGCAAAAAACGTTTTGCAGTTATCCCCTACTCGCATAACACCGCGCATCGCCTTAAGGGACTCGCCTCTCGCTTCGAGGTAGGGGTAGTGTTTAGCTGCAAGCAAAGGCTTCAACAAATGTGCAGAATGGTGAATACCCCACCCTCCGCGACCCAATGCAACAAAAAGCACGGACAGCAGTTTGTTAAGTGTAAGAAGGAGGCAGTCTATTTCATCCCTTTTTCGTGTGGGGGGGGGGGGGGGGGGGGAGTATATAGGGCAGACCGGCAGGTGCCTAAATGACCGCCTGAGGGAACACTCGCGGGAGGTGAGCGAACCCCCCGACGACTCCATGCATCCAATAGTCGCACACCGTTTGACGTGCGGCGGATGTTCGCCCAGATACGAAGGTACGCGCGTATTGGGAGGACACCGGCAGAGATTTGGCAGGGAGGTCGCCGAATCGTACGCAATTAAGAGCTCAATCACTAACGTTGCTTCGGCTTCTTTGGTCCTTTCCGACAGGGAGATGAAATTCCTCCGTCCCGAACTGGGCGGAAGGGACCAGAGGCCTTGAGGGAAGGCCGCGAACAACCCGTTTTTTCCCCCTCCTCCTCTTTCAACCCTTCCCCCCCTCCTTTTTCCTTCTCTGCTCTCTCCCCTGAACGTGCTCGAAGGCCGTCGTTTGAACGGAGACGAAATAAATGTCGTTGAGAGTTGAAAGAGTTGTCTGCGTCTGTTTTGGTCCCGAATTTGTGTTTATTCTTTCCGATTGTTTAAGTATATTTACCAACACGCTCGTTTTTAATGTTAATCAAATATGGGCTTGGCGCTACACCGCGACATCACCTTGTCAGGTAACGTCACGTGGCCCCGTAACGTCATGTGACGTCAAAGTGTCACGTAACGTCGCAATTTTTCTGCTACATTTAGTGAACCAATTGTGACGTCAGATTAATTGTACCTTAAAGGAATAATAAGGCTGAATACTGAATTAAGAGATAGTTTATTAACCTTAAAGAGCAACTGAAGCTGATATGTATTGCTAGTCATCGATAGAGAAGAAAACAGTTGCATGCGAGCACCGAGCACAAGAGCGCGCGTGAAGCGCGCAATTCATTCTACCGATACCACGAGCAATGGCCGACTTCTTTGATCCTGTAAATAAACGCAAGTCTTTAAAGGGGCCATGAAACGAATTGTGAGCTGGGATGAATGATTTTAAATTGGAACTTTACTAATCGCATATCGTTTAGTTGGCCAAAAGAAAGAGGCTAGAAAGTCAAAAGCCAGCTTTTCGGTACGAACATTTGAAAATATAGCGGACTATTTTGTACCTTCTTGCCTTCGAAAGCTCTCCGCCTTTTCACTATGATACATCCGCGGTTCCAAAAGCGCGTCACCGGCGCCAAACTGACGTCAGCAGAGCCCAGCTCACGCATTGGACACGAGAACTGCGTCACTCGGACGTATGCGCTCGTCAACAATCAATCCGTCGACGAATATTTGGATTCGCGTTCGTGGCCAATGAGTGCCCTGACAGAACTTATTGTCACTGGGGAATGACAAGTTCTATGGTGTGCATAAAAAGCACGGTGGAAGCTAGGAGTCATCGCACCGGTGCCGAAGGAATGTCACGACCACGGGATTTCACAATTCGCATTTGAGTTGAGGATTATAGCTAAGGAGGAAGAAGTAGGAAAATCGTTTCATGACCCCTTTAATAGACGTTTGGAAGCATGGCGTCCCGGCTGGTGCCCCATCCGTGCAAGCACGTGCAGCATGCACGTGAAAATAGCCTTGGCAGGCCTGGAATTCCACGTGCTTGCTCACACGAGGAAGAGCATGGCGGCCGCCAGATGCCCTGTTAGCAATCGTCTATAGGAGTAATGTATAGACTGACGACGGGGAAATTCGGCGAGCCCTGAATATGGACGACCACGGCTTTCCCGAACGGATTCCAGAGTTCCCGAGAGGAAACTGGAGTTCGTGGCTGTAGTGCTCTTTTCTGTCTTCTGTTATCTTCCTCCTGTCTGTGTGCGCTGTTTTAGGTATGTCTTCAAAGTACCAGCTAGCTCAACTTTCCATGTTACTGACTGTAGCGATTGGAATTCTTGTTTGAAACCAAGGATATCACCAGCCCCATGAAGAAATGAGCAGTTCTACCCTCTTCGTGCGGTGAGTCCACATTCGACAGCGTACGCGCCTTATACCGAAATAAACCACTTTGGAGTCGAGTTTGGCGAAACCGTGAAACTTCTCAACGAGCACGTCGACCCGAAGCCGGCGAAGCTACTCAGCCGTTCCAAATTCCATCAGCGTAACGAAGCGCCGACTGAGATGATCTCTTTACTTCGCCGCACTCCGCAAGACTGCAGCCCACTGCAAACTCGGAACGGTAAGGAACCCGCCGACCACGACCAGGTCATTGGCCGCATCCACAGCCAGGCAAGTCGCAAGTTCGTCAAGCGGCGTGGCAAAAGTGGCCCAGGCATCACAAACTCCGGAGGCCGTTTCATCTACGGTACTACCAATGGAGGTAATGCTGCGGGATCGATTAATCTGTGGAATCAAGAACTCACACCTCCAGCAGCGATAGCTGGTCGAGCGAGACTTCACTTTCGACCGAATCTACGCGATGTCCTGGGCAACGGAGTCTGCTGCAATTTAACAATGCCCAATGCAAAGTCAAAGAAAGCCAAGGCGCAGCGTACCACCACAGTTCAACCGTCCAAAGGCGACAAGTCGACAAAAAAAACCTGCTTTCGCTGCACAGGAATGCACTAACCGGATGACTCCAAACACCTGAAAGCGACATGCCAATTTTGCAGCAAAAAGGGTCATCCTGGAGAGACATGCTTCAAATGCGAAGCTCAACGCAAATTCCAAGAAGAATCTACAAGTCACACGCATCAGATGACAACGTCGCAGCGTGAGACGCTTGGTGATCATTTCGCTCTCAACAGCTGTCACGGATCATCGTGGAGCTGCTAGTGAAGGGACGACAACTTCCCATGACAATTGACTCTGGAGCATCACATTCAATTATCATCACCGATTTCTTTAAACACCTTTGGCAAGGCTGAGGAGTTATAACTTGTTAACGTACAGTTCAAGGACCAAAGGGATAGTCTGGACCTTTACATCATTTCCGGAAAGGGAGCAAGCCTTCTTGGTTGGGACTGGTTTCCCGCGCTGGACATCAAGGTTTTGGGGGTAAACATCTTGTCAGCAACAACGCTTGAAAACCTTCTTGCACTCCATGAGCAAGCGTTTTCGGGACAATTTGATGGGCATGTCGGCGAACCGCCGCACATCGACCTCAAAGATGACGCAGAACCAAAATTTCTGAAGTGTCGGTCAGTTCCTTTTGCTCTACGTTGTGCAGTACAGGAAGATATGAAGAATCTTCAAGCACAAAACATCTTGGAGCCTATAAATTCGTTATCGTGGGCAACACCCCTAGTCTTCATCCGCAAGAAGAAGAATGGTACGCTACGGTTGTATGGAGATTATCGGTGCACAACCAACCCTGCACTCAAGCCAAACGCATATCCGCTTCCCGCCGGCACCGGACTTGTTTCCATTGTTTGAGGAGGGAACATTTTCTTCTAGATCTGCAACAAGCCTACCAGCAACTCCGAGTTAACGATGCCACCACAGGACTATTGACGGTGACGACAATGATGGAGCTCTTCCGCGTTAAGCGAGGGCTTTTCGGAATTGCGGTTGCAGCACTGCCCTTTTAACAATTTATGGATACACTCTTGGCAGGAATCGAGGGAACAGGAGCATACCTGGATGACGTCATGGTCACAGGGGCGACAAAAGAACACCAACAGCGTTTGGAAGCCGCACTTCAACGCCTTCGAGAAACCGGACTTCGCGTTTCTCAAGAAACATGCAAATTCAGTGTTTCGGAGGAAGAATTTCTAGGTTAACACTTCGATGCTTACGGCGTCAGACCAACAACCGGAAAAATCAAAGCCATCATTGAAGCTTCTGAATCCAGCAACAAATTGTGATCCAGGCTTATCTTTGAATGGTGAGCTTCTACAGTTGGTTTCTGCGGAAGAGAGCATCCACTGCAGAAAAGCTACATCGACTCCTGGACAAAAACTCAAAATGGCATTGGGGCGATGAAAAGCGAGATACTTTCAAGCAGCTGAAGATGATTCTAGGCTCAGAACCAGTGCTGGCACAATATGCAACAAGCTACAACTAGTTTTGGCTTGCGACGCATCGCTACGACATTGTGGCTGTCCTGTCACAAGTGAACGATGATGGAGCAAAAGTTTCTGTTGCCTACGCATCCAGAACACTCGCCAAAAGTGAGAGGAACTATGCCCAACTGGACAAGGAAGGACTAGCCATCATTTTTGGCATGAAACACTTCCACGAGTACATCGCTGAACGACACGTTACTGTGTAAACTGGTTGATAACCCTTACTGAAATAATAAGTAAAGGTAGAAAGATCCCGGCACGACCCGGTGGTGCCTTCTACTTGGCTGCTACATCTACGATTAGCGCTGTCGTCAAGGCAAGGAGCACCAAAACGCGGACGCGCTCAGTCATCAGCCTTTGCCAAATGTGACGGACGAACCGGCACCTCGAGGAGGTGTGCTCCCACTTGAAGTTAAGGAGTGCCCACCTCCTACAGGCCAGCTCATTGCACACCTGACTAAAGAAAATCCGACTCTGTCGAAAGTCTATCAAGGACTGCAAGAAGGTTCTAACACAACTTGGAAAAGAGATGAGTTTTCACAATACAAATGGCGACACCTCGAACCGGCAACCCAGAATGGCTGTCTAATGTGGGGAGCACGGATTGTCGTACCCCAAGCCGCACGCGAGGAAGCGCTGAAAATGCTGCTTGCTAACCACCCCTGTATCGTGGCGATGAAGGGCACTGCCTGTAGCCATTTCTGGTGACCAAAGCTTGACTCGGACATCGAAGCTACCACGGCTGCGTGTGAGACGTGCCAGAAACATCAGCGAGACAAAACTGCAGTTTCAACACCTAACTGGTCACTTGCCACTCGACCTTAAGAGACCATTCACATAGACCTTCGGTGGACCAATCAAAGAACTATTATACCTAATCATCGTATAGGTTTGCTTAAACTAAGTGGCTCGAAGTGAGACCAATGCAATCAACGCTGTCGACTCGACATGCGTCATGAACGCGCTTCGATAGGTATTCGCTACTGTTGGTGT
Organism: Ixodes persulcatus; assembly: GCA_013358835.2. NCBI lineage: Eukaryota > Metazoa > Arthropoda > Arachnida > Ixodida > Ixodidae > Ixodes > Ixodes persulcatus. The sequence goes on along the minus strand of JABSTQ010009514.1, from coordinate 1,625,646 downwards.
GCCGAGAATCTTATTCTTTGGCAACGCACCAAATTTGGTTTCACACAAAATGGATAAGCTAAAAAAAAACCTAAAATATCCAACACTCTATCAGCGCACCATACCCCCCAGCAACTAATGGGCAAGCAGAACGGATGGAGAGCAAAACGAAGAGAGCAGTCAAGCTCACTGAAGGTACAGATCAGTGCCGAATCGCGAATTTCCTATTTAGGCAACACGCAACGGTTTTATCTCCTGCGGGGAAAACCCCGCGAAAGCAACGTTTGGCCGGAAAATAACCACACCACTCGATCGCATCAATGAGTGGCCTTCAAGCAAAAAACGGGAAATTCCGAGAGACGGAGTAACAGCTGAATGTTCTGCAGGGCAACCCGTCTACGTCAAACATTTCATGGAAGGCCTGCATGGGTTCCAGCAACAATTGTAAATCAGTTAGGACTTCGATTCTTTCGAACTAGAACAGGGGACGGGAAACTACAGCGCGGACACATTCACTATATACGCCACCACCAACTCGACAAGGAAGAAAGTACGTAGATCTCCGTTCACAACGCAAAAGCAAGGAAATGAAGACACATCAGTTTCAAGAGAGGTGGAGGTATATGTAAGCGACAGAAAACAACATGGGCACCATTGACGACACTATGGACATCCAGGCGGACTCCGGTCTAAGAATAAGATGCAGCTGAAGTACCAAGCTGCCTGCATATTTGAAGGATTAGGATCTTCGCATTAGCCTAGAAGGATAAATGATAGGTATCGCTGCTAGTCGGCGATGAAGAACAAAAAACAGCTACAAGCGAGCTCCGAGCACAAGAGCGCGCGTGACACGAGTAATTCATACTACCGTCGCCATGAGCAGTGGCAGACTTCTTTGTTCTTGGAAATAAACGTAACTCTTTAATAAAAAGAATGTATTAGAAACGGTTATTTTCTTGAAAAAAAAAAAAACCACTTAACTCGTATTCATTTAACCTCCAGAATCACGAATATCGAGATAAGTTTTTAATTTGGTGCACGGAAGCTGCAGAAATTTATTTTCAAAGTACCGCTTAAGGCCATCCTCCTCTGAGCGTGATGTCATATCCGGCGTTTTCGAAATCTCCGCGCTCTCGCGTACCTTCAGCGCCTATCAAAGCTATGCACAGACACTCTTGCTATTTTTAAAGAGTTAAAAAAAAACAAAAAAAAACGTCTCGAGTTGAGGCAGTGCGGGGGAATATATCTGGCAAGATATGCAATTGCACCTGCTCCCCAAACGAGCGACCCACGCTTGGCGGCCAAAAGATTTGATGGGACACAACTGGTCGGAGGTCCTTAGTTTTTTTCTCCCGTTTAGTTACATCCTCAGAAAAAAACGAACGTGATATTCAAGTACACGGGATAAAATGACGCCTAAAATTCAACTCTAACTGTTTTTTTTTTTTTTTTAATGTTTTCTTTCTTTCACGGGTCTCGGCAGGGGCATTACATAAAGGGGGGAACCCTTGCCAAATTTTGAATGGTGATGGAAAATGATTGTGTGTAGTCTATATGCAACAGTGTATGCAGCGTCACGGCTGTAGCCTCAGTTCAATACACAGGACGCGACGAGAGAACGGTAATTTTTAATGCGTATTTTGAGCTTGCCCACATGTCATATACTTTGCTTTGGGATATGTTACAAGTTTGAATGTTCGTTATTTTTTTTCCCACAAAAACGTTTACGGAAGGAGATAAGCACCTATCAACTTAAAGAATCTTCAGTATATGAAAGGATAAGGTATAAGGGCTTACAGGCTGATGAGCGCTTCGGCGAACAGTGCGTCCCAATACTTGACGATAAACTCCAAGCTGATGACTTTGAGGATGCTCGTTCCCTCGATGGTATCGATTCGGAAAATGTCAGAGTGCGTTCCCTCGGCTATCTTGACACTTCCTTGAGGCGCATTCCTGTCAGTCGAATAACAAAACAATTATGGCCACAAACTTCAGGCGCGTCGACACAAGGAAAGCACACCGGATGGATAAACGCAAAATAGCGTAAAAAATAAAGGAAATAAAATGACCGATCAATTATACGAAGTTCTCGTTATTTAAATGAACAATGTCTCTAGAAATACAGCCTGCAGGTTCTATTTTAACTCATAGTGAGTCGATTGCTGCAATGAGCAATATGTATTGTGAATATTCTTTCATTTTGATTTGATGTCTTTTTGCATATTTATATAAATTTAGTGATTTTATATAACACTGTGATTGTAAAACCCGGTTCCGCGTTATATATTAAAGTATCGATCCTCAGACTCGGTCTTCCTACTGAAGTCCGATGTGAACCTTCTGCCCTTAAATACCAAAATATTGTTTCATCGAATAAAAATATTCTTTTAAAAACTGCTACATGGTTATTACTCTATTGATATTCATAAATATGTTACATATGAGAACTTCAATACCGCAACTAGAACGGGAACCTAACAAATTTATTGCGCCTTATCGCTTTATTACGAATTCCGTAAACTCAAATTTGTTAAGTGTGACGATCACTGGAACTGTCTAACCACGGATGCTGTAAATAGTCAAAATGCATGAGTTTTCTTAAAATAATTTTTAATTCTTAAGTGTGCTTGTATTGTGAGAATGCTTATCAACCTGCTTTGGCACTATGTTAAGGGGACATGCACCACAAAAAAAACATTTGTTTTTTAACGTTTACGGCAACTGAATTAAATGTTCACTGTTTACAGTGCTAGATTTCCTTCTTTTTATGAATCTGGTGTTAGTTTTGATATAGCAGTTTTTTTCATGTTCTGGAGATATGCGCATGACAAAAAAACACGTTTTCGCGCACACGTGGTGAATGGAAACATACCTAAAACAGCCTAATAAAGTAAGCTAAATTACTCCTTTTAAACAACTGAGCGCTATAAACAACAAAAATAATTTGCGAGACCAATTGTATTTAAATAATCGAGAATCACAAAACGCAATTTTACAAGGGCAAACAAAGTTTCTTATATTTTTCATAAATATACATAAATATGCATTATAACCAAACTTTTATAGTTGCATTCTGCATATTCCAAAGCATATGCATGCCAACTTTGGTTGTGATGGGACAATATTAAGAACAAAAATTCCTGTAAGAGACCAAAAATACATAAAGAGAAAACAGCGTTCGAGTAGCACCATAGCTATGTGGCAACACACGTTCGCAGCAAGAAAAATATTATTAAAACAATTTTATGTGAAAAATTGAAGTTAAAGATGACTGCGATATAGAGGAGACAGCTGGACCTACTCTTAACATAAACGTGATGGCAAACAATTTCACAATTTGAAAAAAAAACAAAAAAAACGCGCACGCAAAAACGGTTTAATTTAGGCTCTTCTGGTTTGCCGGGAGTTCTTCAAATGCCTATTTGAATAATCTCGCGATAATTACCGGTCTATATTATTTTTATATTTAAAATATGAAAATGAAATTATAATAAAACACAATAAAACCCGAAATCACATTTGTTTTTAAATATTACCGTTTTTCGACGGTACGTTTTAAAACAAATGGATAAATGAAAATTGAACTGTACCGTTGAGTGTCCCACCGGGGAAAGATTATACGTATTAGCAAGAAAAAAGTAAATCTAAAATTAATGTCTGAATAAAAAAATAAAAAAAAAACGCGTGCACAATTAGTTTTTATGGCGCATTTTTTGCGTATTGCCACACCACAGCATGGTGTTACAATGAAGGTGCGCTTTTTAGAAGTATATTTGCCTCTCCTTAACAAATATTTAGAGAAACATGACCTTCCCGCTTGAAGCAGAAGCACAGTTCTCCAGTTCACTGGCGTAGGCAAGAATATTTCTGGGCGGAGGGAGTTTGGGGAGTCTGGAATGGCTGGGGGAAGAAAGGGTTGGATCTATGCATATACATATAAGGTCTACTCCATTTCCCATCTGGGGACGGGACGCTGAGGAGCTTCTCCTCCCCTGCTTACGCCCCTGCTCCCGATGTCATCCCAGCCGTATCATGTTTCTGAGTCCCAGAGATTAACTGCTGACATGCCGAAATGATTGCTGCAACACAATACCTCGCAATCCTGGCGCTTATGCGAACTTTCCGCGAACCATCGGCGAGGTTTCGCATTGCGAGCTTCGAGTAACGCGCGCAATTAAAATGCTCACAGCGAATCCATGACGTCGGCGAAAGTCAGAGGTCTCGTCTGACCCGTAATGGCCATCATGTCCCCAAACATGCGATCGGTTTCGTCGAAGCGACGCGGAGCCGGAATTTCTGAAGTTGTCTGGGCGGTGTCTGATCCCCCGTCGGTCGAATCATCGCTCTGAAATGCAATGGAACGTGTCTCATTTTTTCTCTGCGCAGCTTCGGAAGCCTCGTAAACGAGACCGTGAGGGGCTCAGTGTGGCACAAAGCTAATCTGATTTCCACTCTCTTCGTGATTCTTCCTTTGCACTGGGTTATGGTAAACTTGATTTGAGCTAGTTCGTTTACAGTAACCAAGTGTAAGGTTTCACTACCAAGGAAGAAAGAGAGGGAGAATTAGAAAAAGACTGCAATTCATAGCAAAAATGTACTATAATCTCTGACAGCATCAGAATCCAGAGGGTGTGGCTTATTAAGTTATTATGTTCACGATTTTTGCTTCGTGATTTGTTTTTCGGCATTTTTATCTGCGAGTGCAACAATCTCATTGGCTGCATAACGGTAATGAAATTATCGGGGCTCTTCACGACCTGTCTTTCTTAAGTTGGCAGTGACAATATTTAATATTAGGTTATAATCGAACGTTTAACAGTTCCAAGTATTAACGGTCATAGTTATTGGAACTATGGTAAAAACAAATGTGGTGTCCAACAAGCACAGTAAGTAATACGAACTATTGCTGAAAGAAATAAACTATAAACCTTGCAAATACTAAATGTTACAATGTTTATTCAAATGTTAGCTAAAAGATGCTCTAAAATGGCACTCACTCTAATGATCTTATTCGTGCATTCAGGAATAAATCATTGTCGATACATTCTCCCGTTTGTCTGCTTTTAAATGCGCGAATCGTATAATCACGCACATTCCATCTGATATTGGCTGTCTTTTGTATTTAATAATAACTGACATCTTAAGTAAAACGGCGTGACGACGAGTGGGGAGCATATAATTATCGCCCCTTAGCCAATGAGGTTGTGTCATTAGTTAGTAAAAACTTCCATGGATGAATCACGAGTCAAGGAGCACGGATATCTTCAGCTGTCAGTGCCTAAAACATTCAAGCATAACGTTTTCCTAACTAGGATTGAAAATTTTAAGGGTCTCTTATGTTATCCCTCAGACGACTTGAAGGCGAAAGCCAAAGCGCCGATGCATTAAAGACACACCCTACTCAATGCGCTGAGTCATCCTCTTAATTCGCTTAGTCATCCCCTTAATCCGCCTAGTCATCCACTTAATTCGCTTTAATTCCTCTTAATTCACTTCAATTCTTCTTAATTAATTTTGTCGTCCTTAATTTGCTTTAATTACTCTTGCATCTCCTTAATTTTTCGTAATTCACTTTGATTCCTCTTAATTCGTTTTATAGTCCTTAATTCCCATTAATTACTTTCACTCTCTTTATTCACTTCTAATTCACTTGACTTCCTCTTAATTCATTTAGATTCCTCTTAATTCGCTTTGTCATCCTTCTTAATTGCATTGCCTCCAATTCGCCTGAGTGGTCACGAAAACGTTTTGGTACCTTTCGTGTCACCGACGTGTTTTCGCTCAAGGATTTTGAAGGTCGACTGTGCGATGAGACATATAAGGCTTTCGCCTTAATAAAGTCGAGTTCATATTGTTTATATTCACAGGAAGATAGAGCGGCAGCTCTATTTTCCTGTCAATACTGACTTCCCTGAATTAACATTGCACCTGTTTCCCCGTGTCACGTGGTCAAGCTGTTGAACGAGCTCAGCTGAAACTGGCATAGGTCTGCTTCGTTACTGTTGTCGTATTTTCTAACCGGACGCTTCAGAAAATTGCAGAGTGTGGAATTGTCTGTGTTTGAATAGCGGAAGACTAAAACATACAATTCCTTAACTAAGCTCGGCCCCCTCACTTTTGCATGGCTGTCATCCAAACTTCGTTGAAACTATAATTTTCCACGCTGCATAATTCATGAAGCTAAGGACTGCTGACACCGGCTTTGAACAATTTGTGTTCTCAGCGTCTGCTGACGCAATCGAGTAAGATATGGTAACAGCATTCCCGCGAAAAAAAAAACATACAAAAAATATTCACACAGACACTCATTTTTCGCTGCTAAAAAAACGATAAAAATCGTCAGTACCACTAAAAAAAACACAAAAATCACGGAAAAATACGGAGCGCAAGAATTAGATTATCGTGTTTTTTTAGAGTCTACCGTAAAAAGATCTCCAAGCTTTAGTCTTTGCTAAGATTTCATTCGAACTTTCGATTTAATTTAATAGTTTTTTTCCTTCTTGCCATCTACAGGAAAAGGTAGTACGGTGTCCATGCATATTCAGTAGGCTTCGTTTCACCCAGTGATACCATTGGGTTGGCATTTATCTACATTCCTTACCTCATCAAATGCCTCACAATTTGAGGTCCAAGTTGCTGAATGGTCATGATTAAAGGGCCACTGACAGCTTCAACCTTAATACTTTGCGATCTCAAATTCAGCAGGATGTCGCAATAAATCCCCACAAAACACTGCGACGCAAAAAAAAAAAAAGTTTCTCGAGTGCGAAAGAGTGTCAATAATCCACGTCCCCCTCCCCCTTCTATTAAACCAGGCTCTTCATTTTTTTCTTTCTTTTTTTAAAGTGAACTTAAACGCAAAGTTTCTTTTTTTTTTTTTTCTTCAGAACTTTAGAGGTGGCCCAATTTGGATGTCTGTAATAATTATTGATGACAGCCATCAATTATGCTTTTTCCCCGACGATTTCAAACATACTACGCCGTTGACTTTAACGAATAAAGAACTCGGAGCCAAAAAGTCTGATTGACGAGGCACCCTCCGTTCTCTCGTTCTTCTCTTGTTACTCTGAATATGGTGATGCCACACGATAATGAGTAGTTTATTTCTGCGGTGAAAAAAACCAAACACATACTTAAAGAGCATGTTTGTCTTTACTTCCAGCCACTCGGTATGATGTGACTACAAAAGCGGAACATAAAGCTGCCGAGAATGACGTCAGTTACCAATCAAGAATTCGGCGACGACGCCGTGCTTGGGATCTTTAGTCACTGACAGGTGTAGAAATGAAGGGTGTGATCTAACGTGTTTGCGCGTCTTGCTTCGTGATTCGTTCATCGGCGTTCTTATTGGCAAAAGCAGAAATCTGATTAGCCGCAGGGCGATAATGAGATTCTGGGGAATCACCACGCCCTGCATTTCTTCAGCTGCCCATGACCATGCGGAGAGCAAGTCGTCTGCTTCTCGCGCAGGACTTGCGGTGACGTCAGAACGACACTGAGCTCTGATTGGTTTTGATTGAAAGGATATTAAAAGAAAAAAAAAACTCAATGCTACGTGCCTCAAAATCTACCCATTATCTTTTTTTTTTTCCTTTTTTTTTAAATCAGCCAACAGGAGCTTGGCGTTTTGACATCATCGCAACCCCTGTGCAAAAAGCAGACAAACTTGCGCTTCCCAAAGCCCTAGGGGCAAGGACCAGGAGGCGCCTCAATCGGCTGCTATCTTGGCGCCCCTGGGGATCAAAAAGGGCAACTTTGGGAAGGCCACGCTACGAAACAGTTGGATCAGAGTTCGGCAGGGCGCTCGCATATTCAAGCTTGAGATTGGATCTAATGATGGCGGCCACCGCATGTCGTCTGAGTGTTGCGAAGATTTCGCATAAGGTGGCGCCACCTGCCGAGCCAAACTCTATTGTCCGGGGCGTATGTACGCCAACACTTTGTTTGCAAACAAGCCCACATTTTCCCACCAGGTGTGGGCACTGCGCTTGCGCAGAAACCAGATTCACCCGAGGTGAAGCTTCTGCGAACGCGCCGTATACCGACAGCAGCGCCACCGCAGTGGTATGACGTCTGAGCCGCACGACAATGTACAGAAGATACTCACGTGATCCAGAAGCATGTCAGTCTCCTCGGCGGACCAGGTAACCTCGCTCTCCTCAGACTGGTACACCTTGTAGAAGGCATTGTCCAGCATCGCCTCATACTTCTTCATGAAGATGGTGTCGGCGTCGCTGCAGTTGACCCTCCACCAGGACTGGATCTTGGTGGCGGCCAGCTGCCTCTGTCTCTTGTACTCGAGGAAGGCCCGGCGCAAGAGCATCCCCCTAGCCTGAGACTGCAGTCCCACCAGCATGTTTTCAGTCCATCTGATACGATAATGGAAGAAAGTGACGGGTAAAGATTATTGCACGCAAACTATTTTGTACTCTGTAAAGCTCCTGTTTGATCCAAAAAGCCTTGAGCACCGCTCAGATGAGGACAGACCTTTCATTAGATATACCTCAGTTCGACTGCCCGCGATGCGCCCAGACAGCCACTAATTGTATTTCTTTTTATAAGCCAAGCCATTAGAAGTCTAATGGTATGGCGCTCATGTGTCATGCAGTCTCGTGGCGAGAGGTGTCTGTTGTGTCATAGCGCCGCAACGCGCCGCTATCGTGCGCCCTGGAAAATCTAGATAAGCGCGGCACTCGAGAGAATAAAGATTATTCCGTTCCCTGACACTTGGCTGTCTGCATGTCTCATGCTACATCATCTGGCGACGAGGATGGGGGCGAACAGATACCCGCTCTCGTCAGTGAAGGGTCGACAGAGCTACAATGCTTCGGGGAAATGTCGAAATTTTGGGAATTCGACACCTACGTGGAAGGCGGTGACGAGGACTTCAACTCGTATGTTGAGCGGTTCAAGCACTACTGGAAGGTGACCCAGATCAAGGACAGCAACGTCAAGAAGTCCGCCTTCCTCACCGCCCTCGGTAGACGCCCGTACAAAACCCTGAAGGACCTGCTGCTGCCTGCGACCCCGGAGGACAAGTCGTTCGAGGACCTGGTACAAGTCTTGAAAGAACACTACGCTCCAGGAAGCCAAGTAGTAGCAGAAAGGTTCAAGTTTAACCGGCGGTACCAGCTGGAAACCGAGTCAGTTTCGGCGTTTGCTGTGGAACTACGACACTTGGCCGCCAAGTGCGCGTTCGGAAACTTCCTTGACGACGCTTTGCGCGACAGGTTTGTCGCGGGTCTCAGGAATCCAGCGATTCAAGCAGCGCTACTTAAAAAGAGAAAGCTGAACTTCGAGACCGCCTGCGAGCTTACAAGAGCCACCGAACTCGCCGAAAAAGAGTTCAAGGGCTTTAGACCGTCGGAGAGTGTCGTCCCAGGAGAAGGGAGCGTAAATTCAGTCAGCAAAAAGGGCCGGCCACAGCACAAGAATAAGGTGAGCGCACCTTCAAGTTTCTTTTCAAACGGCACCTGCTATAGGTGCGGAGAAAAGCACGACGCCAGCAGCTGCAAGTTTCGCAGAGCAAGATGTCACTGGTGCAAGAACGTCGGGCACTTAGCCAAAGCATGCATGAAGCGGAAAGGGAAGCCCGTTAACGCGTTAGAGGAGGAGCGCGAGCATGACCAGTTGCAACCCTTCCACATTCGAGAAAGTAAGCAGTTGCAGCAACCTTATCTGGTGGAAATCAAGATCGCAGGGCGGCCGGTCAGCATGCACAAAAAGCTGCATACAGCAACTTGACGAGGTCCCTGCCTCGATACAAACGGCAGAAAGAGTAGTGATGACATGTTATATAATCACTCATTTACAAAATAATGAAACAAGAAAAAGAAAACTACACACATACAATAAAAATTAAGCAGTGGTCAACCAAAAAACGTGCGGGTTAAAATGTGTTAGTCAGAGCTAGTGAAAGTCATAAACAGGGACATTATATCGGACTTAGAGACAACTTCAGGTATGACGTGATATCAATTCGTTCAGTAAGTGAGATAGATTGTGTCTTGTTGATTGATGTCCATATGATGTACGAGATGTCGTCACAAACCATGGTTCTGCATGTCGTGTATTATGACTTGTGAGATGCTTGTTTAGATTAAAAAATTCAATTATAAAGGTGTTGTTTGCGAGTAGGGCAGGTCTGTAAATTCATGTGAGTCTGAGTTTGTAAAGGAAAGTGTTGTGTCATGGCGCCGCAACGCGCCGCTATCATGCGCCCTGGAAAATTAAGATAAGCGCGACACTCGAGAGAATAAAGATTATTCCGTTCCATGGCACTTGGCTGTCTGCATGTCTCATGCTACATCATCTGGCGACGAGGATGGGGGCGAACAAATAGCCGCCCCCGTCAGTGAAGGGTCGACTGAGCTACAAAGCATCGGGGAAATGTCGAAATTTTGGGAATTCGACACCTTCGTGGAAGGCGGTGACGAGGACTTCAACTCGTATGTTGAGCGGTTCGAGCACTACTGGAAGGTGACCCAGATCAAGGACAACAACGTCAAGAAGTCCGCCTTTATCACCGCCATCGGTAGACACCCGTACAAAACGCTGAAGGACCTGCTGCAGCCTGCGACCCCGGAGGACAAGTCGTTCGAGGACCTGGTACAAGTCTTGAAAGAACACTACGCTCCAGGAAGCCAAGTAATAGCAGAAAGGTTCAAGTTTAACCGGCGGTACCAGCTGGAAACCGAGTCGTTTCGGCGTTTGCATGTGGAACTACGACACTTGGCACCAGTGCGCGTTCGGAAACTTCCTTGACGACGCTTTGCGCGAAAGGTTTGTCGCGGGTCTCAGGAATCCAGCGATTCAAGCAGCGCTACTTAAAAGAAGGAGAAGCTGAACTTCGAGACCGCCTGCGAGCTTACAAGAGCCACCGAACTCGCCGAAAAGAGTCAAGTGGCTTTAGGACCGTCGGAGAGTGTCGTCCCAGGAGAAGGGGCGTAAAATCAGGATCAGCAAAAAGGGCGGCCACAGCACAAGAATAAGGTGAGAGCACCTTCAAGTTTCTTTTCAAACGGCACCTGCTATAGGTGCGGAGAAAAGCACGACGCCAGGCAGCTGCAAGTTCGCAGAGCAAGATGTCACGGGTGCAAGAACGTCGGGCACTTAGCCAAAGCATGCATGAAGCGGAAAGGGAAGCCCGTTAACGCCTTAGAGGCGGAGCGCGAGCATGACCAGTTGCAACCCTTCCACATTAGAGAAAGTAAGCAGTTGCAGCAACCTTATATGGTGGAAGTCAAGATCGCAGGGCGGCCGGTCAGCATGCACATAGATACCGAAGCAGCCGTATCTATTATTAACGAAGAAGTCTACGCCCAACTCCCACGACAACGCGTGCTGGGCCCATGCACGCTAGAGCTAAAAACGTACGGCGGCACACCGCTAGAGACAAGGGGGCAGGCGACTGTCGTAGAGTACGAAGGACAAAAAAAGTCTCTGCCAGTAATTGTCGTGCCAGGAACGCAACCGTGCCTTTTGGGTCGGGAGTGGCTAGCCGAACTGAAGTTGAACGGGAGCCAAGTGCTCAGTGTAGAAGTGGAACAGAAAGTCAGCGGTCTACTAGAGAAGTACAAGGAGGTGTTCTCTTCAGAAGTAGGCTTGATAAAAGGACCGCAAGCGCAGGTCGTCTTGAAAGACGAAGCCCGTCCTGTGTTCTGCAAGGCTCGTCCAGTCCCCTACGCATTAAAGGACGCGGTCGAGTTAGAAATCCAGAATCTGAAGGAACGAGGGATTCTGGAGCCGGTCCTGGCAGAGCGACTGGGCCCCGCTACTCGTTTATCGTCCCGAAGGCCGAGACAAGGTGAGACTGTGTGGGGATTATAAAATCACACTCAATTCATGCATAAAGACGGATCATTACCCGCTTCCACTTGTAGTAGACATCTTCTCGGTGCTTGTTGGGGGGAAAGTTTTCACAGTACTAGATTTGACAACAGCCTACCAACAAATTCAGGTGCACGAAGACTCCCAGAAGTTGCGAACCATAAACACACATCTGGGGTTATTCAAGTGCTTACGCATGTCGTACGGAATCTCAAGTGCGCCGGCAATTTTTCAGTCCGCGATGGACGAGATGCTCCAGGGACTCGATGGAGTAGCGTGCTACCTGGACGACGTCCTAATTGCGGGTGCTTCACTCGACGAATGCCTGAAGCGAGTAGAAGTTGTACTTGGAAGGTTCCAGAGCCATGGAGTCCGTCTGAAGCAAGAAAAATGTAAGTTTTTCCAAACTTCCGTAAAGTACTTGGGCCACATGATTGAGAACTCGGGTGCGCGGCCATGCGCGGAAAAATTTGAGGCTGTGAAAAATGCGCCAGTTCCAAGAAACCAAACGGAATTGAAAGCGTACCTCGGAATGCTTGCATTTTATTCCAAGTTCATTCCCCACATGTCTGCGAAGCTAAAACCGCTCTACGAACTTCTACAAAGTAAACAGAACTGCCGGTGGTCAGAAGTCAAAGAAAGATGCTTCCAAGAAAGCAAAAAGTGGCTTACACAAGACAACATCCCGTCAACGACCCGTCAAAGCCGCTAGGTCTAGTCGAAGACGCCTCTGCCTACGGATTGGGCGCTGTGCTATTTCATGTTGTGGATGGTTGTGAAAAGCCTATCGCATACACATCGCGAACTCTCAGCAAGGCAGAGATCGGGTATGCACATTTGGAAAAAGAAGCTCTTGCGGTCGTCTTCGGCATAAAACGCTTTCATAAATACATTTCGGCCGCGAATTCACAATCTATTCAAGATCATCTCCCGCTGAAGGGTTTGCTAGGGCATGACAAGCCTATTCCGGCATCAGCTGCCGCACGCATGCAGGCGTTGGATGCTTTTGCTCGCAGCGTATCGATACACGTGGCAGTATCGAAAGGGACGATCTGTCGCGAACGCAGACGCACTATCGCGTATTCCATTAAAGAACACGCATGACGTAAGCGACTACGTCCAGTTCTTCTCGGCAACGGATGAGCTACCCTCATCAGCCGATAAGATTCGTGTGGAAACGAGCAAAGGCAGAGTACTGTCCAAGGTGCTGTTGTACACGCGAAATGAATGGCCCGCAAAAGTAAGCGGTGACGAGCTATTGCCATATTTTTCGAGACGGCATGAACTATTCGCTTGAAAACGACTGCATCACTTGGGGGAATCTAGTGGTCGTGCCGAGTTCTCTGCAACATTCGGTGTTGCTACTCTTACATGAGGGGCACACAGGCGGTACTCGATGAAAATGCTGGCGCGAAGCCACGTCTGGTGGCCAAAGCAAACTGAGGACATTGAGCATGACTGTAAGGGAGTGTCCAGCTTGTCAATTGACTCAGAACGCTGCGCCGTGCCTTCCCATAACGTCTTGGGAGCGGCCGTCACGACGCTGGCTAAAGTATCCACCTGGATTTCGCGTACAGCCATCCTCATTGGTTGCTCGTGCTTGTTGATACGTACTCTAGATGGGTCGAGGTTGTCTGTATGACTTCCCCAACTGCTCCAAAACCGTCGAAAAGTTGCGCACCATTTTCTCAGCTTTTGGACTACCGGATGAAGTAATCACCGACAACGGGCCGCAGTTCGTGTCGACGGAGTTTAAGACGTTCCTCTCAGCCAATGGAGATACGCCACAGACTACGCCCCCTACCACCCCGCGTCTAATGGCGCGGCCGAACGTCTAGTTCAGACTGTTAAGAGAAATCTACAAAAGCAACTGTAAGATGAAGACAAGCCGGAGTTCGCAAAACCATCCAGCATCGTATCGATCAGTTTCTTTTCACTACAGGAACACGCCATGTGCAGCAACGGGCAAGACGCCAGCGGAAGTTCTTCCTGTCATGGTCGCCGAAGAAACACGACTCAGCCTACTGCATCTGGAGCTGAGCGATCGACTGGCACAGGAGGAGCGTCAGAATGCAAAGCGACCTGGTTCTCGGTGGCTGGGAGTTCAATGACGGGACAGAGTCCGTGTAAGGGAACACGACCAGGTGATCTGCATGGCTAGTGGGCATCGTCCTGAGGACGAATCAGCGCGCTGACCTACGTTGTAAGCGTTGAACAACCAAGAGCGTTTTGTCCACGCTGACCACCTAGTACAGGCGACGTTCCCCTTCCCTGAGCAAACTCTTGTTTGTCGTCCTGTACCATTTTCCTCGAAACCTGCCCAGCCCAACCTCAGCTAGACTCAACTCCACCGGCTCCAGAACGCAACATTCTGGAACCCTCTTCGACAGGCTTGGAAGACCAGAGAGACGAGAGCCAACGGCGCCGCCCGCAGAAGTTCCGACAGCGGCCTGCCGGAAGCTACCCCGGCTGGGTGCTCAAGACCTCAGCGAGCCATGCACGAAACGGCGTCACCTGAACCAGTACCGCTTCGTCGAAGCCCAAGAAACGTCGCGCAGCCGGAGTGCTGGGGTTACAATTAACAGGAAGGGGAAGGTGTGGTTGTGTTATGGCGCCGCAACCGCGCCGCTATCGTGCGCCCTGGAAAATCTAGATAAGCGCGAAACTCGAGAGAATAAAGATTATTCGTTCCCTGGCACTTGCTGTCTGCATGTCTCATGCTACATCTTTCGAATTTTTAACTGATGAAAATAATTAGAAGTGCTCTCATTTCATGCGAGATATGCTATTATTCTAATTGATTTTTTTCTGTTAGTTAAGGTTAACTATGTTACGTTTCGTAGTTGTACTCCATATGAGATGACAATAAGTTAGATGAGGAACAAAAGAACATTGAATAACATTTTTTTTTAATATTGCATGGTAGGCTGTATCTATATTTATTCATCAGCCCATTTATTCTATTTATCTTTGTACGGGTGTGATTTATATGATTGTCCCATGTGAGGTGCTTGATAAAATAAACGACCAGGGATTTTATTTCACTTACAACTTCTATTTTCTGGTTGCCTAGATGAAGATATGTTGGGCTACAAATTAATTTATTTCTGGATCTAAAGAAAATTGCTTTAGTTGTATTAGGGTTTATTTGCAGAAAATTTGCGTCCATGTATCTTTGCAAATTTTTAAAAGAGCTATGTGCTTCTGAAAACATATCAGTCGGGTAAGTACCAGTATTAAGAAAAGTCATATCATCGGCATAGTCTATTATTTTTATTTATTTATTTATTTACAGAAAAAAACCTGCAGCACCAAAAACTTCGGCATTATAGCAGGTACAGCCCATGGATTAATACGCTCAATAAAATAAAAACAGAACACTTGAATATACAACCTAGGCTGTCAATAAAGAAAATACATAAACTTTGGACATAAACAACATTAAAAATCAAGACCATTTCCTGAGATAAATGGTCCCACGTCGTCACGAATATAAAAAGGCTCTGGTAACAGGTTCCACGTAGCGATTGTGCGTGGAAAAAATGAACACCTCCTATAATCTGTTCTACAAGAAATTTCCCTTATTTTTCTGGTACGATCCACACGATTTGAAATGTAGTTAGGTAATTTTATGTAGTTGCTTTTATCAATACCAGTCATATCATTAAAAATTGCGAGCAATAACCTTAATCGAAAATCTTTGCGCCTCGACAATAAAGTTTCCCAACCAAGTACATTTTTAGTCTGTGTTGCGCTATTGTTTCTACTATAATTTCCTGTTACAAATCTCGCCGCAAGGTTTTGAAGTTTTTCTAACTTATCTGCAAGGTACTTCTGATGCGGATTCCACAAAACACACGCGTATTTCAGTGTAGGTCTTACCAAACAGCAATAGGCCGTCTCTTTTAGCTTCTGTGGAGCACCGCGTAAATTTCGAGTAAGAAAATTTAAAGTGCGGCTGGCTTTCTTAGCAGTTTCAGTGACATGAACATTAAAAGAAAGGGTACTTGACAAAGTAATCCCCAAATATTTAATTTCAGTGTTATTACTTAATCTATGATCATAAATAAAATAGCATGATGGGACAGGGTTACGTTTCCTCCCAAAAGTGACTTGCACACACTTTTCCACATTTAAGCCCAACTCCCAAATCCTCCACCAATCCGATATTTTATCTAGGTCCGACTGCAAAAAAGCTTAATCACCAACACTGTCTACCCTTCTGTACAAAACACAATCGCCCGCAAACAGCCTTATGGGCGAGTTAATGGTCGATGACGTGTCATTAAAAAAATACGAGAAATAAAAGTGGTCCCAGCACTGAACCCTGCGGCACGCCAGAAGTCACATCAACAAGATCTGAGCTTGCACCGTTTATCACGACACATTGCTTTCTCTCAGAAAGGTAATTTTCAATCCAACGGTATATGTTTTCATCGAGGCTAAGGGAGCTCAGTTTGTGTAGAAGCAAAGGGTGAGACACTTTACCGAAAGCCTCGCGTAAGTCGAGAAAGATGGCGTGCGTTTCTTGTCCCAAAAGCCATTGAAACCAAGTCATGATAAAGTTCTACGAGCTGTGTGGTGCATGAGAGGCCCTTTCTAAAACCATGTTGAGTAGAATAGAAATATCCATTTGTATTGAAATGCCTCGCAACATTACTATAAACAATATGCTCTTAAATCTTGCAACATATGCAGCTCGGTGATATGGGGCGATAATTCTCTACATTGTGTTTTGATTCGTGCTTATGGATTGGCGTAACACACGTCATCTTCCATTGACCTGGGAGTACACTTTGTCCTAGCGATTTACAAAAAAATAATCCCTAAGTACAGAGACACAACAAATGAGCATAAGTTTAAAACGCTCGGTGACCAACCATCGGAACCTACGCCTTTTTAATATATCAAGCTCATCTAAGCACTTCTTTATCCCTTCTACACTGATGACGACCGGGATGCATTGATTCACAATTTGTTCATTGAGAGGGGGGTAAGGATGAGC
The DNA here is from genome assembly GCA_013358835.2 of Ixodes persulcatus. NCBI lineage: Eukaryota > Metazoa > Arthropoda > Arachnida > Ixodida > Ixodidae > Ixodes > Ixodes persulcatus. The sequence continues at coordinate 1,608,833 of JABSTQ010009514.1, read as the reverse complement.
TCTGACGCTGGAGGCAAAAATAGACTGGAAGTATGTATTAAGAGAGCTTGATTTTTTGTAACTTTCTTCATTACTTCCTCAAGGTATAATATTTGAAATTCCCATGTTCTCCCTTAACGCGTCTTTTGAGGTATTTCCAATATTCCTGCCTAACTAATCGCATGTCATCTTTAAGTTTATCGAATACTAACGTTTTGCAGTGGCAATAGCTTCCTTATTGGTTACATTCAGTTTTCTCTAGCTCTGCGGCTGCCGATATGCATAGGTGTATTTATAATTTTTATACCCACGTTCTGCGCTTTGTATCCCCTATTTTACGGCAGCTGTCATCCAGGGCTCATCATTCATTGCTTTTTGCACGTATTATTTATAACGGAACATCATTTTCCTATTTATTCTAACAAACGAGTTTTGAAAATTCCCATGTAGTGTCTACACTGTTTTCTAGAGTGCAAAGGTCGAAATCTTCGAAAGATTCAGTCAGCCCTTTCTCTATAGCTTCAAAATTACCTTTATCGTAGATAAAGACTTTTCTGTCATTATCCTGGCCACGGAAAAGCTGAGGGAACGTCAAGCTGGCAGTGACTATCTTGTGGTTGCTAATTCCTGGTAGGACGGCTACATCATGAACTATTTCACTATTACATAACAGTAGGTCCAGTATATTTTGCCTCCAGTTCGGAGCTGGACAAATTACTCGAAATCATAAGTTGTCAAAATCATCAATTCAGCATAAACAGCCCCACTTGGCACAGTGGTGTCATCACCATGCCAATTTAGCTCTGGGAGATTAAAATCTCCAGCAAGCAATATCTGCTCATCAGGCAAGACAGAAACAACATCGTTCAAAGCCTAAAGGGTCACGACATCGGTTCCAGGGTGACGGTTGAAAACACCAATAGCCATATCTCCTTCATTAGGGGTTTGTATCCGGCACCATATTGTTTCAATCTGTTCTGTTCCCACATCAATCATCACGTTGTTTAGAGACTTGCTAACTAAGAGGAACACCCCACCCCCGTGTTCATTTCTGTCCCTTCTGTACACGTCAAATTCCGGGGGGAAACGTTCAGCATTGAGTAGTGTTTCATCGAAGCATGATTCGGTACCAAAAACAAGGTCAGGATGAAATACTTGAATTAATCCGTTTAACTCTTCAATCTTATTTTTTTACGCTGCGACAGTTCACTAACAAAGCAGTATGTGCCTTTTCAGGAAAAACCCTTTCAGAAACAACACTTCGTTTACCATTGCATTTTTCTTTATCACGACATCGCTTTTTATCGCTAGTTACCAGTTGGCTATCAGGAAAAATAGATGACGTCAGAGTGTTTTCACGCTGTAACGCAGACGCAGTTTTGGAGCGTCTACGTGACATCGTGAAAACACTCTGATGTCATTATGTTAAAAACGTCATTAATGTAAAGTATGAAGAGAAGCGGGCCTAATATGCAGCCCTGGGGCACACCCGTTGTAATAGTATCAAGTGGAAAAAAAAGAAGAGTTTATGCAAACGAATTGAGAGCGATGGTGCAAATAAGATTGGATTAATAATGCTGCGCTTCCTCTAATACCAAAAGCGTGAAGTTTAAGGTTTAATATATTATGGTTTATGTGGTCAAACGCCTTAGTGGGGTCAATAAATATACCAAGTACGAGTTGTTTTGTCTCAAAAGCTTCAACAATTAGTTATTTTTCTGTTAACAGTGCGGTCTCTGTTGATCTGTGTTTACGAAAACCAAATTGTGAGTTAGATAGAATATTGTGTTTGTTAAGAAAGTTAATTAGTCTTGAATGGATTATTTTCTCAAGACCCTTAGACAGTACTGGTAAAATTGATATTGGTCTATAAATCGTGAGGTTGTTTTTGTGACCATCTTTGTGCAGCACCGTTACTTTTGCCTTTTGCATTTCTTTTGGAAAACACTGGTCGTTAAAACGAGGTTAAAATTGTACGTGAGAGGAGGAGAAATTATATCAATGACATATTTGATGGGTTTCGTTTGCAATGCATTTATATCCTGGGATCGGCTATTTTGAAGATTTAGGAACGTGCTAATTACTTCACTTAGTGTAGTAGGAAAAAAAATAACATACATTCATTAAGAACGTATGGCGATGTTACCGACAGATCTATGGTATAATTTGCTGGTTGTACCAAATTTACGAAGTAATTATTAAAAGTGGTAGAAGCTGCAAGTCAGACAACCTGCTTCCATCAAGTTCAACACCGTAACGAGAACGTTCTTCAGCTGGTTTTAAAAAAAAGAATTTATGCCTTTCCATAAAATATTTCTTTTTTGTCTTATGGCGTCATTGAACAAAAATATTTTATATTAATTCGATTTAGCATGCTTCAGTTTGGAATTTGGTTTGTTACGGAAAGCTTTATAAGCACATAGTTGACTTGGAGCCCTGTTTTAATAATTGTTTTTAAAAAGCTTATTTGTTATGTTTATTTTACGAACTAGTTCAGGTGCGACTCATGAATTTTTAGCCTTTTTGCTTTTCCTTATTTGTTTATACGGGAAGAATTTTCATAAATACTTGTTAAAGAAGACAAGAAAATGTTATAAGCTTCATCTGCTGTTTCCTTTATGTATAGTAAGCTCCAGTTTGTATTACCCATGGCATTACGAAACATTTCTAATCTTTGAGCATTCATTTGTTGAGCAAATATTGATTCCTGTAATGGTATTGATGTCTTATTACGAGATATTCAGAGAAGAATCTGAAACAACGTAGTTTGCAGTAAACGACTGTCTAAAGTACGAGCCTTTGGAAGCGCTGTGAGGGAGCTTGTTTTCGTAGAGCGTCTGGCGTAAGCCTAGCGTCCTACATCAACTATTTTGCTCAATCTGGATTGATTTGTTCGTTTGCGCGATTGATGCCGAATAAGTGTGTCGGTTCCCGTAAAAGCGGCCCCTCTACTCTGAAAATCGTTTAAACACCGTGATTGCGACCACGGTTTCAGTACTGAGTAACGCGTTAATATATGGCACCCAGTGAATTCCCTATTACATAACTTGCAGGTGTCGCCATTGCTGGGTACTGAGGGTTAATAAGGCGAAAGCCTTATATGTCTCATTGTTCAGTCGACCTTCAAAAATTTTGAGCGAAAACTCGGCAGTGACACGAAAGGCACGAAAACCGGCGACACGAAAGGTACCCAAACCCATGGTTCGACACTGGACCCCAAGATAGCGTTACCTCTGCCGGAATTGGCGGAGGCGCTATATCCCTCCAAAAAGACTTTTCGCTCTCGTCCCTCGGCTGACGTCGAACCAGCGACATTTAGTTCAGTAGACCGACGCGATACCATTCCCCACGTGAGCAGGGGTACCGCCACATCCGTAGATGAGGTGTCTGTCTTTAAAGGAACATTGACACCCCCCCAAAACTTTTTTTGCATTTTTTTTGCCAGACGATTTAATATGGTGTTAGAAGACTACCCAATTAATATTTTGCTACAGAGTCACGTATATTGTTAATAAAGCCAGAAAAACGCAACTGCTCGAAACCGCAACCGAAACCTGCGCACAGAGGTCAGAGAAATATAGAGGAGGAGAGAGTGCCGGAAGTCACGTGGCTGCACCCAACCGCGCGCTTTTTTTCCCCACCTTTTTTTTTTTTTTTTGGCCGTGCGCAGCAGAAGACATGCGTTGCGGGAACCATTTGCCGTGCGATTGCTTTGTAGTTATGTTCGTTCCGCTGGCTGTTCTGCACTTCAAGATGAGTAATGCCCGTGATCGGCTCCGAAAAGAATGCCCCCAAGATGTTTTGTGAAGAGTTGCCTTACAGGTCCTGGGGCACTGTGCGGCAGAGACTGCACAAGTTTCCGAAAGATCAACGTGATCGGGACCAATGGCTGACTGCTATTTTAACTGTTACGGGTACCTCGGAAAGCGGACGCTACCCTATTTATATGCTCCTTGCATTTTGTGGAAAGTGACCACATTGAGTTTGCACGTGTCAAAAAGGTAACCCCATACCATTTAGTTTAGCGAAGTTTCGTCCACAATTTTTTTTGGTGATAATTGTAAAAAAAGTGAAAACCGTATACAACTCCCTGTAACGCCGAATTACCTCGGGAGGGGGGGCAGGTCACGTGACCTCGGGGGGGGGGGGGGGGGGGCCGAAACAGGTGAGTCACGTGACCTCGGGGGGAAGGGGGGTGGGGTCACGTGACCTGGGGGTCACGTGACGATGACAATGCCGATGACGATGCGGATGCCGAGACGTCATCAGTGACGTCACTGCTGACGTCATCGGTGATGATGACGATGACGATGCGGATGCCGATGACGTTATCAGTGACGTCACTGGTAACGTCATCAGTGACGATGACGATGGCGATGCCGATGACGTTATCAGTGACGTCACTGATGACGTCATCGGTGATGATTACGATGACGATGCGGATGCCGATGACGTCATCAGTGACGTCACTGATGACGTCATCAGTGATGTCACGCGTCCCATAATGCACCGCGCGGTTACGCCGACGCCGACGCCGCTCAAGCCGGAAACGGGGGCCTAAGAGCTGCGCTCTAAAAGCAATGTGTAAATACTGCAAAATGTTAAAAAAAACAGTACGCCCGCACTTTGGATTGAACCTGGGTCCGCTGCGTGCGAAGCGGACACCTTTCCACTGAGCTACAGGGGGAACTCTTCCGTTCGTAGTAATGCAGCCGGTCAATTGTAGGTCGGAAAATTTTCTGCCGATTTCCCTCGAGCAAATGGGCTCCCTAGGCTCGAAGTCGGCCAGCACTACGCATTGGCGACATTCGCACCTAGTGAAGAAATCGTACGCGTGCATATTCAAACCGAAGTACGCACTTCGTGCATGACGTTTGCGCGAGCGATGTCTTCAGCCACGAGAAGGGGCGACGGCTCGGCGACGTCTCCGTACAAATTGGCTTGGTGGCCAGGCGTGTCGTACGGAAGGAATCCCAATTCTTTTGATCGGTTCAAAATTTTTCTTTGAAGAATGACGGATTCGCCGGTACCGCGAACGACAATTCTGAAGTAGAGGTCCTACGCTCGTCGTCCATTGCTATCGCCGTCCAGCCCGCGAGTCCCACGATACGCGATACGACGCCATGTTGAGAATAACGTAGTGAGTACGCACAGAATACTTCCAATTCTCTGTGAAAATTTGTTTTTCAATCAACGTATTTGAAGTTTTTTTAGAAGCCACAAAAATGGCATTAAAATGGCAATCTGGGCTAGTTGGTTCATGATAACTTTCAGGGCGCCGAAAATACACAAGTACACACATGCCGAAAATACGCCTTGTTTCGTCTCATTTCTTGTCCTTGTGTATTTTCGGCGCCCTGAAAGTTACCACAAAAATGGGTGTCATATTTTTCTCTTTTTTTTAATATTGAGTGTGTGCCTTCAATGACCCACGACTTTGATTAAATTTAATGGTACGTGTCTAAACCTTCTAAAACAGCCCGCTACCGCGGAGACGAGAGTGAGCGCGAGACTCAAACCGGCCAGTTCTCGATCGGCGGTTTTCAGGCGCAAAGAAACCGAATTTCGAGCCGCAAGTTTTTTTCTGGGTAGTTGAGCTCTCATATGTCATTGCAATGATGTGATCAATACGGCGACAAAAAGAGGAAGAAGATGAAAGGAGACAAGGAAAAAAAGGGGAGGAAAAAGAAGTCGGGGAGAACGAGGAGATTCAGGGCGGAGAGCGGACGCATTCGGAAAAGCTTGGCTCCGGAATACACCGGCGAAGCTGTCATCCATAGAAGTCTGCGGCTTGTCCTCACCGTCAACTCTGAACGGCAAGCCTGGCTCAGAGCGAACCGGCAAAGCCATCCCAACAACCGGTTGACTAGTCACCATCGGTACGCCGGCAGCTGGAGCCAAACGAGACCGGCTTCTACCACCAGCGTAAACCAATGCCAACCTCGGCAAGTCGAACTTTGGATGTACGCCCTTTTCTTTTATTTATTTGCTAATAAGTTTCCTTTTTTTTTTCTTTACGGGGATTCGGAAAGTAGAACAACAACTGGGTGCAAATATATTTCTTTTATATCAAAAATCAGACAGACCTCTCAGTTTCTTTTCTTTTTACCATAAATAACCTGACAATAACTGGCGTCCGCGACAGGACACTGATGATCATCCGTCTGGTTTTTGGTGCAACATATAAGTTATAGATTTAGAGGAGTTGATGGCCCTGGGTGAAAAGCTGGGGATCACAGGAACAGAATTACGAACATGGGTTGATCAGGAACGAGCTCGGCAAAGAGAGGACAGAGTGGCCGAACGAGAAGCTCTCCAACAGAAAGCGGAACTGGAGGAAAGAACGGAGAGAACGCTCCGGCTTAAGCTTAGGGTGATTGAGGCCGAGGGGTCGGCAAGTGACAGGCACGGTGTGGGCGGTGGTGAAGGACCTCAAGGAGTTACTGCGTCACAGTACCTCAGTCCCCATAAGCTAATGCCGACGTTTGACGACCAAAGAGATGACTTGGATGCGTACCTGAAAAGATTTGAGGTTCTAGCCATGGGACAGGAGTGGCCAAGAGGAAAATGGGCCACTGCATTAATTAAGCCTCTGCTTGGTGGGTGAGGCCCTAAATGTATTCGGAAGGTTGTCCCCGGACGACTCCTTAGATTACGAGAACGTAAAGATTGCACTTTTACAGCGGTTTCGCTTTACGACTGAAGGATATCGCTAAAGATTCCGAGGAAGCTCTCCAAATAACGGCTAGACAGGCAGCCAGTACGCCGCGAGGCTAGAGGGATTATTCGATCGCTGGGTGGAGGAGGGCCTTCGTCCCAAAACGTATGGCGATCTGCGGGACCTTGTGATCGCCGAACAGTTCATCAAGGGCTGTCATTTGAAGCTGGCTTTGTTCCTCAAGGAGCGGAGTTGCAATACACTTGATGGCCGCGGCAGCAGATAAGTTCATGGAAGCGCACAGGCAAGACAATCTGGCTCACTTCAAGGAAGACCATAGCCAGAGTGATAATATTTTAAAGAATGACCTGCCAAGTATCAAGCAAGAAACAAAAATCAGGTGTTTCTTGTGCGGCAGAGTTGGTCACGGAGCGACCGATTGCGTGTCCAGACCAGAACAGCGACACCTAGTATGTCAAATTTGTCAGAGATCGGGACACGATGCCAAAGCTTGCTTTCAGCGGAAGGGCGGCAAAACTCAGCTCTCATGCTTTATGGTACCTGAATCTGGAAGTACAGCATGCGAGTGTGAAGAAAGCCACATGCATAACGAAGAAACGCACGGTGTGGAGCAAACCAACGAAGCACTCGTGAGTGTGGTGTGCGATAAAAAGGAGCAACAACCAAAGAGACGCATGCCAGTAGAACATGGACTACTAGACGGACAACCCGCTAAGGTGTTACGAGATACTGGCTGCAACACCGTTATCGTGCGCAGAAAGTTGGTTGGTCCTCAGCACCTGACGGGCAAACAACGCCAGGTGGTCCTAGTAGACGGAACATGCAAATTGTTACCAGAAGCAATCGTTACAATAGCTTCTCCATACTTTACTGGAGAGGTTGTCGCAAAATGTATGAACGAGCCACTTTATGACGTAATTATTGGCAACGTTCAGGGAGCTAAGGAGGTATTAGACCTCGATCCAAATTGGAGATGTCGGGATGAGGCTGGACAGGAACATACTCGCCGCATTGAAGAGCCATGTTCCTGCTACTCCAAATCCCACACCCAACCTCGGGATTGAAGATGTTACAAAATACGTTTTTCAAAGAGAACAGTTGAAAGACACGTCATTGGATATCTGCCGCGGAATGATCGCCAACACTCACGTGACAAAAGGGGGGCAACACCTACAGTTCTTATTTAAGCAAGGGAGTTCTCTTCCGCAGATGCCTCCTCGCAAACGGGAAGGAGTTCCGCCAAGTGGTTGTCCCTAGAACGTTATGCCACAATATCCTCAGTCTGGCTCATGATATCGCAATGCCAGGCCACCAGGGTGTCAAGCGTACGAGTGACAGAGTCCTAGAATCTTTTTATTGGCCCGGAGTCTTAGCAGATGTTAAGCGGTTTGTGCGTTCGTGTGACCTGTGCCAGAGAACGATTCCTAAATGAATGGTGTCGAAAGCACCTTTGGGGCGCATGCCCATCATTGAGACACCTTTCGAACGAGTTGCTATCGACCTCTTTGGACTGCTGTCGCCCACCTCTAAGAAAGGGAATCGGTTCATACTCACCCTAGTGGATTTTGCGACTCGATACCCAGATGCCGTCGCTCTACCGTCCACTGACTCGCGGACAGTAGCGGAGGGTTTAATCGAAATGTTCTCCAGAGTGGGTCTGCCTTGTGAGATTCTTTCAGACAGGGGTACGAGCTTTACCTCGGAGTTGATGAATGAGGTAATGGAGCTTCTCTCGATCAAGCACTTATTGTCTACCCCGTACCACCCCATGGTCGAAAAATTAACGGTACGCTCAAGCAAATGCTAAAAAAGATGTGCGAAGAGCAACCCCAGTCTTGGGACGAGTACTTGGCGCCAGTGCTCTTCGCCTACCGCGAAGCACCACAGGCAAGTTTAGGGTTTTCTCCTTTTGAGTTGACTTATGGACGACACGTACGAGGCCCATTGTCGGTGCTGAAAGAAATTTAGACTGAAGATACAATCAGTGAGGAGCTGAAGACGACATATGGCTACCTTTTAGAGCTTCGGAGTCGGTTAGAACAAACAATGGAACTAGCTCACCAGAAAGTGGACGAAACAAGACAGAGTCAAAAGCGATATTATGACCGAAGAGCGAGAGGCCGACAATTGAAGGTAGGAGATCGGGCCCTGATCGTGCTGCCCACCAGCCACAACAAATTGCTCATGCAATGGAAAGGTCCTTTTCCCGTGGTCGAAAAAAAACGAGGTCGACTACAAGCTAAATGTGGGTCATACTCACAAAGTTTTTCATATCAACATGTTAAAGCGGTACGAAGAGCGTGAGGCACCGTTTTCTGTCGCGGAACATGTGGGTTCTTTCATAGCGATAGAGGATGAAGAAGACGTTAAGGAACTTCCTTCTATAGGCGTCCAGAGAAGCCAGGGGCCAGAAGATGTGCTTCTGTCTAAAACGTTAACTGATGGACAACTTACGCAAGTGAAGGCACTCCTGTACAACTATGACGACGTCTTCTCTGATGTACCGGGGAAAACGGATCTTCTACAATGCCATTTGGAACTCAGTACGTCTGCACCCGTCAGAACCCCTCAGTACCCAATTCCATTCGCAATGAAGGAAACGATTGAAAAGGAAGTACAGGAGATGCTGAAGCTGGGGATAGTTGAGAGATCCACTTCTCCATACAACTCCCCGCTGGTCTTAGTGAGAAAATCAGATGGTGCAGTAAGGCTTTGTATTGACTTTCGACGACTCAACAACGTCTCAACGCCGGACGCCGAACCTATCCCGCGAATCGACGTCGTGCTCGCTGAGGTAGGACCAAAGAAATTGTTTTCCAAGTTAGATTTGGCAAAGGGATATTGGCAGATTCCCCTCACAAACGATTCGAAAACAAAAACAAGCTTTCGCAACTGATTCTGGTTTGTATCAGTTCGTGTATATGCCATTTGGAATCAAGACAGCCTCAGCTGTGTTTACGCGATTGATGAGGCAGCTCCTGACAAACGTTCCAAATGTCCACCATTATATAGATGATGTCCTGATCGCCACCGACACCTGGGACGAACATATGGACACACTGCAACGGGTGATGGAGAAAATACGGCAGGCGGGAATCACGGTGAAGCCAAAAAAGTGTGAAATCGGAATGGAAAGAATATCTTTCCTCGGTCACGAACTAGGAAACACAGAGATAAGACCACTGTCCTCATCACTCGAGAAAATAAAGAAAGCAGAGAAACCGAAGACAAAGAAGCAAGTTCGATCTTTCTTAGGCTTAACGGGATACTATAGATCGTTCATCCCTAACTATGCGGAAATAGCGGGTCCGTTGGTGGAACTAACAAAAACGCGCGAACGAAACGACGTGGAATGGACGACCGAGCGCGAGAGAGCCTTCAACGAGCTGAAGCGGGCACTTACGGAATCGCCTATTCTTAAAAGCGCAGACTTCTCGAAAGAGTTTGTTCTAAGAACCGATGCCTCCGAACACAGCTTGGGGGCGGTGCTTATGCAGGAACACGAGGGGATACTGCATCCTTTAGCGTATGCCAGTAAGCGGCTCCTTCCGAGAGAGAAGAACTTTTCTACGATTGAGAGAGAGTGCCTGGCACTCGTATGGGCAGTGGATAAGTTTCATCTGTACTTATACGGTAGGCATTTCGTGGTGCAAACAGACCATCAGCCGCTACAGTACTTAAACAAAGCAAGGCAGCTGAACAGTCGGGTGCTCCGCTGGAGTTTGTTATTGCAAGAATATTCGTTTCGAATAGAACACATTAAAGGCACCGACAATGTCGGAGCGGATTACCTTAGTCGGTTGTGAATTTGTACTTAGCAAAGGAACACATCATTACGAATATTTTGTGTTTTTTTTGTGGCCTAAAAGAAAAAAAAAAAACTTAAAGTGGGGGTCATTGTAATGATAAAATCAATACGGCGACAAAAAGAGGAAGAAGATGAAGGAGACAAGGAAAAAAGGGGAGGAAAAAGAAATCGGGGAGAACGAGGAGATTCAGGGCGGAGAGCGGACGCATTCGGAAAAGCTTGGCTCCGGAATACACCGGCGAAGCTGTCATCCATAGAAGTCTGCCGACCTGTCCTCACCGTCAACTCTGAACGGCAAGCCTGGCTCAAGAGCGAACCGGCAAAGCCATCCCAACAACCGTTTGACTAGTCACCATCGGTACGCCGGCAGCTGGAGCCAAACGAGACCGGCTTCTACCACCAGCGTAAACCAGTGCCAACCTCGGCAAGTCAAACTTTGGATGTACGCCCTTTTCTTTTATTTATTTGCTAATAAGTTTCCTTTTTTTTTCTTCTTTACGGGGATTTGAAAAGTAGAACAACAACTGGGTGCAAATATATTTATTTTATATCAAATATCAGACGGACCTCTCAGTTTCTTTTCTTTTTACCATAAATAACCTGACAGTCATACACAACTAAAAACCTCGGCGAGAATAAATACCCTGCCACTGTCCTTTTAAGGCATCGGCGCTGGGGCTTTCGCCTTCAAGTCATCTTAGGGATAACATAAGAGACCCTATGAATTTTTGTTACTTACTGGTTACCTCGAGCTCCTATGTGCTTCTACGGTATGTAACTAAAACGGTGAACAGAACCATAGCCTCCTCTTTACCGATAATGCCTGCAAAATCACCAGGTGCCAGCTACCATCATGAGGGTGCGCCGCTTCACCATACAAGACAGGAAATGCAAACGACGTGAACGAAGTGACTAGGGCTTTCTCGTGCGTTCTTGCTTTCATGGTGCTATTTTGGGGATTTGACGCGGAAGCTGTGGATCGCATTTAGGCTTTTTAGAGCGCAGCTCTTAGGCGCCCGTTTCCGGCTTGGATGGCGTCGCCGTCGCCGTCGGCGTAACCGCGCGTTGTATTATGGGACGTTTCCCATAATGACGACACACGTGACATCACTTGTGACGTCACGATGGTCAGTAGGGTCACGAGTGACGTCGCGAAGGTCACTCGTGAAGGTCACGACGAAGGTCACGACCTTCACGAGGCCTTCACGAATGACGTCACGAGGGTCACGAGGCAGGAAGGAGGAGGGAGGGAAGGGGAGGAGGAGGGGTGGAGAATGAGAGGAGGAGGAGGATGGAGGAGGGGAGAGAGAGGAAGAGGAGGAGGAGAAGGGGAGGAGTAGAGGGTACAGAGGAGGAGGAGGGTATATCTTCCTCTCCGCACCCTCCCCTCCTCCTCCTTAAGAGCTGCGCTGTAATTTGGCATTACAGGGAATCGTAAACGTCTTTCATTTTTTTCACCACACCTTTTTCGCGTTTTATGCAGACTCGCTAAAGGAGATGCCGAGACTGTCATGTCCTGAGACCCCAAGCAACACCCGGAACCATGCATAGGTACTAAAGCCCATTTCAAGAAAAGACTGCGTCCCAAATTTTATCCTCTGCTACTCCAAAGTATGAACAAGGCACCCTTTTGCAACGGACATTAAGGAATGCTTTTCTAGACAGGCCTTCCTTAAAGCTCGTTTGAGTGAAGCCTCAACATCCTGCTGAGGCTTCACTCAAAGCCCAGCTTGGTTCGGGCCTCCCTCGTCAAAGCTAGATCAGACGATATACCCAACCCTGCCACGGCATTTTTCGGTGCTACCTGAGTGGCTGATCTCCCCAGGACTTTCTCGCAGCTTCGAGGTAGTGGCGCCCGCCTGACGACAGGCACAGTACGTCATTACGAAACGTAAGCCCTGACGCAGCCAAAACACTCCTTAAGGGACTTTGTAGCGATTGTAATCCCAGAGTACTCTGGCCGTTGCAATCACTCTTCACCTGCTTTTCGCCTGGTCCTTGACCGGAGGAATAAAAACTTGCAGTGCTAGCTGTGTCAACATTGTGAAAGTTTACCGCCTGCTCGTCCGCCTGGCTTGTATTTCGTGTTGTGTTATACCTACCCTCTCCTACATTCATTCACTTTTGAAACAACATAATGTAATAGCAGAAGGTAATTCAAAGGCTAGGTTTCGTCAGAATCCGTCCTCAAGCTCTAATGGCGTCTATTCCTTCACAGGCCCACTGTTTGCACGACACTCTTTGCGGTGTGAGCTCTCGTCTTGCCCAACGCGCATTGCGGTGCGAGTGTTAATGTTCCACAAGTTTTGGTAGACCGCGTTTCGCCCTCCGCTAAACCTTCCGCAACGAAGAAGCCGCTCTTGCGCCTGCGCAACGATGGCCTTGACTGTAGAGTTCCGAGTATCGTAGTGGATTGCGGAGAGCGTTGCAGGACAGCGAAAACCATCTAAGAAAACTCTCTAATGTGTAGCTGCTCACACGCTATGAAATATGTGTGCCAAAGTATTTGGATTACGTACGTTGCAGACAATCATCATCTTCTTTGTATTAGAGTGCCTTCATACACACGCGGCTTTTGCTTGAGTGGTGACATCTGAGCCATTTTTCCGCCCAATCGTTCTTTTATGGATTTGTAAGTGCGCGCAATCCGGTGTCACTCAGCTCGAGCGCGTAGCTTTGGCTGATGCATAGACACCACGTTACCGCCTAAGTCACGCACCGAGTGCGCCAGAGCGTCACGCGCTGGCACATTCAGAGCAACAATGGTTGTCTTCACCCACCCTGAGACAGAGAGACATGTAGGCACGCTACTTCGTATGGGGAGGTGGTGCCCCTGGCGGTGACTATGTGAAGCAGGCGCAACGGCGCCAAAGCCTTGGGAAGCCAGAAATTGGGCAGGGATTTCCAGTATAAAGGAGGCTAAGACCGAACGCTCGTGCCATATAAAATACCGGCATGGCCGCGAAGGACGTTATGGGCAAACTGTGTATAGCTTGCCCATAACATGTCTGTACACGGAACGCGAAAACTTCTTGCTCTCTCTCAACAGATTCCCTTCCCTCTTTCATCACGGAGGCTATCAAGCCTCTCACTTCCTGTTTGGATAGTTAGGGGTTGCATTGACGAATCGGAGGACTCCGATCCGATGATTAAACTGGAGCTCATCGACCTCCAGTGTCCACGCGCTGACGACTATGCATCGCGAATCTCAGCTGCATGAGTTCAACAAAAGCTGGACAAGAAAAAGTACGGAAACCTGGTGGACCACGCCTTGAAACTGACGTCACATTTCGGGAGCACGTATGTTTGTGAGCAGACCTTTTCACTGATGACTCTCAACAAAAACCGCCTTCCATCTGCCATGACGGGCATGACATTCCGAGATGTGCTAAAGACGGTAACGAGTGCGATGACACCTAAAATCGGAAGCCTGACCACAACCAAAATATGTAACACATCGCACTAGGTGCGGACCGCACAGTTTTTAATAAACGTAATTTTGGCCCGCCTAATTTTTGAGTTGTGCACCCCTGACCTAGAGAGTGAGCTCAGATAGCGACGAACCGGAAATATATTTATAACCATATATAAAATCCGCAATAGGACTTTGAGCACGACGTTTACGTGTTATGGCGTGCTCAGTGTCACCTCACAGATCTAATTTTCAGGTATACGCACTTTTTCGACCTCCTCATTCGTAGGTCACGATGATTGGCTGTGAGGGTGCTCTCCGGGAGAGTAGACTCATGGGTATTTCCAAATTAGGTTCGGAGTGCATCTCGGGTAGTTTACATTCGAGCACTTTTGGCTATGCTAGTCTGGAAATACTCCTTTAAGGAATGCTTACGTCTTGTCATTGATGTCCAGCGACTCCAGAGGTAAGTCACTTGAATCCTGGTGATGCTGCATTTCCGCCAGCGTTGGTGGAGCACCTGTGTAAATATAAACTTTAAGCATAGGCGTCGATCACGTCTGATAAACTCGCAGACGCACAGAATGGGTTGCGAATGAGCTGGCTACATACTGTGTGAGCGACGTCACGGTTTTACGTGACATCAAGGTGTCACGTGCTATTTTGGCGTCAAGGTTATATAAGCAATATCGTCATACCATTCCATATATCAAGAATACATCTTAAGTGCCTACTACAGATACCTAAGATATATTGATAAAAAAATGAAAGCCGTTTACAACTCCCTGTAACGCCGAATTAGAGCGCAGCTCTTGAGGAGGAGGGGAAGGTACGGGGGGGAGGGGTCACGTGACCTCAGGGGGGGGGGGGGGGGGTCACGTGGCCTGGGGGTCACTTGACCTCGAGGGGTGGGGGGGCGGAGAAAATTTTCCGCTAAATCTAGTGGGGAAAATTTTCCGCTACATATAGCGGGGAAAATTTTCCGCTATATTTAGCGGGGAAAATTCTCCGCTAGATTTAGCGGGGAAACTTTTCCGCTAGATTTAGCGGGAAAATTTTTTCGCTAAATTCAGCGTGGAAAATTTTCCGATAGATTTAGCGGGGAAAATTTTCCGCTAGATTTAGCGGGGAAACTTTTCCGCTAAATCTAGCGGGAAAACTTTTCCGCTACATTTAGCGGGGAAAATTTTCCGCTAAAGTTAGCGGGGAAAATTCTCCGCTAGATTTAGCGGAGAAAATTTTCCGCTAGATTTAGCGGGGAAAATTTTCCGCTAGATCTAGTGGGGAAAATTCTCCGCTAGATTAAGCGGTGAAAATTTTCCGCTAAATTTAGCGGGAAACTTTTTCCGCTAGATTAAGCGGGGAAAATTTTTTCGCTAAATTTAGCGGGGAAAATTTTTTTCGCTAAATTTAGCGGGGCAATTTACCCATCATGCACCCCGCGGTTACGCCGACGGCGACGCCGACGGCGACGCCGACGCCGACGCCGCTCAAGCCGGAAACGGGGGCCTAAGAGCTGCGCTCTAAAAAGAATTATATATGCTACTAGGGCTTTTAAGTGCTAAAGAAACGACAATTCATAGACTGCGTCTCGATATAGCGTACACTAAAAATACCTCCGTTTGAGAACGGCGAAAATTTGAGGGGAAAGGAGGAGGCGATAGCGTGCGGGGACGTCGGAACACCAAGCTTTGGTTGGAATGATTAATCGGGAGGCACAAACCCTTGTCTCTACTCACTCTTCGAAAGTCTTCGAATGCCGGCGTTCTGCGTTCGAACGCCGGTATTCTGCGCTCAGCGTTGGCGTTCGCGTCCGAACGCGTTCGAATTAGCCTCTGTTATAGTCCGACGTCGAGCGCAGCAAACGCGGCGAAGCGCAGCGCACACAGATACTGATTGGTTGCAGATATCTAGTTCCTGCTCACCGGCCAATAAAACGCGCGCGTTCTGCGCTACGCTGCATTCGCTGCGCCCAACGTCGGAGTATAACAGGCTTTAGTCGCGACAAAGGCAGCTAAATGTGCCCGTCTACCCATTAACCATTCCAACCAGAGCTCAGTGTTCTGACATCCCCCCGTACCCTCGCCTCCTCCTCTTCCTAAATTTCTTGCCGTACAGCAAATAAGAGTCATCTATGTGATCTTCACAACAAAACAATAACCACATGCTATTCAACTGCAATACATACGACTCTCAAAGGAAAAAAAGACATGAGGATACAACTATGCCTGAGAAGAAATGAAGAAATTGAACTGTATCGCCATC
Organism: Ixodes persulcatus; assembly: GCA_013358835.2. NCBI lineage: Eukaryota > Metazoa > Arthropoda > Arachnida > Ixodida > Ixodidae > Ixodes > Ixodes persulcatus. The sequence goes on along the minus strand of JABSTQ010009514.1, from coordinate 1,592,690 downwards.
TTGGGCCTTGGCCAACCTCTGAGAATGGATATAAGGCCACGTAACCGCCGATTAGTTGTCTGACTAAAGGCCTGTTGACACATGCAGCGGAGCTCTACAAGCATAGCGCTGACGTCGCGCTAAGCGCGTGCTGACAGGAGCGTTCACCAGCTTTTTATCGCACCGTCAAATCTGTTGCTCATAGTAGACGATGAGTAGCTGACAACACGTGAGCAGCGCTACATCAGCGATTCGCTGCATGTGGGAACCGGTCGTTAATTAAAAATACTCTAACTTTGATGTAGATAGCGTGTACTTGTTTTGTTTCTTACTATGTCTTCTCCATTAGCTTTTTTTTTTGTTCTTTCTAGGTGCCTTCATACGAGCGGTGCTTAGGGTGATGACATCTGATCGTTTATAATGTTTCACACTTAGCGTACAACGCTGTAAAATCTACTGGCGCGAGCATGAGGCTTGATATCGTTGATCATTTGCACGCGCGCTCGCGCGAACGAAACCATAGACAAAGCCACCAAGCGCTCGCGCCAGTAGCTGTGACAGCGTTGCATTTTAAGTATGAAACGGACTATAGTTTCGAACGCTTTTGTTTCTTTTTTTTTTTCGTTCCGGCACAAGCTTTTGGCACTGGAGAGTTTTAGGGAACCGGAAAAAACACGATCGATAAACAAAAAACAATCGATACCTTGGATCAGGCGAGTGGACATTTCGTGTGCTTTAAAACGGCTTTGGGGGACCAGTATTTGCAGACGATCTACAGACCATTGGTACAGGTCGCGCCCCCTGGCAACGGAAACCTGTATCGGCCTAATCGAGATTGTGCAGATTTGCGTGTGTATGTACAAAGCCGCAGAATCTGAGGTAAATAAAATTCGTATACTGAAAATATAAAAAACCTAAAACTATGTATACCTACTGATAGTTCGTCCCGTGTTTTTGAATGAATGCGCTTCCGTGATACAAAACCTGGCGCCCTACGGCGTGTCGACACTGGCCCTGGGATGTTCTGAAAAGTTCGTCTGCTAAAGGAGAAGACGAGCTTTTCGACAATGGCGGTGCTCGATCTTTTCGAGGATGACTTGGATTTGGCTCTGTTCGCCGAAAGCGATTTAGAAAAAGTTATTGTGTACGACTGTCTTCGCACTAAGAGAAAGCGCTTGCTGGCGGCAAGGCACAAAACATTCGACCGGGCGTCGATGGACGAGGAGGACGTCATACGGCAGTTTAGGTTCACGAAGGAGGATCTGCCCCATTCCGATCAGCGCTGCGCATTTCGGAGACGTTGACAACCTACGGCTGGGTCCGGCTGTCAGGGGACGAAGCCCTCGCGATCGGGCTGAGGAGGCTGGCCTAGCTCAACCGCCTCTGCGACCTTTAGCTAACTCTTCGACGCTGTCCCTCTTCTACAACCAGGTGCATAGTCACATCGCGCACACGTTAAGTCACCTGCTTTGGGATCTGACAGCACACAGCTGGCTCAACCCTGAGCAGCTTGACGTTTTTGCGGAGGTGAACAACACCCTTTCCTGAATATAAGAGGGCAGCTCTAACTGCAAAACACCTAAATCCCGCGCGTGCATGAATGTGTGCAGCAAAACATTTGAAAACTTGCGAAAACGAAAACACACGTCCCTGGAATGTTTAGGGGGCATGAAAGTTGCAACAAGGCACCAAATGCCGAGCTTCAGAGGAAGCTCGGAAAATGGCACAGCTTAAAATATGCTTATACTTAAAAAACAGTCTGAATTATGACACTTGGCATGACGTTTAGTATGCTTGCTTGATGCTCAGCATCTCATCACAGACACTTCTTTATATCTTCAAGATATTTTCATCCTTGTAGCATTGCCAAGCTCCCTCCGTAGATTGCAGCGACTGGTTCTGCCTAGTGCTTTGCGGGAAAGCAAATGCACGGGATAGTTTCAGAATTTATTCAAGTGACATAGCCAGCAATTTTTTTTTTTTTTTTTTTGGGGGGGGGGGGGGGGCGCATGCTGAGAGTCTTATAACTTGGTGAGTGATGGGGGTCACTTCCGGCCCATAAGCACCCCACTCCGGGCTACACCGCTGCTCCTATGGAGGACAATTATGAACCCTCTATGGTTATATCTGCTGAAACATTTTCTCGACAAAGACGTGTTTATTGCTTAAAAATGATAAGAAAGACACGTTAATGCTCAACCAAGACATCTGAAGTTTTACATTACACTGAATACTAGTTTTCAAACTTTGAACTTTATTTTAAGAAACAAATTGTTACAAGGAGACACAACAAAGTTTTCGACAGGGAGCTTTTCTTTTTGCCTCTCTTCCCCCTCCCAACCTTCCCTCAATGTCCTGTTTACTACTCTAGAGTGCACAGACCTGACAAAAAAAAGTATATTAATCTGAATTTTTGGAGAGGAGCTGGTGGAGCGGCTGGTTTGTATCCTCCATCTGATCCATCATTTTCCCCATTATATCTGCCTATTGATTTATCAGCTGCCGCTGGTGGAGCCTGTCCTCTTCCTCCATGATAAGCTTTCGGTGGGCCAGCTCTCCGTCTGTTGTCTGCCTTTCTTTCTTCAGGCTGATTCGTGGTTCTTCCAGGTCGAACCGGTGATTTCCAATCCTCTGCTGCACCTTTCTCAGCTTCTGCCCTTGCATCATGACATGGTTCTTGGCCTAAAACTTTATATCAAGAAACTCCAGCCCCCGGCTGAGGTTTCGTTTTGTACCTCCTGCACAGAGTATAAAGTAATAAATTTGTATTGATACCAATACTTAACTATTGTGATGAGGCATGTTGAGGGTGATTAATAAATTATACACACTCTGGCAGTAGAATTTATTTTAATCAAAAACATTTACAAACCCATACTTCTCATGAATTAAAGCTTAGACAAAGCCCTTCTCCAGGGATTATTTTCGTCATTCTTGTCCAGCTCGCTTGCACCTTTGCATTTAATTGCATTATAATGATTTGTTACATCGTCCACTGTCACTCGTCTATCCGACAAAATCAGATCACGTGAACGTTCAATATCATAATCAGCTGTGAACGCAGAGCGTCCGGCCCCTTGCTTATGGCTAGGATTTCGCGTTTTCTGAGTTTATTTTTCGCTAGAAATCTGGGGTTTATCAGAGTTTATAATTGTTAAATTTCCAATTCTTCGAAATTCGGGGCTCAATTTCGCTGCGTTTTTCTAAATTTGCACAAACTTCAAAATAAAAATATATAATTATCGGACAAAAACATACCCTAAGTTACTAAAAGCTCCCAGTTTCAAAAGATATTTCTTCAGCGGCATTGGGCAATAACACGTCCTTGCAATTGGACGTACAGACTATCCCACGAAAAATTCTGCAAAAATGTGTTGCTTCAATATTCATCAGTACTTTGAAATAGCCCAACTCCAAAATGTAGTCGTTGTGAAGCTTAAAAGCTTCAGCTGCCCTTCCATAAATTCGAAAAATTTCTTCTCTGTTATAACAATACAACCCTCTTCCTCTATCCAAGAAGCACAAATAGTAGTATTAGCCAAACTGGAAACCGGAAAAGTGACTTGTCGAGGCCTAAATGTACATTGACTTGTTGTACTCTGGTGCGCATCTCACTCTGTCTCATTGTTCCCCTCAGCTTGTTGCGTCAGCTGCGTCTGGACCTTAAGAAGAAACGAAGTGTAGGAGCAGTTCCAGAGAGAAAAGAGACAAAGTTCGGAAAGCTTGCTCGCTCTCCCCATTTTCTGAACTCTCAAGTGATTGTACCACAATAAATGCACCAACGCCTCTTCCCAAAATAAAGAAAAAGCACTACGTAAAAAATGGTCTCAGTTGATGCGTCTGTGGGCAGGTAGAAAATCTTGCCCTAATTTATTCACACAGCATAATGAGCGCAACAAACTCACACGAGATTTACTGGAAAATATCGGTGGTGACTTAAGTTTCCGTGAAATTTTGTATAACTGGTCGTTTGTAGGACCGAATCATCTACTCGAGTGGTGTGCGTCGCTGTGCAAAAACGTCGCTGTGCAAACTTGTCGCTGTGCAAACGCACTCCAACAACACAAAGCATAAAAACGGCAGATTTAGGGCAACGGTTCGGAGTCCTTTGTTCAATTAACACAGCGTAATTTTGTTGAAAACGCCCGCAACTTTTTACTCATGGTATGCTTCGGGAATCTTCCACATTTCGAAACGAAATGAAGTAAGATTTACTTTTAAAGATGCTTGCCCCAGCTGGACCGGATCAGCTGACGACGACGGGACTGAGCCCGTTGAACCTCAACCCCACAACAACCAATGGGCGCTCCGTGTTAGTGCGGGTTTCTACCTCCGAGCCCCGCACCACACACCACGAACGTTTTAGCTCTTTGTCGCATCATTGTGTTCCACCAAACAGAACGAGATCGCCGAGATCAATGCAGCGCTGTCGTGAACCTTGGCTTGTGGTTGCGCACTCGTGGACCCTGTTACTCCCTTCGGTTTCAATGCACACACGGCGATTGCGAATGATACTTTCTGTCTAATGGTAAGATCACAGGGACATTTCTCCGGTCACGTCTTCGCTACATGTGCTCGCAAACCGCGGAGGCTTCACGCATTTCGTCAAACCAAAACAATACCGGCGCTATGTTGAGCGTGCGTTGTTGCCAGATTTTTTCCGACCAAACAAAAACAACGAAAGCAAAACGGCTCTAGCTTCCAGCGTACATCGGCGTTGCGCCGTGGCCAGATTTTCTCCGTCAGCTCTACCTTAAAGATGACCTACAGATACAGCAACACTGGCACCGAGCCGTAATTTCGGAGGAGGTTGCACGGGAAGCGGCGGCACTCCCCCCCCCCCCCCCCCCCCCCCCCACACACACACACACCCCTGACTACAGCGATAAATTTGTATCGCGATACTGCCCAACCCTGCGAGGTAGCTAACCGAGCAACAATGGGAGGTTTAATGCGAAACACCATAACCATGCAAACAATAAATGTAATTGCAATATAGAATCATGTTTTGCTGAGTATCTATGTCAAACACTGGTATCTTGCACAGTGTAGCCTTTAATAGTGAGTATCGCATGTAGAAAGTGTAATTTGCAGGCATGATTCCATCGGAAACCCACTAGTAGGAGCACGGATACCGGAAGTGAAAAAGAACAATATAGATCTCACCTAATTTTTTATATATTTAATTTAGACATTACTTCAGATTGTAATAATTGAGGAGACAAAATATGTAGTAAAAGTGAGGCTGTAAAAGTCTGAAGCATATGTGATACAGATAGTTATTGCTCTAACTCCTAACTAATACTGTCAGTGCGGCGGAAGTCAAGGTGCACTATTCAATCATGCAATGTACTTGGAAGCATAGTTTATTGGATGCTCTGGCAGCAATGTTGCCTTATTTGTGGATACTGGCGTGGAACCTTTGGTTGAAGCAGGTTTATTCTGACATTAACCCGGCTTTGCCTGCCTGTAAGTGGCGCTTCTCTGCAGTTTGTATTGTAGAGAAGCCACAGATAAAGAGGACGGCAAACAAGGGTTTTGTTGCTGAAAGATTTTAAGTAAACAAACAAAGTTGTGAGACCACGAATGATGTGGGGCTGGTTTGCCACCATCTTTTGTGGGATCGTCTTTCCGTTTGCCAGATTTATATCTTCGAGGAATAAAGTGAGGCCTCGATCGTAGATGGTAACTTGCTTTCTAATAAAAGTCATATGTTCTCAGCGGGCAAGCTTTGGTGTTTTACACGAACCAAATATTATGTTTACCCCAACCACATCCTGAAAGGCTGAAAACTCGCCGACGGCAAACCTGATTCGGCACGCAAATAAGAACACACTCGTGCGCGCTTATCTTGATCAGCATTCGAAGTCGTTTGCTAGCGACTGTCTCTTTCGCTCGAGGCTCACTGCAGGGTCGAGTATTAAGATAAGAAACCTATGGACAAATAAAACTAGGAATAATAAATCACAAAGAAAGGACCAAAATGACCAAAATACACTGACTTTCTCAAGCTGAGGCGGTCGTTTTTCTTGGACAAAGTGACGAGAAAGTCAATCCGTCCTTTCGCTCCTCGCAGCCAGTTCTTTTTCGACGCCGCGTTTCACTCTTTAAGGACGTCATTCCAAAGGGTTGGAGTAAAAAATGGATTAGCGCTAGAGTACCTTCCGGAATGGGAAGATGTCATCTTCTGCTGAAAACCGCTTGCAAGGAGGAGGCGGAGGGACGGAGATCGATGAGGCGCTCATACTGCCATCGAAGTCGCTTACGGTACAGACAGCCAGACGATAACGGTCGCACGTCCGCGAACCTATCGTTGCGCCGTGTACCGTAGGACCACAAAAAAAAAAAGAGGAAAACTTGTAACTGTACTGCTGTGCACTTTTTAGAACTATCACCCAATATTCAAGGGCTCGTTTTATATGATATATGTGATTAGCATGAGTACACAGATTTTTCATTCATGCAACGTTTTTTAAAGTAAGTACGATCTTACGCATAAAATGTGCGAACGACAAAACGTAAGAACAAATTTGTATTCACGAAACGAAATTATCGTAACTTTTGAGCAAATTACGATGGAATCCTATACGACAGCTCCGGAGTTGTCTTAGGCACTTCTTACGATGAAACCGACATGGCCGACAGCGTTGCTCAGTTACTTGGTCGTGACAACCAACGGACATTTATTAATGCGAAAGCATTGACTGTCCTATGGAGCGAACCGGCTTTACCACCTTTTGAAGCGGCGCCAAAAGGCACCTAAATTATCCTGTTCTATGGACGGAGGCCTGTAGTCTGCAGCATCGAATTGATGGATAGACTCCCATTCGCTGACGCGTGGCATAGTTCCAAGGAACGCCACCCCACTGCCATGGCGCAGTGGCCCGGCCGCCCGTAAGAGGGAGAGCGTTGCCGGGCTCTGCAGAGCGGCCAGCCGCTGAGCCCGCCCGAGCAGCATCCGCACAGCTCGCTCGGCCGGGCTCAGCGCGACGGGCAGCTTGGAGGAATACACTACATATACAAATGCTTCCGCATTCCGACACGTAGACATCTTGAGTGTCTTTGTAGTTTTTTTTTTTTTTTTCTACGTGCTCTTCTCGCGCGTCCCGACTTTAAGCGGCAAGAAAAAAGAAAGAAGTACTTGAAACCGACCACGACGAACAGGAACGCTGGATCCACATACACTCGGGAAAAGCTACAACGGCAACGATACCACCGACCAAGCGACCGCCAAGGGCAAGCTCGGCAGAATATAGGCCTAGCAGGCACTCCAACCTGCTCCGACGCAGCGCGTTGCTCCGACGGTTCTTGGCCAAGACCGTCTGCCCACGACCGGCTGGTTTGCTGAATGGAATATGCCCGCGCGACCCTTGTGGGCCCTTAGCGTATGAATAGTTTGATCGCTGACATCAATTTTAGATTAAGAGGTCAATCTATTCCCCTTGTCATCTCCTTGTTTTCTGAGGCAGCGGTGACGAACTCTGCCGTCAAAAAGGGACTCTCATCGATTTTACATTCTTGTATTGTGTGATATAGAGCTCAGATAAACGCAGTATGGATTACCTTCGCAACACGGAATGTACACTTTGTAATAAGTATGCTCTTTTAATTCTTACACGCGATGCCGGTCCAACCTTTCTTTGCCGAGTGTCACGTCAGTATCGAGTTGCAATCGTAAAAGATCGGTCCCGAAGCGCTTACCAAATCGCGGTACAGCGCGAATCCAGCACTTCAGCCAAGCGCGCGTGTCCGCTCCGAGTGTGAACAGGTATTTACGTGGCTCTTGCTGACACTCTCGTACTTCAAACGTATCTTCTTTAATGTCGGCTCACTCCTTCACATCCGAGGCCGCAAAAAACGCCGCGGCGATTTATTTCTGTCTACGCGGCTTTGCAAACGACTGGCACGGGCCGTCTTCTTTTAGTAACGATGTGTGTTGTGCTGACTTCGAAGCGATAAACTTCGAAGCGATAAAGTTCGTAGCTGTCAACGAAGGCGGTTTTTCCAAACTCGGCATTCTGGCGCGTATAAATCGTGTTAGCATCGACATAACACTGCACGGATACAAACTCCAAACAAGCAGTGGCGGAAAGGCCACCTGTGTTTGTTACTAAAAATCCACTTGCTCCGAAATGCTCCAAACTATGCCGAGCTCTCCGACTGGTTGTTCGTGTTACCGAAGCCGCCGCCGCCATAGCAACAGCCGGATCTTGCGGGGGTCGGGAGCTTGCGGTACACCGGAAGTTCTAGTTTTTCCATGCGAGAACGTCGCTTTCCTCCTATCACTTGAGAACGCGTTAGTGAATACCGATTTCTCCTCTTGTTACGTTGATATTAACTTACGAACTTCTTAGCTAAGTTGTCGTAACCTAAAAAGCTCGTGAATCTGGCCTGTGAGTCTTGCTGCAGAAGACTGTTGCTCACTCTGTTGCCACTACAGATAAGCCTCACAGACATAACAGCAACATCTACACGGCGTCAAATCATGATTGGTATCCAAGCGTGCGAAGGCACAGAGACGCAGCACTTCGGATTGCCAAGGAAGCTTTGAACACGCCGCGAGACCGACGAAACTTGCTATCGACGAGTTGTGCCTTTTTCCTGCAGCACTGCGCTTTCGTAAACTTTTCCACGCGTTCTCAACGGCAAGTCTCAGCGCTTACAGAGGGTCTTAAAAAACGTTTTCGGCGAATGACGACGAACGATCATAATGTAAAAACAGCGGAAACAAACACGGACGAAGGAGAAGAAACACGCAGACGGGACAGCGCTTGTCCCGCCTGCGTGTTTCTTCTCCTTCGTCCGTGTTTGTTTGCGCTGTTTTTACATTATGATCAACGAATACCAACTAGCCCAACTCTCGACATTAACGACGAACGAGTACGAAACGTGTCTTCAGCACGCTGCCACCACCCTCTGCAACGCTAGCAAAACCGCAATTTGTCTACGAGCAAGATGGCCGTCCGGTGGTTTCACTCGCGCTGCAGCGACCAAGCGGGGAAGCGCGATCCAGCAATTGTCATAGAGATCAGTGATCAGTATCGACCAGATCCAAGCGAAACCACGCCGCGCGGAAGTAACGTGGGGACGCCAGCACCGGCTACTATGATACTGCCGCGCGAGGCCCGTTTTCATCGCTCATCTGTCCCCTGCTTTACGTTTCTAACAGCGCATTACGGTAAGATCGGAGAAGACTCGCGAATGCGCAGTTCGTACCGGAGGGCTCATCCTACCGTATCAGATATGCAAAAACGGTTCCCGAAAGCTCTCTATTTTTGACCTGTGTGTCGGTCTAGCTTAACAAACTAGCGTGACGTGTGTGTGCGTGTGTGTACTTTATGAATCTTTTTTTTTTACATATTTTGACTAAGAAAAAAAAAGTACGGATCAGGTTTGCTTCAGTATACTGCCATTAGTTAGACCAAGGGTTCTCAAACTCAGACTGGGTTCCCCAGAACACAGGGGTTCCGCAAGCTGACCTCATGGGTTCCGCGAACACCCCAAATTGCAGTGCCCCCCCCCCCCCCTTGGTTTAATCTTCCACAGACTGAGTTGGTGTTGCGGAAAATTCAATCGCACCGTTCGCACTAATATATATATATATATATATATATATATATATATATATATATATTATTACTATTATAACGCGAGCCGAGGCCGCGTCAATTGTTCGCTCTCGGGGGCATAGCAGAAGTGAAAAGTCAATGGAAATCGAAACAATATCAGTTTGTGTTTTGACTGCACTCATCCGGACTGCTCAGGTCCTTCTGTTTTCAATCCACTTGGTGACAACGCAGATAAGCAGCAGCACGGCACCGCCTGTGTGGTAGTTCCTTTTTCTTTGGCGTGGGCTCCTTGACAGCCCACAATCCAAGCAAGGCACGAAGCAGAAGCACCAACACACAAACACCAGACCGCTCTGGAGCAGAAACTAAAAAATGCGCAGGCAGAAGAAATACTGCTGAACCCGATACACGGTCACACTTCTTGTTCTGGCTCCTCTGCATAAACAAACACCTCGTGTTGCACGATTGCGTAAACGCGGCCGGTGGTCTTGGCTTGACTTGTGTCGACTTGACTTGGCCTGGCTTGGCTTGGCTCGAATTGGCCAGTGCCCGCATTCCCGCATGGCGCGCGCGCTGAGTTTCTGCTGCGTGCGCGCGTTGTACAAGCCCACAAGCGATAAAAATTAGGGATACCGCGAACTTTTTTCGAACCGAAGGTTCGATGATCGCATCAAGCGGTTCGAAATGTTCGAAAGATTTCGAACCTTTCATATGGAGAAATTCGACGGAAGTCGAATTTTCGAACTTACTAAACTACGAGGTTCGACGCTTTTCGAAATTTCGAACTTATTACACTGCAAAATTCGATGCTTGTCGAACTTTCGAACTTGATAGACTAAAATATTTGATGATTTTCGAACTTTTGAACTTTTTGCACTAAAACGTTCGAAGCTTTTAGAACTTTCGACCTTCGTACGCTAAGAAATTCGATAATTTTCGAACTTTCGAAAATTGTCGAACTTTCGATTCCGGAAAAGTCAAAAGTTCGACAAACTTCGAACTTTTAGGGTAAAAGTTCGAAGTTCGTCGAACTTCGAAAGACCGGCGGGCGGTTTCATTTGGATTCAAGCAGTGAGGTACATTCGTAATTTTTTTTTTCGCATTTTTACATGCGGTGCCGCATTCCTTGCGAAAGACAATGCCGTTTATTTCAATCATCTAGCATGCTTGGTTTTAAAGAAATAGATTCCCGAAGGAGCGACGAAGGACGACGGATTTTTGACAATTGTTGTTTGTGTCATATTTGAACCGCGTTATAGCCGAAGCTATTTATGGTAGAGATGTTAAACTTTTTAAAAATGATCTATGTACAGCCTAGGTAAGTGTCGTCTTAAGATATGATTATTGTTATTCAAGACGAGTTTCGAAGAAATATCCAAACATGTATCTATGGGCAATTATGCCGTAAACGTCTAAATTGTTTGAGGTATCGCATTTACATTAACACCACAGACAGTACATATCATTACCATCTGCAGAATACAAAATAATGTTTTTTTTTTTTTTCACGTTGAAAAATAAATCAACTCATGGGGAAAGATTTCTAAAATTGTTCAAGTTCAGCACGTCATAAAAGAAAAAAACATTTTTTTTATCATTTCACGTTCCTGGTACGTGTTTCTTTTAGCCTGTACATATTTTGGTAGGAGAAACTTGTTTCGTAGTTGTGGGCCTTTGAATATGCAAGAATGCAACACTTCCGGCGGGTTCTTGATAGTTTTCTTTTCTTATCCAGTTTTTTTTTATTTTTGCATTTATTGTTATGTTTATTCATTTATTATCTTTTACCAATGGCACAGCTATTTAGGTCAAAAAGACAGCTTTGAACTTCCGAACCACCGAGCATGTGACGAGTAGAGCCTTCTGGCAACGACTTTCTAACAATGACCATCTACGCGATCTTTTATGCAGTGAAGAGCGACAGTAGCTATACATAAGCATAAATAATTTCATATTAAAATAAGCTCGACCATGCCGTCTTTCCCCGTATTGTTTTCTTTAACGGTCCGAAATATCTGGGGGGGGGGGGGGGGGGGAGAGAGAGACTGGAGCCCCCCCTCCCCGTTTTTCCTCTTCCGACGCCACTGGTATGGTAGAACGCTCTCGACCTCAAGTTGTGTCAGCTTATGTGCTTTTTGCTCGGCGTTTCTTCCGTCCCGGAAAATAAACCTCCAAAGCAATTACAAACTAAAAAATTGTCAAGGTGCAGGCGAGCTGGTGTATGTTGATCATGATGCAAAATCCCGAGACTGGGAATGCAATTCGCAAGAAATAGTGGAAGAAGAAAGAAAAAAGGGGACAGGACAACGTCTCAAACTCAGCTGAGTGTAGTTTGAGACGTTGTCCTGAGCTGAGTTTGAGACGTTGTCCTGTCTTCTTTTTTCTGTCTTCTTACACTTTTTCTTTCAAATTTCATTCCCAGTTTCAGGATTTTGCATCATGTACAAACTAAACTTACTATATGCCAGCGTCACTCGGGCGGCGTTCGATCGGATTACTACCAGCGTGCAAGGGGGTAGAGAGGCAGTTTGCCAGATCGCTTCAAGGTTTTCCTAAACCTCAACCACCTGCCTGCCCCTGGCCGTTTCGAACTGGATGAGTATCGTTAAACAGTGCGTTCGTGTGATCACTACTTCGTGATGTACGTTAATGACCCCCCCCCCCCCCCCCCCCCCGGGCTGGCAGTCACAATTACTGATCTATGGTCGCACGTCACTCTGCACTGGCAAATATTCCTGCACATCCTGGACACTTGTCGTGCAGTCTAAATATCACACCCGAACTTTTCTGAACCTGATTTCGTGAAAACCAGTGAGGCGTGAAAACGTTATTTGAAACTGAAACTGTGGCGGAACATGAAAACCGGACTTCAAACTTTAGAGAGAATCGAAACTTTCTAACTTTTCAAACTTTATGTAGAAAGAAATTCGAAATCTTCGAATTTATCGAACTTTATGTCTATAAGAATTCGAAACATTCCAATTTTTCGAATTTTCAGATCCAAAGAATTTCGAAAAATCCGAATCTCTCGAATTTTCAAGTTAGGAAAGTTCGAAATCTTCGAACTTCTCGAACCTCAAGTAAAAATATATTCTAAATAATCGAACCGGAATATTTAGAAACCGTGAAAGCTTCGAACTTTTCGAACTCGAAACTCCACGATTTTTGAAAGTTGCGAATTTTTTTAATTGGAACCTCTGTACGGTCGAAAATATCGAAACCTTTCGAATTCGAACATCAGTTCGGTTTGAAAATATCGCAACCTTTCGAATTCAAACCTAGGATGGTTCCCGGCATCCCTAAGAAAAATGCTTCTTTTTTGTTCTCTATTCGCCCCTTCACGTCACCCAATTCGCAGATCGAGCCCGCCGCTTGCCCTCTCGCGGACGAACGGAGAACCAGAGGAGCGGGGACGGCAGCAGCAGCGGCGGCGCGGAAACGACTGTCGGCCTAGATGCGTGAAGCCGTTTTAACGAAAAAAGTGAGCTCGTTAAAATAAAAATTTTTGTGCTCGGCCTTGCAACAGGGTTGCACGAAGCACCGGGATGTCTAATTTCATTAGGGATTTTTCGTATATCACATACACTGTGGATTTCTGGTCTTGTGCACCGCCGCCCGCTCAATCTGTGCTCAACGTGACGGCAAACGCTCCCGCTAATTATGAAGAGCTCTATAGTACGGTCTACGAAAATCTATTCTTTGCCATAAGTAGGAGAAAACTCGTCGCGCAACGGTGTGTAGAGCAATACACATCGGGAATGGGTTAGCGTTTTAAGGCCGTTACAAGGAACGTAACCATTTATTCCAAACACTTTAAAAAGATATAATAAGTGTTCTTGATTTCAGTTAATTACAAAGCAAATAAATAAATGCTCGAAGCATTTTAAGCGCGTTTGCGTTAGCCAGTCGTTCGTGACGAGAGCTTAAAGGGGCACTCAAGTGGTTTTTGGGGAAGCTACTTTTTCTTCAGTTTTAGAAGGCAGAACCACCTATTAATCACGCAGGAATAAAATACGTGCGGACTCTTTTCTGTTCCTGCGCCGACCAATGAAATTATCGTATGTTTGAAAATTTTGGCGGCCTTTGTAATGTTTCGCTAAAAAGCAATTTTCAGCTCATTTAGATATGTTGTGCATGATAGTTTCACAAGACGTAAAATAGTTCTAATTTAGAGTACGCGATATTGCAATTATCGTTTCGCAAACAAGGGACTACGTTTTCTCCTTGCCTTGCTCCGCGGGGGGTGAATTTCCCGTTCCCTCGGGATGCGCGGAAGCGCACATATCATGAAATCGCGCCTCGTTGCATGCCGGTCGTGAGGGGCTCCTTCTATCTGAAAACACGGCGTCGGTGGTGAGCGTCGACGTGGACGGCGTGGTGAAAGCTGATCGTTCTGCGTAAATGAGCTATCCTTGACTGTGAATTTTCGTCGTGTGTCGCTATGATAACCCAGCACTTACTAGAAGGGAACATCCACCTACTCGTGCGGCGATGTCGTGGCGGCACACTCAAGACAGCAGAAACGCCCGTGCCGTCGTGTTTGTTTGCTTCGACTACAGTGGTGCTTTTTAAGCACTTGTGTCCTCGAACATCGCCCGGATTTCTTATTTGGCGCATTTCATGCGTGTGCTTAAGTTCAAGGTATTACTGGCGCGTACCGTATAAAGGATGCGAATTTTCACGCGTTTTCATCACCGGAGAAAAGTGATTAGTGTTAGCAATCCTGAACGCTCGCAACGTCTCTCTGATCACGAAATCATATTTCTACGTTGATATATCGCTGCTAAGATTACATCGTCTTTTATAATCGTAGAAAAGGTGTGTGGCGATATTTGTACTATTGGCAAAGTCGTGTATTAGAGTCGTGATCGTCCAAGACGGCGTACTGCATCTTTTTCTCATCCACTGTACCCTGCATAATGCTTTAGGCGATACAAAACTGTCTGTCTATATTCTGTTACGGCATTGAGTGGCAGTGCGCCCCCTTTTTAGAGGCGCCGCTGAAACAGCTGACGGCGGCGTAGAAGTGATCGCCGTGCTGCCGACCCGCTGCGCTTGTTGCAGTGGTTGCAGGTGTGTGTACGCGCGGCGCAGAGCGGTCGTTCGGGTCGCTCCGGTTGCAATGGAAGCAGTCGTAGGTAACGCGCTCGTTGCACATGTCTGAACCAGTCTGCCGTCCTCCCGAGGCGAAAGTCTACGTGGCGACATCGTTTGAAATCACGTACCAGAGGTTACGCTGCGATGCCATACGTTTGTTTGGTTACGGCTTGCCCCAACTGCAAATCGAAGAACGCCCGAAAAGGTCTGCGTTTCGTCGTCCTCGGAACCCGAACACAACTCCGAAGCGCTGCTATCGTCCACATCGCACGTTGGAGTGGCGTCATAGGAAATCATCCCCAGGTAGGCTGTCCGCCGAAGAATTTCAACCTCTAATGGCGCATTCACACTGGAAGCGGATCCGCGTTCGCGAAGCGATTGCGGATGCGGTTCGCGAGCGAAACCGTTCAGACACACCGAGAGGCGGTAGGCGGTTTCTCGGCGATCACGCGCGATCTTTTGAGACTTGCGTTTGGAAACCCTGTTTTACAATCCAAAATCCACTTTAATCGACGATCCAAAGCCAAAGTTTTTCCATTTTGGCACTTTGAAGATTTCTCTCCGGGATGTTTGCACGCATCACGAGTTCAGGCAGCGAAAAAAGAAGCATGGACCTGCCAAACTCGCCTGTGATTTCCTCGACTTCGCCCACAAGCAAAGCCCAGCTAGGCGCGCCTTGCTGACTCAGAACAAGATGCCCCCGACCTTTTCTTCGAAGTGGACCCTTCCCGCATGAATAGCTGTCCTTGTTTTCGGGATAGAGGGCCACTTTTCCTCCCTCGTTCGGTCTTATCATTTTCGGAGTTGTGAGCGGTGGGGTGGACCGTGGTGCGGGGCAATGTGTTTGGTGCTAGCCGGTCGTGGCTTCGTTGGTGGCGGACTCTCCTCTCGTCACTTGCACGTCGATCGAGTCTACTGTTTGTTTGGCATTAAGCTCCAATAAACGCCGTATGGATTACCTCTGCAACGTCTGGTACGTACACTTTATTCCTTGAGGAGTAGGTTCCCTTTATTTGTTTTGTTAGTAGTAAACTTTACAGATCGAGCTAGCGCAGGTACCCTGCCCGCTCCGCGGCAGTGCGTTGGCTACGCAATCAGGTTCACGACGTCTCTATCGGCCTTTCTGGTGGTCATGCACGGTGTCGAAAGCTTTCAATAGTTCCCGCGACTCCGTTAGTGGGTACAAAAGCTGACATTTCGGTCGATCAGGGACGGGTTCCGACGTTCTACGGGCGGAGACTAACAGGGCAGCAAGCTTCAGGCTGTGGCACCCGGAATAATAAACAAACTCTTACCCGAACCAAATCACCGGTGCGAAGCCCGTTAAAATTACGAGTCAATTCTTTTCGCGGCGGATTCAAGTGACGGACGTAAACACCCCGTTTCTCCGTTGATTTGTCTGCTGCAACGCTAGGACTAAAGCGCCTTGGACGCCTCACCAGCGACAGGTGCCATCTTGTTTCGAAAGTCACTCACGTCACGTCAGCGTCGCGTTGTGATTGGTTGCCGCTTTGCGGTTCGTGAAAGCGGTTGGGAGAAATCGGACCCGAAGCGGTTGGCAAAAACGCGCTCCAACCGCTCGATTCTAGCCGCTTTGCTGTTGAGAGCGCGCGGAACCGCTTCGCGTTTGCGGATCCGCTTCCAGTGTGAACGCGCCATAACGGCGTCAGGTCCTCGAGCGTAGAAAACTCCGCCATGATCGAAGCTCGAATGACAAAGAAGTTCGGCCGGTGCGGCTACCTCGGGATCACTGCGCGACGGAACGTCGTCCAACGCCATTGGCCCGAGATTCTTTTGATATGCGAGCGGTGACCAATGAGAGTGGTTTCGTTTTCGGACGGATCCGAGGTTCGGTGGCGTTCAATTACATTTTTATTAAAGAAATAATCACCGTATGACTATATTCTTTGGTTTTTAGGGATACGTAGGGCGTCTAGATTCAGCTGTCATCATCAAAACACGAACTAAAAAAACACTTGAGTGCCCCTTTAAAACGGGCAGTTTTGGCGAGAGGGGCCTTGCAAATAACAAGGTAAATAAATGTACGGTATATTAAAATGTTTATTTTTGATAGAGCAATAAGTATAATTCCTAAACACGCCCATTGCGTTAATAGGCACTTTTAGGATAGCATACTACACCCCTAAACTTCAGTTGGACGTGCAGCGCACTGACGTTCAACCGACGCTACCAACTTTCACGAGCGGCTTGATAGCTGAGTTTCCAACTAATTAAAATAGCTTACGTAAGTGTAAATGACTTTTAAAAAAAGTAATTGGGGTCTTCTTGATGGCCACGCGCTGGGGTTGGAAAAGCACAGGACACACGCTGAGTTCCAGACATATTTATGGCTCGGCTATTGTCGTTGTTGCAGCGATTGGACACGGGCCACTACCCGAATGCTTCTCGAGCTATCAATTATTACGAGCCCAAATCGAGTGCCCACGCAACGCTCGGGTCCAATCTATGAACCGCATTCAAATATCGTCATATGGGTGTTCTGCGATCCCCACGTTACGTCATCGAATTTTGCAAAGGAGAGATTGAATGAAAATGACCGCTTTTGTCCTTGAAATTACACCGCAACAAAGGAGCTTTTTGGCCAGTGGCATTGCATGCGAGTATCCTTGAGTCCCACTAGTGCCAGTAAGCTCGTGTAAAGTGAAAAACATTCCAATTGAATATCGTTGCGCAGCTCCTTTAAGCCCCTCGTAAAAGTTGGGGCCGTCTGTTTGACGTCAGTGCGCTGCACGGCGAACTGAAGTTTTGGGGTGTCGTATATGTGAAAAGGGGTGTCAGGAATACAACCTTTTTGTTTTAGAGGGATAAGCACGGCAACGCTCCTGGCGTGCGCTAAAAAATTATGCTTCAAGGGCGCAGCGCGAGCTTCCGGTTGTAATGCTATACTGCACGGTAGCCTGCGGTAACAAACTTTCTATCAATAACCATAGAACATTTTGATCACGTGTTGCAATACACTAAAACCGAGATGGTGAGCAGCGAGTTCCGAGCCTGTGACACGAAGACACCAATACTGTGAACGCAGCTCTTCCGAAGCTTGACGGTCACCGTTCGCGGCTCACTTTCTAGAGCACTGATGGCCAGGCAAGGCGAAAACATGATATCTTCATCACCCTCAAAAATATTCTGCCACAAATAGTGATGTGGCCGGTGGCTAAAACGCGCTCGCCCATCACAAAGCTTCGCAAGTAGAGGTTTCTGCAACTTTTAAATTTCAGCATGCTCGTTTTCCTAAGGTGCATCAACATCTCCGTCGCCTGTAATATCATCCCTTCCTAACCGCTTTGCATTTGTAGACAAATAAATCATATTTAGCGCGCTGACCAGCGTCAGCGAGCAGGCGCACGGCAAACCCTGGAGAATCTATCCCCGTCTCTTCCGCCATCTTGAAACTACCGCCCCGCCACCTATAGGGCGTTGGAGCTGCGAATAGCTAGTAAATTCCCTTCCACATCCCCACTTATTTTCCCACCGGATCTCCTGCATTGAGCAGGAGGGATGGCTTTCTCCTCTGGCTTCCTCCAAACTCGCGCGCCTCGTGGCTGATTTCGATTTCGAATATAACGCGAGGTGCGTTTTAAAGCACGTAATTCCAAAAAAAAAAAAAAACTCGCGTTATATATATATATACAGGGTGTTTCACGAAAGTTGGACAGATTCGATATTGCGGAGACTACGCGTCGCAACAAAAAACGGCTTGTGTCGGTTTGGTCCTGGGCCAGGGGCCTATTTAGGAAAATTATTAAAGTCCGGGGTAATTAGATTTTTAATTATTTTTTCGTAATTAACTTTTTTAATATTGTGTTTAAGGGCATGGTTTCAATCAGAAAGATGCTCAGCATCATCAAAAAACACTAAATCAACAAATTGCAGGACAATAGAAGGCACGCAAAGAATTTTACGGCTTTCTGAAAAACCGCAAAAATTCGACGGGTTTTTAAGTTTCGGTTTGCTATCGGAGTGCATCCGGCCCCGGCGGCACCTCACCCCGTGGAGAGATAGTGCAACCAACTTCTGCTGCGCTGTCATCGCGCGACGCAGCAGAGGCTGTTTGCACCCCACACGCATTCCACACCACCAATATTGTAGTTCTTTTGAAAACATAAGTGGGGGCTCGTTCTAATCATGAGCTGAGAGCCCCACGCTCAAATATGGTGCCCACTGAATACCACCTGCACTGATGTCATATCAGCGGCCATGGTGGTAGCCTTGCTGCGAAGTGCATGCCTTCTGGAGCGCACATTTGACACCATCGTATTAGTATTTGGTCATCAAGAAGCAGCAGCAATGACCACCAGCATAATGCGGTGAAGTAACGTGCAAATCATGTATATTTGCGTTTAGACTGATAATTTCGTATACCATAAAAAAGACTGAAATTTACCTTGGCAAAGTTGTTGCATCCCCTCTCCGTAACTATGCGCATCAAGATCCTGCTTCCGGTGCTCCTTGCCGAAGTCCAAATCTTCGCCATCAGCAAGAGGTACGTCTCCTGTCGCCTTCAGCGCTACCATCTGCCCTCTGAGGTCATCGGGCGACGGACACATCGTCGTGGTCACTGTGTACGTGGTCATTGTCGCCTGCTTTGGGACCAGTTTGGAGAAGAACGTTCCCTTTCCAGGGTCCGAGGCCAAGGACGTGGTGGACGACGTCTTGGATGTCTGCTTTTTCATGGACCGGTTGAACAGGTAGTAGATGGTTGCGATGAGAATCAAAGTGGACACGATGGTTGCTAGGAACATCGCAGGTTAGCGGAGCGAAGTGTGCAAGAACAATGGCGGTGGCGGAAGAAGAGGGCTGAAATGAGAGAGTGTCAGTGAAGGTAACTGGTGACGGCCTTCCAGTGGCAACACACTGGAAAGAATTTAGTCCCAGCGTATCGACCGCTGGGCGCTAGCGCCGAATCCACGTGCACCACGAGCAACCGCATTGCATTTTTTTTTGTCATCGTCTTTCGCGTACTAAGTTGTTTTGATAAAGGTTTACACTATTCCTTGAAACCGCCGCGCGCTGCAAAACCCAGTAATTTTGGGTTCAAACCCCGCCTGCCCGTTTCGATCTGGCTGAGCGTCGTACCGGTGTGCGGTCGTGAATCACTAGTGCGTGATATGCGTTAGAGGGGACTCCGGTGCTTTATTCATAATCTCCCATTTGCCAGAAATTTTGCTAAACACTGCAACAAACGTCGTTGAAATAGTAACCCGAATTTCGGGCCAAAGAAATCTTTTTTGCGAAGTTATTGATGTTACAATTTTTGGTCCTCATCATGTTTTTTCAAAAGTAAAGTCCTTACTAACTACAATAAAAAAAAAAAAAACTGTCGTCAGCGGGAGCATTGTAGCGGAAGGCAGGGCTTTACTCTTTGAAGTGTAAATGAAGATATAGATCGTATAGATCAAGTATAGTTTAAGAAATAAGCGCCGAAAGTTTGTTGTAGTATCCCTTTAAAGACTCTCAGGCTAGCAGTCATACTGTATTGGTTAAATTTCACATCTCTACACATTTAAATAAAAACGTATGGGGGCACGTTCATTGCTGTGTTTGTGTGTTATACACGCGCACTTTCTGGCCACTTTGATCACTATCATCATCTTGGGAAAGGCATCTGTGCCGTACCAATGGCGGCCTTGTAGTGACTGATAAAGGAAGACGTTGAAGATGCTCCTAAGCGGATGATACGAGGCCTGTACATTTGGGGGTTAGTACGATTAGGTGCCGTTATGTGCGCTTTGCTTGGGGTGATGATGGTGATGACATCTGGCCATTTTGTTTCGAATGTTTATTTTATTGTTTTGTTCTGAAGCGCGTGAAAGAGCGTGTCCCTGCACGCGCTCATGACGCTGACTGTGCTACGGCGACATTCTGTTTCCTGCGATTTCTTTGTATTTTCCCTCTGAGCGCGTGCTGTCGGCATCGGGTACTACAAACGATGGCATCACCCTAAACCACAAAGCCGGTCGTGCCCTAAACACAAGGACATTGAGGCACTCTAAGTACGATGCGACGTAGGAATGAAACACAAAGCGATAAAGCGTTAATTTTTATCTCAGATTCAGTAAATCTGTGGGCGGCAGACAATCGGCTTTAAAGCCCTTTGGTGTATAGAATTTTATCGAGGCGTTTGTGTGGGTTGGAGCTTTGTTCTCACTGCTGCCGGTTCTTCGTCACCATCGAACTGAAAGTGATCGAGAAAACTGCACATTGAACAATTTCTCGCCTGCCGTTGACTTGCGAAAGTGGCGGTGCCCGATAAAACACAAGTTCGTTACCGCCACTGGCATGGCAAAACCTAAACTGCTATACAAGCCACGACCAACTCTATTGGCGACGTGCGCGATCGAAAGCGTCGCTGTGGTCGGCCTTCCGCGATTGGCCAAATGCTGACTACGTTCAGCAAAGGAGTTCTCATCGACGGAAATAAAAGGAATGGAAGAACGTCATCGACGGTGTTGGTAGTGTTGCTTTAAGAGCGCAATGATTTCAAGCTTTCACCATGCTCCTTACAAACACCATCGAACTTGATGTTCATAAGGTAATGACGTCACGAAAGGTAACTATAGGCGGGCGCCACTAAAACATCTCGCCGCTAATACTCACGATAACGCCATCTTAGCGCTCCCTATGGAAGAGCCTGCTCCCGGCCGATGATGATGATGATGATAATGATGCGGCTATTTCCCTTTGGTTCGGGAGGACTCAAACAAGGTTTGTGCCCAAGCCTGGGATGGTGATGATGATGATGATGATGATGATGATGGTTTGCGGCTCTTCCCTTTTGAATCGGGCGGTCCCGTAGAGTTTGGGACCTAGCCAGTGGGGATTCGGTTATCCCTGTTGGTGAACTAGCATCCACCAGTTTCTAATCTTCGCTTCGTGGTTTCCACCAGCTCACACCACCCTCCGTTGGTTATAGGTGTAGCGTCGGCGTGGTTGTTGCCGTTAGTCCCACCCGCAGAGTCTGCAACTGAGCTGGAAGCAGACCCAAAGCCGAGTGCCTCAGCCTGTGCAAGTTCCCGGGTTGCCTTTCCACACTCCGCCGGTTGAACTGGTTACAGACCGGTGCACGACAGCACAGGGTGTGCAATTGTCTCATCCGCCTGACTACACACGCGGCATGCTGCAGATTCCACCGTCTGGTCGAAGCGACGGCGATACACCTGCGTTCGCAACCCTCCTGCGCGTGACTCAAAGAGGAGCCGGCTGCCAGGCTGTTGTCGTATAGTCTAGTCTCTGCCGCAATTTCGTGCTTATATCGATGGTACAATATATAGCGTCGACTTAGACTTGCCCTTTCTGCCCACGGAGCTGCCTTCTCCTCTCTCACCCTGTTTTGTATTTCCATTTCCCCCTTCCTATCTGATGTAATAGTTACAGGGGTTGAAAAAAAAGCCGTATCTCACTAGACGGCACACAAACTAGGTCCTCCTACCTCGTCGGGTTCTTCTGTTATTGGTGGGTGCGTACCAGCTGATCGCGCTTTCTGGTTTCAAGGGCGTTCACGCTGTAAAATGCTTTTCTCTATGTAAACGTTACTGAAGGAGTCCAATTCGGTAATTAGTTTTTCTTCTTTTTTTTAGTTTGCGCAGCCAACACCAGATGATTTGGCTGCGACCGCGCCCCGCCAACACCATAGAGGCCAACACAACCTGGTGCAGCGCGGAAAAGACGAACAAAAATACCGAGTTCCAGACCCTGCCACGACGCACCCCTGAAACTCGGCCCTCCTAAATAGAGGGACTTTAGGACCTCCAGGAGCAGTCCAGGAGGTGCGTGCTGCAGTGTTTCCAGATGGAGTGGTCGTAAGTATAGAGTTTGTCGTGATACGAGCCACCAGTTGGCACTGAATTTCGGAAAGGGACTTTTGCAAGCGAACGCTGGCTGGGCTGTGATTTAGCGCGTATGAACTGATTGTTTTAGACAGTGGAAACGTGCATAGGGCGTAACAATGTCGCCATCTTCTGGTAGACTTATGCAATGATCACACTACGAACGCAACTTGCCGATTTTTTTTATAATACGCGCAAACGTTAAGTGCATGGGCGTACCAACCGGGGGGGCAAGGGGAGAGCTGCCCCCACCCCAGTTCCCAGAGTGGGGGGGCAAGGCATATATTTTGCCCCCCCCCCCCCCCTGAACCCCTGAAACAGCCGCCACTGGGCAGGGTAAACACTGGACGGCGGCGCCCAACGGGGGCACCGCGCCCCGGTCATCGGGGGGGGGGGGGATCTAGTTTGCCCCCCCCCCCCCGCCCCCTTCAAAAAAAAGTTGGTACGCCACTGTTTAAGTGCAACCAGCGTACCAATTTTTTTCAAACTACGAGCAGAAAGACCACCACGTGCTAAATTGACGCAAAATTTGTGGGGGACGGCGTTGTTTCCTTCTACCGGTCACGAAACTTCCGACCTCCCAGCCGGTATGAAAACTATGTACACCGAATAAACGGTGAGTAACTTCGAATTCAATGAGAGACGCCTACATTTACCCTAATGCCCCCGTCCCACTAGAGCGACAAACAGAAACAAACGACAGCGACAAGCCTCCAACCCATGCAGCATGCTCGCGATGGTACCTTTGGCAGGCGTTTAGTCCTTCGGTGCTCGTGAAGTAAGCACGAGTGATTTCGAGCCTGCCAAAGATACCCTCGCGTGCATGATGCTCGTGTTTGAGCATAGCCTCCTTTATTCTACAAAGCTTGTCAAATCGCGAAAGACTCTGGTTAGAGGCTTGTCGCTGTCTTTCGTTTCTGTCTGTCGCTCTAGTGGGACTTAGTGGGACTCGGGCATAAACATTGTCCCTACGGTTTCACCGAACATCTACCTCGGAGCACGTGGAGCGAAAGCTCGCGCTGCAGAACCCAGAAATCCTGGGTTCAATCCCCCACCCCTGCTCGTTTTGATCGGGATGAGCATCGTATATGGCGTGCGGTCGTGTATCACTACTGCGTGATGCATGTTAAAGACCCCAGGCTAGCGGTTGTAATGCACTGGCGAAATTTCTTATATACAGCTGAGAGACAATACTAATCATAATAATAATAATAATAATTATTATTATAATAATCTTTATTTGCTCAGGAGAGCCGCGGCACCTCAGAAAGGCAACAGCCCGTACCATGAAGGCCCGCGGTGCCACGTCTATTAGCCCCGTGCGCGACCGAAAGCGTCGCTGTGGTCGGCCTTCCACGATTGGCCGAACGCTGACTATGACGTCGGAAAGGGGATTTATCATCGACAAAAATAAGAGGAATGAAAGAACTTTAATTTTGACGGTGTTGGCAGTGTTCCTTTGAGAGCGCAATGATTTCAAGCTTCCACCATGCTAATAACAAACACCATCGAACTTGTTGTTTGCAAGGTAATGACGTCACAAGAGGGAACCTCAGGAGGGCGCAACCAAAACATCTCGCCACTAATACCCTATTTCACCTTATGATGTACCACAGGAAAGGCTACTAGCGCGAGCTCCCCGCTCTGAGCACATCTAGGCGGCACAAGCTCTCGTGCACTAAGGGCAGTTAGAGCCACTCTATTATCGGCGAGATGTTTTGGTGGCGCGGGTGGCGCCCTCCTATGGTTCCCTCCAGAGGTTCCCTCTCGTGACGTCATTACCTTGCGGACAGCAAGCTCGATGGTATTTGCAATGAGCATGGTGGAGGCTTGAAATCATTGCGCTCTCAAAGCAACACTACCAACACCGTCAAAATTAGAGTTCTCACATTCCTCTTACTTCTGTCGATGAGAAAACCTTTGCTGACGTCATAGTCAACATTCGGCCAATCCTGCACGACGAAAAATTATCTAGATCCCCGACGTCAAAAGCACCGATAATGATCTCCATTTTGGGCCTGAGAGGTTGTTATGGTAACCGTGCTGCTAGCGACGCCGGACGACAACAGCTGATATCTCCATTCGTTCATTGAAAAGTGGCAAAAGACTCTTGGCATGGAGGCACGGCACGGACCTCTGGAGGAACGGTGCCTGTTTCTTCTGTGAAGTGAGACGATTTGCAGTCCGGGACTGTCGGGAGACGAGAGCTGCTAAGTACCGTAGGTGCACGGACAAGGCGAGTGGTTTTCCGCGCTGCCGGGATGGTGGCCGCTTCGTGGGACGTTCGTACTGTCCTTGTACACTCGGACATCGATCCTATAGAACGAAATTCGATTACGCCGTGCCACGACAGGACTATTGCCTCGGGAGATGACTGCTGCTCGACTGCCCCATAGTAAGCGAATGTATGTTTAGCATCATACTTCTTCAAGACCCAATCATTCATTAAAGATGAGATTATCTCAACGACTGGCGAGGAGTGACGTCGACAACGGTCTCACCCTCGTTTGCGCGATGAACAGTCGACGGGGTTAAACCAAGGAGGACAGCATGGTGGTCTCCAGAAGATTGTTAACGCCAATCAAAGAGACGGACGCCGGATATGAGGTGTTCTTGTCCGACAGGCCTAGTGATCGTCCGGAAGTTTACCGGCATGCAAAACGTCGATATTTTTATCTGCTGTAGCACGCATATACGTGTTAAAGGGGCCATGAAATGATTTTTTAACTTCTTCTTCATTAGCTGGAATCCTCAACTCAGAAGCGAACTGTGAAATCACGCAATCGCGACATGCTAGGGCGCCGGTGCGATGACCCCAAGCTTTTTAAGCACACTATAGAACTTGGCATTCGCAAGTGATGATACGTTCCGTCAATGCACTCTCTGGCCTCGAACGGGTAATTCAAATATTCGTCGACGAATTGATTGTTGACGAGCGCATACGTCCGAGTGACGCAGTTTTCGTGTCCAGTGCGTGAGCTGGGGCCGGCTGACGTTCATTTTGGCCTTTGTAGGCATTGCAAAGACGATATTATAACCATACACACATGAGGATAACATCATAGCACACTGACGGTTAATGAGCACAAAACGGGCCCAGCTACAAAAAATAAATATTACACTCGTAAAAAATAACTATGTCTGTAACTTGTTAATTACAAAGACGAACACAGCTCTGAGCATCTAAGTTTAATAGTATGTGTTGATGCATTGTTATTAGCAGGTCATTTTATATACGTCATGTGAGCAAACGCCAGCTTGTCACTTAAAAAAAAAAACAATAAAAAAAACACTGCGATCAAATGCAAGCCATTGCAACGAAAGAACGTTATATCAAAGTCGTCAGAAATGCCAGTTCGTAAAATCGTCGATTAGTACAAAAGGTTAAAGATCGCAGACGCTTCTTTGCTAGAAGTTGCTGTGATTGTTCGGTGACCCAGGGCTGAAACAACTTCTCCTAGGCCCTAAACGCGAGGTATACCTTTCGTTTCGATTCTCAGAAATTCAAACTTTCAAAGGAAGCTAGAAAAATGGGAAAATTTTATCCTAAAAGCTATATCGTAAAATCGTTGACTAGTACAAAACGTAAAGATCGCAGGTGCTTCCTCGCTAAACGTTTCTGTGATTATGCGGTTACCTGGGGCTGAACCAACTTCCCCAAGGCCCAACATGCGACGCATACATTTCGCATCGATTCTCAGACACTCCAACGTTGAAACAAAGCCAAGAGTATGCGAAAATTGCATGCTAAAAGTCTTATCGATCCTCGAACACACCCAAAAATCCGAGCACCGCTACGGCGATATGACTGATGCTGTCGCACAGGTGCTAATATCCAGAGCGATCTTGCACAGAAAGGTATAAAGTCTCATTCTTTCAGATCTTCACGTTATACCTGCGTCAGAGAGCACGAAGAAGTCCGAAATCGTCGGCAAGCTAGCGGCACATCACGACTCCGCGCACCGAACAAACTCGCATCCACCAGCTCTGGGCGCTGCCATCTTACCGGTGACATCACGGCTCTTGCGAGGTCACGTGACGAGTAGTCACTCGGTTGCTATGGGCACGGTGCCAGCTCGGCTCGTTGCTATGGTACCGCGTGTGACCAATCGCGGTGAGAGGTGACACAGGGAAAAGCGTGGCGCTACTCTGGCAGCTACGCTGCCACATAGAGTGGCTCTAAGGGCAGTTGCCAACGCTATGAGCTCGGCGCTTCTAGCCTTCGCTGCGGTACATCATAAGGGAAACGGAGTATAGTGATGGGGATTATGTGATGGTATAATATACAAGATGAAAGTGATGGCAATTTGATATATGTACAATTGCGTTAGGCCTAGCAGCGGTCTTCGCGACGGTGGTCTTCGCGAGGCCGCCGTCGCGCCTCAACAGTCAACTCCAACTTAGGAGAACCTAGGGGAACGAACTAACGTACCTTACGCTGCCGCGTGCATTGGTTGATTAAGGCGGGATCAAACTCCCCAAATTCTTTACGCAGATATCGTTTACGCTTTAGCGAACAGTAACTTATCGCTTCGCAGCGCTCACTTATCGCGGTACACTGCTCATGCTTCTAATCGTACGAGTATTAGTGAGGTACCACTTTAAGGGCAGAAAGCATGACACGCGACATTCGAGACACGAATGTTTCGGTGACTTATACGTAAGAAAATCGGGCAGTGTGAATGAGCCTTTAGTCTGCCTACACTTCGTCTCACCTTAGCATGGACTAACCGCAAATGCTGTGCTAGCGCGAGCGGCAAGCCTTGACTGCCTTGTCTGAAGCACTCGCTGCGCCAGCGCTCGTGCAGCCGCCGAGGCTTCATTGGAAGCAACTAGCTCGCGCTTTTAGCACACGCCGCTAACAATAGTCCATACTAAGGTGAGACAAAGTTTACGAGTGTAGTTAGCTCGCGCCAGGGTTGGGTGGGCGACCTGTGCAGCCGCACAGGGCGCCGTTCATAGAGGGGCGCCGAAAGGGCCGCCGTCTGAAAATAATATATGTAAAGAACTCTGGATCCCCAGCTCTTTCTTTTTTTTGTGTGTGTGAGCGACCAGCGACGACTCCGGACTCGCATTGGCGATCACTGTTGCCAACTCAAAATTCATAGGCCCGCCGCAAGAATCCCGAAAACAGCTAAAAACCGCTAAATTTAAAATGCTGCGCAAGAATGACTTTTAAACGCCTTTCATTTCTTTAATTGTTTTAAATTAAGTGTAATTATAGAAAAATATTGTTAAAGGTGCTCTTCTTTTACTTGTTTGACTAAAAAATAGTAACAACAGGCGGTATTAAAAAAAAAAAAAAAAGATGTCAGTGGGAAAACCGCAGGAAAACTGTTAAATTGGCAACACTGATGCCGATCTCTTTCATTGCTGTTTCCTGTTGGTGAAAGACTGACCGTCTCATTTGTCAAAGTAAGGCAATGCAAAAGTCCATTCGACTTATTGGCACGGAGATCCTGAAGTGCATATGTTCCATTTCCAGTGGAATGATCACTCCGTGACCCCTATCACTGTGCGTGCACACCTGAGTAGCTTAAACTCAATTGTCGTGACACGAACATATTATTACTTAACGACTGCTAGGTTCTAGAGTCTAATTGTTGATGCTCAGAGTGCACGTGTTGCTGACTGTAAACTAGGCTAATTTTCATCGGTTCGGCCACTGGTTTTTGCGTTGACTTTAACCTTCGGGGTCCGTATCACGTATTCTGCTGCTATGCCTACGGTACTGCAAACACAGGTGCCACGAGCTGCTAAAAACTATTGTGGGATCTACCGAGCTCACATGAGGAGCGTCTTCGGCTTCTTGTAGACGATAAATCTTGTGTTCCTGAGTCTCGGGTTTCTATTACGTTGAATCACCACCAGCTAGCTTGTTTTTTAAATATTGTTACAATACGCATTACGGGTCAGGATGGCTGGTGTAAAATTTATATTTAGTCTGTTGGTTAAAATTTTAGTAATATGCCACTTCCTCGAAAGAAACCATCAGGAGCGCAGTACAGAAAACGAAAATTTGAACAAGATGGCGAATCACAATGAGCGCAGATTCCCTGAAAATGTATGTAAAAAGTCGAGTACGAAAAGAGCTCGACTGTCGAAGATTTATTTATTTAATTCATTTATTTCAATACCCTCAGGGCCCATAGGCCATTACAGAGGGGGCGGGGCATATAAGAATTCACTCAAGAAAATGCAAACGTCAAAGGCAGTGATTAAAACACAATCAATTCGACAAAAATATTAACAAAAGTGATTAGTAAGCGCTTCTTTAAATAAATCAAGTGATGGGATAGCTGCTAAAGATGCTTGAAGGTGGTTCCACTCAGAAGACGTTCTTGGTATGAAGGAGTCGTTGTATGCTGATGTCTCACAGTGAGGAATGCCGACCTTGAAACGATGATCAATGCGTGAAGAGATATATGCGGGGCTAAGGTATAACTTATCTTTTAGTGAAGCGTTGAAGTGATACATTTTCTAGAAAAGGCATAGACGAGCTATTTTTCGCCGTAAGGAAAGAAGAGGCAGGGACAATGAGGTTTTCATAGATGATACACTAGCGGTGCGATGACAGTTAGAATAGATTAAACGTACTCCACGATTTTGAACAGCTTCAACGTTAGCCACAAGCGTTGTATGCCCGGGGTCCCAGATTGACGAGGCGTACTCTAATTTTGATCGAACCAGAGTTTTGTACAGAAGCAATTTTAATGATATTGGGGCTAAAGAGAAGTTTCTTTTCAGATATCCAAGCATAGAGTTAGCGTTAGCAATAATATGATCAGTATGTAATTTCCATGAAACGTTAGAAGTAATGTGAACACCAAGATATTTGTAAGACGTCACAGATTCGAGTAGGTTGTTAGAAATTGAGTATGGCGATGGGGACTTGTTCCGACGGGAAACCCTCATGGATCTGCATTTGTCAGTGTTAAGAGTCATTTTCCATAAGTTACACCATTCGGATACAGCACACAGGTCACATTGAATTAGTGTTGCGTCAGAATCGTTAGTTATTCCACAATAAATTACACAGTCATCGGAAAATAGGCTTATTGAGGATGATACACACACTGGTAAGTCATTTATATAAATAGAAACAAAAGAGGTCTTAAAACGGAACCTTGTGGAACACCAGAGGTAACAGGACTAAGGGAAGAATTAGTTTCATTGCACAAACATACTGAGAACGATTAGTTAGGAAACATTTAATCCACGACAAAACATTAGGATCAATGTTAAGTCTACTAAGTTTAAAAAGTAAGAATTTATGAGAAACTTTGTCAAAAGCTTTGGCGAAATCAAGAAACACACAGTCAACCTGGGACCCCCGGTCAAGAATGGAAAGTAGGTCATTAGTGAAAGACAAAAGCTGAGTCTCACAAGAGAGAGATTTGCGAAAACCATGTTGTGAGGGTGAAAAGAAAGAATTTGAATCTAAGAAATTAACTAAATGAGAATAAATAATGTGCTCTAAGAGTTTACACGGGGTACTGGTTAACGAAATGGGTCTGTAATTAAGAGGATTATGTTTGTTACCTGACTTGTGAAGTGGAACTACCTTTCGTTTTTTCCAATCATCCGGTAAGACACCAAGGTTGAGTGACTGCTCAAAAATTTTTGTAAGAAAAATTGACATGTAATGTTTAGTGTTCTTAAGAAATTTAGAGGTAATATTGTCAACTTAAAACGTAAGAAGTTATGAGAAACTTTTTTATTTTTTTATTTCTATTTCTATTTCTATACCAAGGGAAGTGAGAAAACGCAGCAATATCCCAACGAAGCCGAGTGCTCCACTGCCAGAGTAGTCTATGACAATAAACAAGATGGTCATGACACATCGAATGAGATAAAGGCCGCCAGCGACGAACTGTCTGATCCTGCATAATGGCCTAAGTTAACACCAGAAATTCGGGACGCCATAGTCATCCAAGGATTTGCGAATATAGAGAGCAGCTCCGTTCGTTTTTAGGATGTGGTTCTCAACTGACAACGACAAAATCATGACCATTCGCACTCCACTCTGGCATGTTCACTAAACACGTGATGCTGGGTGCGAAATTAGGGGCGGGGGGGGGCGCCACGGCCTCAGTTTGCTCAGGGCGCTTGCTGCTCTAAGGCCGGCCCTAGTTCGCTAGTTCGCGCTGCACGTACTGGCGTCTGCAGTAGTAATTATTCTAGAGCAAAGACCTAAAACAAATTTTGCCTCGCACGCGCGTTCTTCAAAGCAATTGGTATTATTATACATCTTAAAACCTGAGACTGTGGTTGGAAAGGTTGAAGGTATTTAGGAGAGGCAACAAGAAAAAGAAGAGGCAAGGTCTCAAACTCAGCTAAAATCTTTATTACGTACGCGTCTTATATACTCCGCTTCCAATGACGTCACCAACGTTGACTCCCAACCGTCACAGTTCAAACCACCAGACCCGAAACCGAGGACAAAGCAACAAGCGGACAACTTTATACAATGGCTTAAACCTGACCTTAATCTTCGCTAACATCAATGTACCAGTTACAAAAGGACCGAAGGTTTACGGCACCCTCCACAAAATTTGAAAATAACCACATGACAAAAAGTAAACCACCGTTCAGAAACCCTGAGATTATACAAACAAAAGATAAAGAAAACCAGGAAGTCCAAAAAGATAACGACGCCTCGAAAGGATCGTTCAAACCAGGATACTAAGGTTCATTGCTTTGTTCAGCATAGAAGGGCGCTTTTACAACCGCAAAAAACGCTTCGCTTCGTTGCCAACCTGCAAAGACGCCTGGCTGATGCAATTACCCGACGTCTTAATACAAACAGTTTCCTGAACAACACGTTTCATGTCATCTTTCTCTTTACATATTACCTCCGTTTTTGACCAAACAGCCTTACAACCGCGACATTCCTGTAAGTGCCTAGCTAACTCGGAGTTTGAAGCATTGTTCCGGACATTCCTTTTATGTTCAGTGAGCCTATCATTTAAACACCTCGAAGTTTGTCCTACATACTTAAAGCCACACTCTAATGGTATTTCATACACCACTGACCCTTCACACGGAACCGATTTATCGCGGTGCTCCTTCTGGCATTTTTTCTGTCCTGATTCAAAGGGTGTAAGATGGCAAAGCTTAAAATCCGCAGTACACACCGTTTCTATACCAAACTTTTTCGCGCTTGCCTTCAAATTGTGCGAGATGTCGTGGAAGTACGGAATTACTGCTCGTCGGCTGTTTAAGACCTGCTTGTTTTGTTTGCCTGTTAGCTGAATTGTAAGCTGTCGTCTTATAAAAGTGTCTTCATAACCTGCATTCTGTAGTCTTGTCCACTGTCTCTTCAAAGCTTGGCTCAAAAAATGAGTGCATGATTTTGACAACGCGTTCCCAATTAGCGACTTTGCGACTCCCGCTTTTACGTTTTTTGAATGACAACTCTGTTTAGGGAGGATCGGTTTCACCGTTTCCTTGCCATATTCCCAACAAAGCCCGTTGCTCATCTGAATCCGTAAGTCCAAAAATTCTAGTACATCATCTTTCGGTGTCTCTACTGTAAACTGCAACTCCGGGGCCGTTGCTTTTACTAACGCTTCAATAGCTTCCGATAAGCCTTCTTTAAATGTGCACACAATGATGTCGTCTACATACCTTCTGACGAAGCACATCTCTGCGGTTAACTCTCTCGTTTTTTTGGACAGCGCTGCATCTAAGGAGTTGAGGTAAATCTCCGCTAAAATAGGTGCGACTGACGAACCTATACAGACGCCTTCCTTCTGGACATATTTGCGAGCGTTGTACTCAATGACTGTTGATTGTAAATAAAATTCTAGCACCGCGAGGAACCCTTCAATTGACACCCCCGAACCGGACTGAAACCTGACTAGATTTAATTCTAACGCATCTCTCACCGCGCTCATCAATCTTTTTTTCTCCAGTGAGTAATAAAGATCTTTTATATCCATTGAGAACAGTGCGCATTTCCTCCCATGATTAGTGTCCAAAATGTTTACCAGTTCCTCCGAGTTTTTTAGTGAGAGTGAGTCTTCAAGCCTGACGTATTCTAGCCCTTGCTGTAAAAACTTTGAAACAACCTTTTGCCACGTTCCGTTTTCATTTATTACCACTCGAAGGGGCATCTCCACTTTATGGTCTTTTAGAAAAAACTTTAAACATAAGCCCATCCTAGACTGACTCATTATATTCTTTACCACTTCGTCCTTGTTTTCCTCCTTTAAAACCGCACAAACCCCCTTCCTTAGCTTTGCCATGTTACCATCCCATTCGTGGAACAACAACCCTAATGCATTGTCCGCCTTCTTCTGAAAATTCTGCATCGGTAATACACCAAATCTCCCTGATTTGTCCGTTTGAAGCAACTTCAATAATTTTGACTCCAACTCCTTCTTCACCGTGACCACATCTCTAAAATTCCTTTTCTCTTTTGGGTACCCATCGCCCATAACGCTCTCCAGTCTTCCTAAAGTCTGATCAATAAAAGTCGTTCTTTCATCAAAACTTATCACCCGCGCAACCTTTTGAACAGCAGAAAACACATCAACTCTAGATGGTTTGATATTAGGGCAAAACTTCGGTCCTTTAGCTAAAAAACACTCCGTTTTTTCTGACAATTGTACGTTGAACGGATTGACCACCCGTAACTGGGGTTCGGCCTCCTTATCGGTCTGGCGCCAAACTCTCGGACTGATCTCTTGACGCAATTTCATCAACTTTACCGCGTTCAATACATGCGTTCTTTTCACATACCATAGCCGGTGAAACTGGGCTTTCCTGATGTTCTCCCAGTGTTGGAAGTCCCTGTGTAACTTGTAGTCCTCTCCCAAAAGCTGGATCCACAGTCTGTCACACGCTCCTCGTAGTTCTTGTATCCTCCTGGTGGCTCCTTCTCTGTAGGCCCTCAGGATCCTTTTCTTCGATCTCCAGGACATGCCACTCAGTGACAGATGCTTGAACTCCGCCGGGTCGATGTAGTTCTTCCGTAGCGATAAACCAAAGGTGGCAACCTCTGCTTCCAGTTCCGCCAAACGTAGTCTCAACTTGTCCAACACCGCACACGCTTGCAGGACGATCGTAGATGGCGACGATTGGACAGCGGATTCATAAGAAAAGGGGATCAAACCTGCTTCGGGGACGATTAACGAAAAGACGGTCAGTGTGCAGGCGAGCTGGTGAATAGTATACATCTTAAAACCTGAGACTGTGGTTGGAAAGGTTGAAGGTATTTAGGAGAGGCAACAAGAAAAAGAAGAGGCAAGGTCTCAAACTCAGCTAAAATCTTTATTACGTACGCGTCTTATATACTCCGCTTCCAATGACGTCACCAACGTTGACTCCCAACCGTCACAGTTCAAACCACCAGACCCGAAACCGAGGACAAAGCAACAAGCGGACAACTTTATACAATGGCTTAAACCTGACCTTAATCTTCGCTAACATCAATGTACCAGTTACAAAAGGACCGAAGGTTTACGGCACCCTCCACAAAATTTGAAAATAACCACATGACAAAAAGTAAACCACCGTTCAGAAACCCTGAGATTATACAAACAAAAGATAAAGAAAACCAGGAAGTCCAAAAAGATAACGACGCCTCGAAAGGATCGTTCAAACCAGGATACTAAGGTTCATTGCTTTGTTCAGCATAGAAGGGCGCTTTTACAACCGCAAAAAACGCTTCGCTTCGTTGCCAACCTGCAAAGACGCCTGGCTGATGCAATTACCCGACGTCTTAATACAAACAGTTTCCTGAACAACACGTTTCATGTCATCTTTCTCTTTACATATTACCTCCGTTTTTGACCAAACAGCCTTACAACCGCGACATTCCTGTAAGTGCCTAGCTAACTCGGAGTTTGAAGCATTGTTCCGGACATTCCTTTTATGTTCAGTGAGCCTATCATTTAAACACCTCGAAGTTTGTCCTACATACTTAAAGCCACACTCTAATGGTATTTCATACACCACTGACCCTTCACACGGAACCGATTTATCGCGGTGCTCCTTCTGGCATTTTTTCTGTCCTGATTCAAAGGGTGTAAGATGGCAAAGCTTAAAATCCGCAGTACACACCGTTTCTATACCAAACTTTTTCGCGCTTGCCTTCAAATTGTGCGAGATGTCGTGGAAGTACGGAATTACTGCTCGTCGGCTGTTTAAGACCTGCTTGTTTTGTTTGCCTGTTAGCTGAATTGTAAGCTGTCGTCTTATAAAAGTGTCTTCATAACCTGCATTCTGTAGTCTTGTCCACTGTCTCTTCAAAGCTTGGCTCAAAAAATGAGTGCATGATTTTGACAACGCGTTCCCAATTAGCGACTTTGCGACTCCCGCTTTTACGTTTTTTGAATGACAACTCTGTTTAGGGAGGATCGGTTTCACCGTTTCCTTGCCATATTCCCAACAAAGCCCGTTGCTCATCTGAATCCGTAAGTCCAAAAATTCTAGTACATCATCTTTCGGTGTCTCTACTGTAAACTGCAACTCCGGGGCCGTTGCTTTTACTAACGCTTCAATAGCTTCCGATAAGCCTTCTTTAAATGTGCACACAATGATGTCGTCTACATACCTTCTGACGAAGCACATCTCTGCGGTTAACTCTCTCGTTTTTTTGGACAGCGCTGCATCTAAGGAGTTGAGGTAAATCTCCGCTAAAATAGGTGCGACTGACGAACCTATACAGACGCCTTCCTTCTGGACATATTTGCGAGCGTTGTACTCAATGACTGTTGATTGTAAATAAAATTCTAGCACCGCGAGGAACCCTTCAATTGACACCCCCGAACCGGACTGAAACCTGACTAGATTTAATTCTAACGCATCTCTCACCGCGCTCATCAATCTTTTTTTCTCCAGTGAGTAATAAAGATCTTTTATATCCATTGAGAACAGTGCGCATTTCCTCCCATGATTAGTGTCCAAAATGTTTACCAGTTCCTCCGAGTTTTTTAGTGAGAGTGAGTCTTCAAGCCTGACGTATTCTAGCCCTTGCTGTAAAAACTTTGAAACAACCTTTTGCCACGTTCCGTTTTCATTTATTACCACTCGAAGGGGCATCTCCACTTTATGGTCTTTTAGAAAAAACTTTAAACATAAGCCCATCCTAGACTGACTCATTATATTCTTTACCACTTCGTCCTTGTTTTCCTCCTTTAAAACCGCACAAACCCCCTTCCTTAGCTTTGCCATGTTACCATCCCATTCGTGGAACAACAACCCTAATGCATTGTCCGCCTTCTTCTGAAAATTCTGCATCGGTAATACACCAAATCTCCCTGATTTGTCCGTTTGAAGCAACTTCAATAATTTTGACTCCAACTCCTTCTTCACCGTGACCACATCTCTAAAATTCCTTTTCTCTTTTGGGTACCCATCGCCCATAACGCTCTCCAGTCTTCCTAAAGTCTGATCAATAAAAGTCGTTCTTTCATCAAAACTTATCACCCGCGCAACCTTTTGAACAGCAGAAAACACATCAACTCTAGATGGTTTGATATTAGGGCAAAACTTCGGTCCTTTAGCTAAAAAACACTCCGTTTTTTCTGACAATTGTACGTTGAACGGATTGACCACCCGTAACTGGGGTTCGGCCTCCTTATCGGTCTGGCGCCAAACTCTCGGACTGATCTCTTGACGCAATTTCATCAACTTTACCGCGTTCAATACATGCGTTCTTTTCACATACCATAGCCGGTGAAACTGGGCTCTCCTGATGTTCTCCCAGTGTTGGAAGTCCCTGTGTAACTTGTAGTCCTCTCCCAAAAGCTGGATCCACAGTCTGTCACACGCTCCTCGTAGTTCTTGTATCCTCCTGGTGGCTCCTTCTCTGTAGGCCCTCAGGATCCTTTTCTTCGATCTCCAGGACATGCCACTCAGTGACAGATGCTTGAACTCCGCCGGGTCGATGTAGTTCTTCCGTAGCGATAAACCAAAGGTGGTCAATCCGTTCAACGTACAATTGTCAGAAAAAACGGAGTGTTTTTTAGCTAAAGGACCGAAGTTTTGCCCTAATATCAAACCATCTAGAGTTGATGTGTTTTCTGCTGTTCAAAAGGTTGCGCGGGTGATAAGTTTTGATGAAAGAACGACTTTTATTGATCAGACTTTAGGAAGACTGGAGAGCGTTATGGGCGATGGGTACCCAAAAGAGAAAAGGAATTTTAGAGATGTGGTCACGGTGAAGAAGGAGTTGGAGTCAAAATTATTGAAGTTGCTTCAAACGGACAAATCAGGGAGATTTGGTGTATTACCGATGCAGAATTTTCAGAAGAAGGCGGACAATGCATTAGGGTTGTTGTTCCACGAATGGGATGGTAACATGGCAAAGCTAAGGAAGGGGGTTTGTGCGGTTTTAAAGGAGGAAAACAAGGACGAAGTGGTAAAGAATATAATGAGTCAGTCTAGGATGGGCTTATGTTTAAAGTTTTTTCTAAAAGACCATAAAGTGGAGATGCCCCTTCGAGTGGTAATAAATGAAAACGGAACGTGGCAAAAGGTTGTTTCAAAGTTTTTACAGCAAGGGCTAGAATACGTCAGGCTTGAAGACTCACTCTCACTAAAAAACTCGGAGGAACTGGTAAACATTTTGGACACTAATCATGGGAGGAAATGCGCACTGTTCTCAATGGATATAAAAGATCTTTATTACTCACTGGAGAAAAAAAGATTGATGAGCGCGGTGAGAGATGCGTTAGAATTAAATCTAGTCAGGTTTCAGTCCGGTTCGGGGGTGTCAATTGAAGGGTTCCTCGCGGTGCTAGAATTTTATTTACAATCAACAGTCATTGAGTACAACGCTCGCAAATATGTCCAGAAGGAAGGCGTCTGTATAGGTTCGTCAGTCGCACCTATTTTAGCGGAGATTTACCTCAACTCCTTAGATGCAGCGCTGTCCAAAAAAACGAGAGAGTTAACCGCAGAGATGTGCTTCGTCAGAAGGTATGTAGACGACATCATTGTGTGCACATTTAAAGAAGGCTTATCGGAAGCTATTGAAGCGTTAGTAAAAGCAACGGCCCCGGAGTTGCAGTTTACAGTAGAGACACCGAAAGATGATGTACTAGAATTTTTGGACTTACGGATTCAGATGAGCAACGGGCTTTGTTGGGAATATGGCAAGGAAACGGTGAAACCGATCCTCCCTAAACAGAGTTGTCATTCAAAAAACGTAAAAGCGGGAGTCGCAAAGTCGCTAATTGGGAACGCGTTGTCAAAATCATGCACTCATTTTTTGAGCCAAGCTTTGAAGAGACAGTGGACAAGACTACAGAATGCAGGTTATGAAGACACTTTTATAAGACGACAGCTTACAATTCAGCTAACAGGCAAACAAAACAAGCAGGTCTTAAACAGCCGACGAGCAGTAATTCCGTACTTCCACGACATCTCGCACAATTTGAAGGCAAGCGCGAAAAAGTTTGGTATAGAAACGGTGTGTACTGCGGATTTTAAGCTTTGCCATCTTACACCCTTTGAATCAGGACAGAAAAAATGCCAGAAGGAGCACCGCGATAAATCGGTTCCGTGTGAAGGGTCAGTGGTGTATGAAATACCATTAGAGTGTGGCTTTAAGTATGTAGGACAAACTTCGAGGTGTTTAAATGATAGGCTCACTGAACATAAAAGGAATGTCCGGAACAATGCTTCAAACTCCGAGTTAGCTAGGCACTTACAGGAATGTCGCGGTTGTAAGGCTGTTTGGTCAAAAACGGAGGTAATATGTAAAGAGAAAGATGACATGAAACGTGTTGTTCAGGAAACTGTTTGTATTAAGACGTCGGGTAATTGCATCAGCCAGGCGTCTTTGCAGGTTGGCAACGAAGCGAAGCGTTTTTTGCGGTTGTAAAAGCGCCCTTCTATGCTGAACAAAGCAATGAACCTTAGTATCCTGGTTTGAACGATCCTTTCGAGGCGTCGTTATCTTTTTGGACTTCCTGGTTTTCTTTATCTTTTGTTTGTATAATCTCAGGGTTTCTGAACGGTGGTTTACTTTTTGTCATGTGGTTATTTTCAAATTTTGTGGAGGGTGCCGTAAACCTTCGGTCCTTTTGTAACTGGTACATTGATGTTAGCGAAGATTAAGGTCAGGTTTAAGCCATTGTATAAAGTTGTCCGCTTGTTGCTTTGTCCTCGGTTTCGGGTCTGGTGGTTTGAACTGTGACGGTTGGGAGTCAACGTTGGTGACGTCATTGGAAGCGGAGTATATAAGACGCGTACGTAATAAAGATTTTAGCTGAGTTTGAGACCTTGCCTCTTCTTTTTCTTGTTGCCTCTCCTAAATACCTTCAACCTTTCCAACCACAGTCTCAGGTTTTAAGATGTATACTATTCACCAGCTCGCCTGCACACTGACCGTCTTTTGGTATTATTATTTACTTAGAATCTTTTAAAGGGAAAGGCCAGCGCGCGCGGTGCGTAGGCATGCACTTCCAGCACTCTCCTCGATGCTTGGGTAATTTACTAATATATATATTTTTACTAGAGCAAATCAGTGGGCAAGGCGGCAGCCGAACGATGCAGCCACGGCTCAATTTCTTCGCTTTTTTCGTCCAGGTTCTTGCCTCGTGCATCGACCCGGTTTCTTTCGGAGATGTCGGCAGCGCGGATGATTCCTGCTACGTCAAGTGCATCGACCCGGTTTCTTTCGGAGATGTCGGCAGCGCGTGCGATTCCTGCTGTGTCAAGTGCCACCAACCAGTACCGATGACAACGTTCGACGATGGTGACTCAGCGGTACACAACGAAAGCATCGCTCGTTTCTCGAACTTTATCCTCTTCGAGGCAACACCCAAGCGACATCGACATCAACAGGACCAGCGAGCAACGCCCCTCAGGCTTTTTTCGTCAGTGGGGCAAGGCGGCAGCCGAACGATGCAGCCACGGCTCAATTCTTCGCTTTTTTTCGTCCAGGTCAGTAGAAAGCTTTCTACTAAAGAATTGAAAAGTGTGATTGTTTATGTTTGATTGTGCTGCCTTGCCCAGGCGTGTTGTGTGATTGTATAGCGGGTTGTTTTGACTCGTTTTGTTTTCTTATCTTCTTTTGAGCGGGGATGTTGAGTTGAACCCTGGTCCAACTGTCGACGAGCAAGCTGGCACAAATCATTGAAAGTCAAAAAGAAAACTCAAAAGAACTAAGTCAATTCAAGGAAATTAGACTCACACATATCGGAAACAGATAAAAGATTGACTTCTATAGAAGAAAAGCTGGAGTCGTTTTCGCGTACAGTAGAAAGAGTGGATGACTGTGAGCATGCAGTGAACAATCTAAATCATCAGGTTGCAACGCTAATGAGCAAAATTGATGATCTCGAGAACCGCAGTCGACGGAATAATTTGATTGTTATATGGGGTCAATGAACGTGAAACGGAAACGCCAAATTCTCTTCGGGAGTTTGTCTTGACAGGAATATTGAGGAGAAGCTGGGCATTAGGTCAGTAGCCTCGAACGTATCCATCGTTTGGGTAAAAAGACACCAAACAAAACTCGCCCTGTAATTTTGCGTTTGTTTGACTTTAACGAAAAAATGGAGCTACTGAGAAACGCAAGAAAATTTAAGGGAACGAAAATTTCAGTATCAGAAGATTTTTCGCTTAAAGTTCAGAACATCCGGAAACAGTTATGGGCAACAGTTAAAGATAAAGAAAACCCGAAGATAAAGTATATTTAAGTATGATAAGTTGATTATTAATCAGGATGTGTATGTGTGGGATGACGAAAATTGTCGAAGGTGTAAGCTTACGGGCTCTGGGATTGATGACGTGAACGAGGCACAAAATGATCTTGCTAGCACTTCCCAGTCCAGAAGAAGTAGGGCCGGTGACAGGCTACATGAACAAACACGCGAAAGACTAGCTGGTTCCAAAACTATTTCAGGCGACCATGACCGAGTACGTTCAAATGAACAGGCCTATTTCACCCGTGCTCGGAAAAATCAGGCAGCGACATCTTCTAATTCGCAGACATTGTCAGAAGCGTCATAGCTACGCGCAAGAAGCAGTGGCGAACATGTTACTTTTTTTCCATCTGTTCAGTTACGTTTACTAACATAAGAAGTGTTATGAATAAACGAGATCAGCTTAACTCTGTTTTAAGCTCAACAAACGCAGACCTAATCTTTCTTACGGAAACATGGCTCAGTAAACATGTCTGCGCTCTGAGATTTTCCAAGGAGATAAAACATTAATGTATATCGTTTTGACAGAGATGGTAGACATGGGGGTGGCACACTCATAGCCGTATCACAAAGCATACCTTCATTTTGCGTAGATGTTGCTTCCGATCTAGAAATGGTTTGGGCTTGTATCACTCTAAATACACAAGAATTTTACTGGGTGTCTGCTACCGCCCCCCAAACAGCGCAGTGACATTTATTGATAATTTGCATGATGTTATTAATTCTATTGTTTGTCGGTATCCCAGTTCTCCTATTTTTTTATTAGGAGATTTTATTTTCCTGATATCATGTGGTCTGACTCACCTTCCTTTCAACCTGTTTCAACTCAGAGTCAACATTTTTTAGATCTGTGTGCGTGTTTTAATTTGACACAGCTGGTAACGAAGCCAACAGGTATGCCATGATACAGCGAACACACTTGATTTAATTTTGTCGACACACCCTGACCTTCTATCTTCCCTTACGTATCTTCCAGGCTTAAGTGATCACTCGTTGTTAAATTTTGATCTCAAAGTTGCTCCCCCAATCAATATTAAAAAAGTAAAGCTTATTTCTGACTACAATAAAGCCAATTTGATCTTATTAACCAAAAACTGTGCAGTTATCTGGACATATATCTGCCACAATTTGATCAACGAAGCGTGCAGGAAATTGGAGATTATTTTGTTTAAAAGTGAACGAACTGATTGATGCGCATGTACCCGTCAGGCGTATTCAATCTGATGCTAATGCACCTTGGTATACTAACACCCTAAAACGTCTTTCCAATAAAAAACAGCGACTTTTTCGTTTAGCTAAATTACGTAACACGATTGATCGGTGGGAAGCATACTTTGCGGCTGAGGTCGAATATTCCCAAGCTGTGTCTGACGTCAAAGAAATTTTTTTTAAGAACACTTTACCGAGTCTATTGTTAACTGACCCCAAAAAGTTCTGGAAGACTGTTAATGTGAATGACGACGGCTTAATATCTCTTAGCGATGAGTCTGGGGCGTTAATCCCTCCGGCAGAATATCCAACAGTGTTTAATAATGTTTTTTCAAATAGTTTTTCTGTAGGTGATGGAAATGTATTTTATGACGTTCCACGTTGTGAGTTTAGCCCTATGTTTCCAATTTCCATGGAGCCTACTGGAATTGTAAAGTTAATTGATTCTTTGAAAGTATCATCGTCATGTGGAAGCGATAATATTAACTCAAAATTTCTAAGACAAACTAAAATGTACTCATCCTTTTTTTTGGCTAAACTTTTCCAGCAATCTCTTGATTGTGGAACGCTCCCAATAGAATGGAAAACTGCGAAGGTGGTTCCCCTTCATAAGTCCGGTAACAAGCATTCTCCATTAAATTATCGACCCATTTCACTAACAAGTATTCCCTGTAAAATAATGGAGCACATACTGTACTCTCATATTTTTAATTACCTAGAATCAAATTCATTTTTCGCCCCTGCTCAACATGGTTTCCGTCGCTCATTTTCTTGTGAAACGCAGCTGCTTCACTTCACCCATTGTTTGCATGCTATACTGACAAAACCATCAGGCTGACTGTATTTTTCTCGATTTTTCTAAAGCATTCGACAAGGTTAATCATAAGTTACTAATGCTTAAACTTTCTTCATTAAACCTAGATCCTAATTTGTTACCTGGCTGGAATGCTTTCTTACAACCGCTCACAATATGTAACTCTAAATGCATTAATTCATCCCTGACTAATGTGGTATCGGGCGTGCCCCAAGGTTCGGTTTTAGGTCCGCTTCTTTTTCTAATATTCATTAATGATTTACCAAGTTGTGTTTCTTCCTCCATGCATTTATACGCAGATGACTGTGTAATTTATCGGGAAGTTCATGATGATGATGAACGCATTTTGCAATCTGATTTAAATAATATTACTCTTTGGTGCAAAAAATGGCGTATGGAACTAAACCCTAACAAATGCAAACTAATGCGCGTTTCCCGGCAAGGCGCACGCCCTTCAGCATATACACTAACCGACATTCAACTTGAATCTGTAAACTCATACCGTTATCTGGGTGTTACTATATCGTCGACATTAACCTGGAAGCCTCATATCGATATAATAATCGCCAACGCTAACCGCATGTTAGGATACCTACGACGAAACTTCAGAACGGCCCCAGTTAACTTAAAACTTCTTCTTTATAACACTCTTGTACGGTCAAAATTGGAATACGCAGCCTCTATTTGGGATCCTAATCACGCTTTTCTGCATAACGCTCTCGAACTAGTTCAAAATAACGCCGTTCGTTTCATTCTGTCTAATTATAATCGAACAGCTAGCATATCATCAATGAAGTCCAGTTTTTTGTTACCCTCTTTGTCATTGCGCAGAAAGTTTTTCGACTTTGCCTGTTTCATAAAGTGTATCATCATCAGTCGCTGCGAGACCATTTCTTTACATTGCCTAACTATTACTCTTCGCGTCTGGACCATCTGAATAAAGTTGGATTAACACGTTGCCAAACAAACACTTTTTTTTATTCATTTATCCCGCATACATCAAATGACTGGAACCACCTTCCAGCAGATATCGCAACTATACCAGATTATTTTCTCTTTCGTCAATCTTTGTTTACTTTTCTGTTAATGAGGCCCAACATGAGTCATTTTATTTTGTTAATTTTGCTCGTTACAGATATTGCTTACTGCTTTTAGCCAATCGCAGTGTATTTTTGATGTTGAATTTCTTGCCGATTGTTTTTTTTTTGTCAGTGTTGTTTTATTTTTGTTTGCTTTGCCCCTCCCCTCTACAATGCCTCGGCGCTTGAGGGTATGTACAATAAATAAATAAATAAATAAAAGCAAATTGTTGTGTTTATGTTTATACAGCCGAAATTTAGTCTGCCTCAGTGGGAGTTTGCTGTCTCAGCTGTAGATGAGAAATTTAGCCAGTGCGGTACAACCGCTAGCCTGGGGTCTTTAACGTGCACCACGCAGTGCAATAGTGATACACGACCGCACGCCGGTACGATGCTCATCCTGATCGAAACGGGCATGGGTGGGGATGGAAACCAGGATGCTGGGTTCTGCAGCGCGAGCTTTCGCTGCACGTGCTCCGAGCCGGTGTGCGCTAGACCACTCGGCCACCGATCCCCCCTAGAGCCAAATTACACGGTTTTCAATTTGTTATGGTGTTATATGCTGGTCAACCATGCTGCCGGTGTACCGCCCGCCTTTCCCTACTCACTTCTTCCTTATCGTTTCTAGGACTGAACTTCGTCGTTCTCTCTCGAACTTGGAAGGGAATTTCATCAAGGCTTGTCTTCAATTCAGACAGCCAAACATTTAGACATTTTCCGAACAAGGGTTAATTTAGTTTTACCTTACCCAATATCTGTACCACGAGCAACAAAAGGTGTTTCCTAAGCTCAAATGTATGCCACTCTGCGTCGCGAAAGCATGGCAGCGCGCCTTCTTGGGTCCCCCCCTTTGAGGAACTTTTCCACAAAAGCCACTTGTATTCGCTACAAACAGTAGGTGACACCAGCTATCACCCCATAATAAAAAAGGGAGCCATCACTCATCCAGCCCTCGTGAAATTTGGCCAGGTACTTGTAGGTACCTAGTATAGAAAAGGCGGTTAACTTTTTACAATGGTTGTTCACCGCCTTCGAGCAAACGGGCCCAGGATCACGAATCTCGAGATTAGGTTTCGATTTGGTGCACGGAGGCTGCAGAAATTGATTTTCAATGTACTACTGAAGCCCCTCCTTCCCGGGGCGTGACGTCATACTAGGAGTTTTCTGAGTCACCGCTCTCTTCAACAACGCCTATCAAAGCTACGCACGCGCACTCCTGATATTTTCAAAAAGGTCAAAAGGAGCCGTCACGACTGGTGTCAGTGCGGGGGAATATACCTGGCAATCTTGGGATCACA
The DNA here is from genome assembly GCA_013358835.2 of Ixodes persulcatus. Taxonomy (NCBI): domain Eukaryota; kingdom Metazoa; phylum Arthropoda; class Arachnida; order Ixodida; family Ixodidae; genus Ixodes; species Ixodes persulcatus. Next base: position 1,548,132 of record JABSTQ010009514.1, on the reverse strand, counting down.
CGCGCTGCCCACACGAGCGAGCGACGCCAAGATATTCTAGTATGACGTCACGACCGGTCTGAGGTTTTTCGTGTTTTCTCGCGTTTAGTTACATCTTCGGGGAAAAGAAACCTGATATTCAGATTCACGGGTTAAAAATGCGCTAGAACTCCAACAAAACATCTTGTAAATATAAGAAATTGCTTTGTTCAATAAACGCATATGATCAAATAAGATCTAATAAGAGCATACAAGGACCATATCAGAACAAGATAGGATTATATAAGAAGTTGTGAGAAACTTGTCATCAGTTTCTTATAACTTCTTATATAACCATATATTGTTCTTTTATGGGTTTTTGTATGCTCTTTTAAGATCTTATTTGATCGTATGCGTTTATTGGACGAAGAAATTTCTTATGTACATGTAATATTCTTTTACTAGGAAATTCACCTCAAACTCGTTTTTTTTTTAAAGAAGTGTTGCAGCTTCCCTTTAATAATACGTTCGCATAAGTACCTACATGGCAGAGAAAAGCTGACACCGTCTGTCTGTGGACAAAGCAGTGGAAAGAGAAGCGCGCCATGTAGACAGGTGGAGAGCAGAGAAGGACAAAGGTGAGAAGGAGGCGACGTCACGGGACGGAAGCCAACGCGCGCGCGGCTGCTGGGGCGAGTTCGAACGTACAAGTGTGCGGAGTGCGTAGGCCTTGGTTTGTGCTATTAGCGGCGAGATGTTTTAGTGGCGCCCTCGTATGGTTACCTTTCGTGACGTCATTACCTTGCGAACAACAAGTTCGATAGTGTTTGTAAGGAGCATGGTGGAATCTTGAAATCATTGCGCTCTTAAAGCAACACTACCAACACCGTCGAAATTGAAGTTCTTTCATTCCTCTTATTTCCGTCGATGAGAAAACCTTTGCTGACGTCATAGTCAGCATTCGGCCAATCGAGGAAGGCCGACCACAGCGACGCTTTCGATCGCGCACGTCGCCAATAGAATGTAGTGTGAATTAGGTACTACACTTCCTAGAAGCTCCGCTCTCGGCGCGAGCTCGCTGGCTTCCGCCGCGCTTTGGTTGCGCGTGCCTGCGCGTTCACACTTGTGTTAGCAAACAAGTCAAATTGGACGTTTAGTGATTTATACAGCGGAAGGTCGGTCTGCCAGGATGGGTCGACACTGGTTTGCACTGTAGATGAGCAATTTAGCCACGTGCAGTACGACTGCTAACCTGGGGTCTTTAACGTGCTCACGCAGTTGTGATACACGACCGCACGCCGGTACGATGCTCACCCAGATCGAAACGGGCAGGGGCGGGGCTCGAACCCAGGATCTCTGGGGTCTGCATCGCGAGGTTTCGCGACACGCGCGTCGAGCTGGGTGAGCGCTTTAGCCCACTCGGCTTTAGCTCACTAGTGAATAGGGATGTCGCGAATCTGCCCAGGTTCGAGTTCGACCAAATTTGACTTTTTCGAACTTTCAACGTGATGTTCGACAAAGGTTCGAGTGAAGTTAGACTTTTGTGCCCATGCGCAATATGAAAAAGTCCAGTTGACTTCACCTGGCAGAGGATAAGTGCTACATTTGTTGAGTGTACTGGCATCCCTGGTTCACATTACTATCTAACGAAAGCATTAAAAGCTCATATTTTCGCTTTAATGTGGTGTAAATATTGGTAACCATTTTATAAAAATATAAAATAAACTACTTTCTAAATTATTTGTTTCCTAAAATTCGAAATATTCGTGTAAAAGCCGGGAACCACTGTCCATAAGTCGAACTTCTGCAAACTTTAGTGAAAATTTGAAGGTGCGGCGAACCAGTCGAACCTTGAGGTTCGACGTCAGAATTGAGGTTTGACAAAAGTTAGCGACACCCCTAATCGTAAACGTCGTTCCCTTCCGCAATCGGAGGCGGACATCTTAGCCCAGTGTACGTAGCGCTGCTGGCGCTGCTCCGGAACTTTGTTGTTTCTTGCGGCTTCGTTTACACGTTCGGTAAAATTAGTGGTAAAAACGTCAACGCAACCGAAATGTTCTGCATGTTTGGACTGGGAGACGGAATTACAGGTGGCCTTTGCTGCCGCTGAAGCTCAATCAACTCAACACCATTTATTAAACAATGCGCGCGACGTACTCGAAAAACGAAACCGAAAAGAAGATGAGGCGGGAGGGCGGAACCCTTCTCCCGTCTGCCTGGAGAAGGAGAAAGACGGCTCGTTCCTCCCTTCTTTATCCGCTTGGGGGCGCGTCAGTAGAAGGGAGGAAGACACGCTGTTGCTGCCTTTTTCCTCCTTTTTGCTTTAGAGTGCAGGGGTTGGGATTGAACCAAGGATCCCTGGTTTCTGCAGCGCGAGCTTTCGCTCCACGTGCTCAGAATTGTAGTGCGTTAATACAGTCACCTACCGATCCTCCTCAGAAACGAACAACACCAAAAACAACAAAACCGAAAACAGCAACAAAAAAAAGGGGGAACAACAACAATAACAACGGCAACAGTAACAACATGCACAACAATAACACCAAAAACAACATCACACACACAGAGGCGCGCACACACGCACGCACATACGCACACGAACGCGTGCGCACACACGAACACCTAGGCACGTACGCACGCACGTACGTAAAGGAAGATGGAGTGATCATTTTGTCATAGACTCGTATGTCATCGAATCGCTCGACAGCTTAAAACTTGGGGGTTTGAGAATTATTTTTCTTTCCAAATATGTTGTTACTAATCCTGAAATATTGAGGTTTATGTCGAGAGATTATTTTCCTTTGCAGGGAAAATAAAACTGAATATCTGGGTAGGGGTGGGCCCGAAAGCCATCAAAATGGCGCCTGATCTTCCGTGACAAATGAGGAATTCGGCCAGGGGCATACGGCTGCTGACCCGAGGATTTCAAGTCGAATGAGTAAATAATGCAACGCTCCATACAATAAAATCTTATTTAGGTCATCGTATCATTTAAATTAATTTAATGTTCCTTACGGACCCCAGTGGGGCACTGCATAAAAGGGGGGGGGGGGGTAATATATACATACATTTCACACATTTACGGTTAATAGAAAGGTATAAAACAGGTTATCAAACGCTGTTTCTTCTAGCTATAAACCAAGCTGCACGGTCATTCAAAATGCCTACAGATTTATTATAACTATTTTGATGATTAGGCATGGTGACAAGCAGTAAGACCTGTTAACCACCTTCTTTATTTTAAGATTATGCGCGGGATCGTTTGTGAACAATGTTTAATATACGATAAAGATGTACTTTGAGAGCTTTTCAACTCGTACTAACGAAAAGTGAAAAAAATAATTAAAAAGGCTGTTTCGAGGTTTGGAGAGCGGGAATTCCACGGAGGTAGGAAGCTTCTGAAGGCCAGATAACGTCACCAGAGGTAAAGCCGAGGGAGACTTCCGGTTTGTAGGAACACGCCCGCAGCGATGACCAAAGCGGAAAGACGCTATTGGACGGACTTGGGCAGCCTCGGACGCTATCGAACGGGTTTGGATACCCTTGTGGGCGTTCCCGCCGACCGCAATCTCTACTTCCGGCTTCATTCAGGATTTTCTCGTTTGGCTGATTTGAGCAAGTATATGGCCTCCTCTTATTTCTACCTCCACGGCGAATGGACCTTTTTCACATACCGACGGCACCAGGCGGTGGCTGCACGAACTAAAAATCGAGGAAGTGACGTACCTGCGCTACCGTATACGATAATGGGAGCTACGCTACCAGTTTCTTCGCTCTCCGAGCAGCGGCGTGTGTCCAACTATACTTCGTCTCACCTTAGTATGGACTATTGTTAGCCGCGCGTGCTAAAAGCGCGAGCTAGTCGCTTTAAATGAAGCCGCGGTGGCTGCACGAGCGCTCGTGCAGCAAGTGCTCTTGTCAAAGCAGTCAAGGCTGGCCGCTCGCGCTAGCACAGCCTTCGCGGTTAGTCCATGCTAGGGTGAGACATAAGGGGTATTCACACGAGGGAGAAATCCCGGGGATTTCTCCCCGACACGCGCGCCTCACGAGATGAAAACGCGAGGCTTTTGCACATCGCAAAGCCTGACGTTTTCGTCGTGGGATGCGCGTGCCGGGGAGAAATCCCCGGGATTTCTCCCTCGTGTGAATACCCCTAGAGGGGGATCTGTGGCGTCCACCCAAACGTCATGTTTTTCTTTCCGTCCACTTTCTTTTTTTGTGTAACACAATTATATATATGTTGCAATTACGCGTTCTACTCGTTGATTCACAGCGTCCTTCCGAATTTCCTCGATTTCTGGTACCGACTTCCGCCGCTTGGCATCGGGCGCTCGCGCGTGCGCAGAACGCTTCTCGGAAAAGGTCCATTAGGCTGCCTAAGATGGCGTGCGGTGTATTTACTACAAATGAACAACTGGGCCGGTCATTACGACTATTATAATCGCTGGCAGTATAAAAAAAAAAAAGAAAAGCGGTGCGTGGCTTTGTTATTTTTTAAGGTATCTAAAATTAAAGCTTTAATATTTTCACGCGCTTTGCTTCATCTAGTCTTCCTTCGGTGATCTATCTTCTCGGCCGATTCCGAAATATCATTGGGTGTGAAGGGTACGTACGTTTCACGAGCGAGTTTCTTTTCCATAATACTAGGCGGTATAGCTGCTGTAATGCTTCGCCGCTACGGGTTAGTTTTGTAAATAAAATGAATAAAACAAAACGTTTGGGCATCTTCACGCCCCTCGTTTCTAGAGTTGTCTGTGGCCATAGTCGTGGGTTCTTCCCCCTACATCAGGTATAGAGTAACTCTGAGAGTGCGAACGTCAGAACGTGTTTTTTGATCGCCCGGCCCCCAGCACGCGTTCCTTATAGCTTCCTCTGTTTGTGGCTGCGCGCACGCACGCTCGAGGTGCACGAGATGGCGAAGCTTTGTCGAGGGTCAACAAGCTCGCGCGGGAGAAGGGAACACATGAAGCTCCTTCCGGCCCTTCTTACCCTGTGAGCGACTATGCGCCGAGAAACGGAGGGAGAGGAGGAAACGAGAGTGCGCGAGGACGTCGGAACGCCGAGCTCTGATTGCAACGATTAGGGGGTAGACCTAAAGCTAGCTGCGCTTGGCTCTCCACTGCAGTCGTCGAACGCGTTCGAATGCGGGAGCCCTATGCCGGATTCCTGCGTTCCGAGGCCTAAAGCGCTCGACGAGTGTAGTGAAGACAAAGGCGGCTAGCTTTAGGTCAACCCACTAATCTCTCCAATCAGAACTCGGCGTTCCGACGTCTCCACGCGCTCTCTCCTCCTCCTCTTTTTACCCCATTTCTAGCCGGGGGGGGGGGGGGGGGGTGATTACACGAGCTCATGCGAGCTACGGCCTTCCTCTAGATCGAACTTGGGAATGGTTCCTGGCTTGCTAGCCGGGTCAAAGGGACCTAGTGAACCGCTTGTCTCTAAATTTTGAAGGTGGCCCATTGTCCACAAAATGAACTCTTTATGACCTTGGTGTGAAGGGTAATCTTTTTCATGCCGTATGCAAAAAAAAGAAAAAAACGAACAGCAATGTTTTTAGGTTATTTATAGAAAAGAGCATGAGCTTCAAAATAAATTAACGTGACGGACGCTGTTTGATGTAACTTTTATGGCTACATTCACTATACCAGAAGTTTAAAACAGAAAGACAACATTAGATAATAATTGAAAAGAGGCTCTGCCCCCGAGTTACCTCAGGAAATCTCTTTTCATCGTGTAAATACGATTGTACTTTTTTTTTATTTGTGGTGAGAGGGAAGAGAGAAATTCCGATACATGTTGGCCACACCTTCTCTGGGGGGCACGTACGTTCCGGGGTAGGGAAGGGTTAGGGATAAGGGATCAAAAGAAGGAAGTAGAAAAGAGAAAGGAGAGGAAGGAGAGGTAGGGGATGGAGGTAGTTTGGACTACCTATGAGAATGGACAGTTCACTGGGTCGGGGCGTATGGCACCATGCCTTAGAGCCGGTCTATTAGATCTGCATCTCCTAAGAATGTTATGAGTAAGGAGAATGTTCTTGTGGCATCTCTTACTGAGCCTGGGGGAAAGAATGTCTTCAGTTGTCCCGTGGGCAACCCCCCTGCGAGCTATAGTCCATCGAGGAAAGCTTTACTCGCGTCCGCTAGATTTGGATGAGGTGTTCTAGGTCTTCGGGAACGACAAAGCTTGAGCAGTTTGGGCTGATTCTCGGGTCCAGACGATGAATCGCCTTTGCAGTGATGGCACACGCAGTGCGAAGCCTATGCAGAATGAAGGCGCTGGCTCGAGAAAGCTTTGGGGGCACACGTGCGGGTGGCCTTCCGCCAGAGACTCGCGGGTCAGGATGTTGTCGCTTTATTTCTTTGTGTATAAGTTGTCTGGCCTCGTGGATGTTTGATACATAGTGTTGGCACATTAAGGTGGTGCGCTTCTGCTGCGAGACGATCGGCTGTCTCGTTGCCTGTGATGCCAACGTGTGAGGGCAGCCATTGAAATGCTAACTGCCAGCCTTTTGTTTCCAAGTTTCTTGATGTGTGGGCAACGTACCGTGCATATTGGGGGGCATCGTCTAGGTTGCTGAGAAGCACCAGAGCTGCTCTAGAGTCTGTTAGAGAGATTGCCTTTTCGCAGTTGGAGATGTCGTCAAGTGCTTCAAGGCCAAACGAAAGAGCGGCTAGTTCAGTGGTTGTGGAGGTGGCATGAAAACTGAGTTTTCTTGATCTGGTCACATTAAGTTCTGGGGTGAAGATTGCTGCAGTAGATTATTTACAGCTGTGAAGCACCGAGCCATCGGTGTAGACATGTACTCATCCTACGAAAGATTCCTCTATTAGCTCTTCAGCGAGGCCTCGGGCGACAACTTGTGCCGTGAGTTGTTTGTTCTTGAGCATAGGAAAGGACTCATTGATTTTCAGCGATTGGGCGTATGGTGGTGGAGCTAGGTAGATCATAGCAGGGGCGTCTATAAGCCCTTCAAACTCTGTTGCGAGATATCCTAGACGAGAGATAGGACGGCTGCGCAATCGGTTCAGGAGAGAACCCGTTGACTTGCAGGTCGTTTGCCGCGCGTTGTGGCGAAGCGTCAGTTCTTTGCCGTGGTTTTCAACAAGGTTCATCCCTCCTTCTAGTAGTGTCGGAATGTTAGGTGCGTACCTGGGTAGGCCTAGACATAATCGAACAGAAATTAGTTGGAGTATTTCAATGGCTAATGACTGCGCGTTGCTGACGTGAACTAATGGCAATGCACACATCAGTCTGGAAAGAATCAGGCCCCTATACAGTTGCATCATCATTGCCTGAGGTGTCCCCCATCTGCTGCCTATGATCATACGGATAGCATTGAGGTGTCGGCGACATTTGATGAGTGTTGATTTGACTGCAGGGCGCCAGGAGATGCGGCCATTTGGTAGAAACCCTAGGTAGGAGTACGCTCGAACCTGCGTTACTTCTGTTCCGTTGATTTCGTAGATTCTGTTAATTGAAGCTCTGGCCATTGGATGCTACTGAAGGACAGCTGTTTTCGATGTGGAGAGAGTAAGTCCCAGCTTTGATATTTCGTCTACAAGTATGGTTAGAGCATCTTGTAGCGCTTGCTGCATCTTGCTGTACACCTTTGTTGGGGCAGAAGCCCAGAGGGCCACGCCATTAGCGTAAATTGCAATGTTTATTACTGGTGTATCGATGTTCATCAGCTGTTTGGCCTCTGGAAAAGCCGCCATGACGACGTTGAACAAAAAAGGGCTTATTACGCTACCCCGGGGAACGCCTTGAGCTACTGCACTGTTCGAACTGCGGGCTCCTAAGCGTACACACATTGTGCGACCAGTCAGGAAAGCACGTATAAATGCAAGTGCTCGACCTTGCACACCAAGTTTGATAAGCTGGGTAATTATGGTACTGTGGGAAATTGAATCAAAGGCCTTTTTGATGTCCAGGAATATGGTTGTGAAAGCTTGCTTTGTGGCCTTCGATTCCTCCATATCTGATACAAGGTCGCTGATCCCGTTCATCGTGCAACGATGTTTGCGGAAGCCAGACAGTTGATTAGGAAGGGCACCAGATGACTCAAGCTGCCAATCGAGACGCCGCAAGACCATTTGGTCATTAATCTTTCCCAGACAGCTAGTGAGGGAGATAGGTCTGTAGGAAAAAGTGTCACCGATCGGTTTTCCTGGCTTATGAATTGGAACCACTACGGACTGTGGCCAGGCAGGAGGAAGGACAGACGAGCGCCAAATGTCATTGATGTTATCTAGAAGGCCAGGGAGGGTTGCGGCAGAGAGGTTTCGAAGAGCTTGAAACGTGATACCATTCAAACCTGGCGCACTGAGTTTTCCAGAAGAACGCCGAAGAGCATGGTGTAGTTCGTCCATTGTGAAGTCCGAGTCTGCGATAGTTAGCGTTGTTGGTACAGTGCCGGCGGTGCTAATTACAGCAAAGCCTGATGGCGGAGCAGGGATGGAGGTAAATTCATCTGCTAGATGTTGTCCAGCTTGTGCCACGGTTATGTTGTGGATTACTGCTAGTCCAAGAGCAGGTGAGCAGGGAACGGGATGTCCAGCGAGAACACGAGTCATATGCCACGCTCGTCTTCCACCTCTCGAGAGTGAAGAGACTCACATCGTTGTCGCCACTGTCTACGTTGTAAGCGGTGGGTGTGTTTGCGATATGCAGCGTGGAGTTTACGGTAACGTCGGATGTCTTCTTGCCTAGATGTAATGAGAGAGCGGTGGTGCGCCTTGCGGCGCATTGCTCGCAATTTGAGGTAGGTTAGATCAGGGTTAGGCCGATATATTGGGATGGTCACACTTCGGGTAGCTCTGGAGACGGCCTGAAAGATGGCAGTCGTGTGGTCTACGTTGCCCTGAGATATTATCTCCTTGAAGTATATCCGGTATGCATCTCAGTTAGTCACTAAGCAATTTTTGCGAGTGATCAGACCCTGTGTTGGCGAAGTGATAATTATGGGGAGGTGATCGTTACTCCAGCTGTCTGGTTCGGGCGACCAAAGTGCTTGTATAGAAGTGTTATGTTGTTGTTTTGTTGGCCTCGCTTATCGACGCTAGCGAGGGCGTCGCCGTCAACCTGCTGCGTCAGCGGCGCATATTTCCGTGTTGGAACCGATAAAAGCGGCTGCGCCTAGCAGCGCGTGGCTCTTCTTCGTCCTGCTGCCGAGATGCAATAAACGCAGTCAGACCAACTACAGCCTCCGTCTCGGTGGGCTGCCCGGAAACGTAACAGAAGCGGTTGCGAAACTCAGATCCAGAACACTGCGTTCAACGCCGGGCCTCACAAAAGTTGCTCTGCCATCGTTCAGACATTGGAGACCAATGGCTGTTGCCAGATCCTCGAGCAATCTACCTCGACTAGATGTTTGCATATCTCCCCATGTCTCGTTATGCGAGTTGAAGTCTCCGAGGAGCAATGTAGCTGGTGAGCATCGCGAGAGTATTGTGCGTACGACAGATGGGTTCCAGTGAGAGATTGGTCGAACGTAAATAGACACAATGGCGACGTCTAAGTTGCCTCTTCTAATTTTCACAGACACGTATTCAGCACTGTCGTCACAAAGATCCGAGAGATCCACTTGCACCTGAGTCAATCTTCGACGTACACACAGGGATGCCTTCGGAGCGTCTGTTGATGACTGAGTTCTCCGAGGGGTGCTGTTTTATATATGACACAGGAAGCAAGTCGAATCGCTCCTTGTTTTAAGTTAGTTTCTTGTAGAGCTAATATTTTACTGTGTGCAACTGTAAATATTGTCTCAGGGCTTCTATTCGTTTTCGAAGCCCATTGACGTTCACTGAATAATCGAGGGAATTAGACAGTTTTTTACGGTAGGAGTATGTATTTTTTTGTTTTGTGGTGGCATACCTCAGCTGTCTGAATGGCTTGCAAGAAGGTAGCTGGCTAGTTGTCCCAGCAGGCGACTAGCGAGGTGATAATGTCAATGATTGTAATCACAGCCTGTGCTACAGAGGACTTGACCGAAGTCAAGAAAGAGCGTAGCAACGAAGCAATTGTACAAAATGTGTTTCCTAGGCTTTGAGGCTTGGGCGTGTCGTTTGATCGTGAGGTTTTCTTAGCTGGGCGATCACGAGCCCATTTAGTGGGACTTTGTTGGTGTTTTAAAGCTGCCTCATCAGCGGTTATTTCCGTGCCTCTTGAAGATCCGAACTGTTGTGATGATGTAACCGCAGAGTTCGTCGCGGCCCGGGACGTCGAGGTATCCAAAGTAGGATAGTTGTCGTCACTCATCGGCGGGACTGGAGGCTGTGAGTTTTCTTTCCAGCCATGTCTATGTCTGGGTAGGGCGTGGTGTTGTACAACGTGGGTTTCTGGATTGCTCATGATAGCTGATTTTGCTGTTGAGGAATCTACGCGTTGTTAGGAATTTTTGTAGTTGGATATTTGTTTTTTTCGCTTTGTATGTTGGATAGTTCCGTGACGTTGCATTGTGGCTTTTCTTGCAGTTGATGCATTTAGGTTTTTGTGTTTCGCACTTGCTGGTGTCGTGGTCAGCTCCACAACGGCTGCATTTTTGTGCTTTTGTGCAAGTGCTTGCGATATGTCCAAAGCGATTACATTTCGGGCATTGTCGCGGTTCCTCGAGGTATGGGAGTAGTTGGTATCTCGTGTGCCCCACATAGACATGGTCAGGCGGTGTTCCTGTGGTAAAGATAAGCTTTAACACCTCCGATTTGCCAAGTCTTCTCGCTTGAGTTCCTGGGAATTTCACTCTTACGAATACCCAGATGTCACCATCTGCGATCTCTACTGATACTCCGCGGATGACTCCGACAGAGGAAGATGCGGGAGTAGGTTCGTAAGTGTGTACCTGGAGTGGACCAATATTTTTCAGCTGGAGCATGGCCTTTGTTGATTCCAGATTTCGGGTGTCAAGGGCAAACAGTTTCAAACGATGGTTTGGTCGAATCTGGATGATTCCGTCTGGAGCCAGACTGTCAAGCTTTTTCTTCAGAACCAAAGGGTTCAATTTAGAGAGGAGTTTTGTAGGGTCCATCTGTTTAACGATGACAGTGAGGTTGTGAGAAACTTGAGTAATTATTGTTGCCTCACTGGAATGAGACCCGTGGTGCCTTTTCTTGGTAGTCTTGACGTTCCACGGCGCTTCGTTGTCCGAGTCTTCCATAGAGCTGTCAGAGGGTTCATCAGGGATGTTCGATGTCTCGGAAGATTCGTTTGCGCTGCCTGCGGGCTGCGATATTTTCAGTTGGCTCATGTTAGTGATCCGAGAGAGTGGAGTCCGCGGCGTCTGCCTCAAGTGCCTCGGAAGGCGACTCCTCGTTGAAGCACAAAGGTTTCAGCCGTGTCTGAAGCCGGTAACTGGAAATATTGATATAAATTTTCCGGAGCGAACAAATCGAGCGTTCTATCACGTCGTCGTCTTCTTCCCCCGACTGTACATGTAATGCAGCATCTCGGTTAAATATAAGAAAATAAAAAAAAGTTTTTCTTACACGTAAGGTCAAAGGTAAACAACGTTGTTTTAACATTTTTCACTTTCACTTTTCAGTAATACCGAGCTTTTATTTTCGTGCTTATTATATTCGTTGCACAATGTCCATCAAACCTAGGGGACACATAATTTCGAAAATTCTGATTTATATTCACAGAGAGCCGGTTTCATGTGGGCACGCTTGTTTGAAACGTTATCAACTCGGCACCGACACTGCAAATCCGCAAAAAGAAGGAAGTGAAAGTGCACGTCAACGTCGTCTCAAATAAACGGCTTTTTCTCAAAGATTCAGCGTTCGAAACTGATGCGATTTGTTTTCAACGTAGGCAGCACGCCTAAGAAAAAGTCAAACTTGGGCCAAGAGCTGCAGTCGAAAAACACCTAACAATAAGGTTTTCGTTCTCTTCGACAACTACTCAAATAATAAAGCCCAGAGGATATCGATCATTCTCTCCGCGCTGAAACGAGAACAAAAAAAAAAAAAAAAAAAACAAAGCCAAACAAGAGAATACCTTTAACATGTTTAGATATAAAAAAATAAATATCGATCGTGAAGTTTCTCGGCCAACGACAAAGCACGGAATTTCGTTCCCTCGACTCAACTGAAGTTACGGAATCCAAACTCTCCCTAAGGTTCAATTCCGCGCGAAGCCCATTCTAGATTCAGATCCCGTTAAGTCTGCCTCCCTGAACTCGATATAGGTCCACCCATGCGATCGGTGCAAATGCACACTTGACTCGAGATTTTTTTCTAGTTGTTCCGTCGATCGATGCGTGCTATACAAAAAAAAAAGAAAATAACATTGCTTCGAGCCAATGCAGTCAGAAAGAAACAATCAAGAAAAAATAACATAAAAGAAACGTCAACAACCAAGCTACACGACCCTCAAAGGTAGACTCGGCCTTATGTTGTTTAAATACGAATGTCTCATATTTTTCTTTAAGCTTTCAAAGATGTTATGGTAATCAGCCTGGTTTCAAACGCTGCCGAGCATGTCCAGTCAGCCATTCTTCACCCGTCAGCCATTCTTCGCGATTCCAGCAACCTGCAGGGGTCGCCACTATCGGGCAAACATGGCAATCTAAAACAAAGTCGTGCCGTTACCGGAGTGCCGTGCAATGTGTCAGCTCAGCGCACAGCACTCGGGATTTCAGCAGGCTAGCGTCGGACTCAAAGTGACTTTTTCCGAGTTTTTTATTCACTACGTTTCGAACCCGCGGTGATGAGTTGGCATAAGCGAGCTTGCAGAGGCTTGACCTTCTTCGGGGAAGTGATGAAAGGACCGCGGTGTCAATGAAGGCTGATAGACGCACTGTGTCGGGTTCACGCTGAAGCGTAGGTTGCGTTTGGTGTGACCTGGTCACCACGCTGATACGACCGACAGCAACAACGAAGTCCCCGATACAACTGTTCCATCGCGCCAACGGCCGACAACACGTACTCACGAAAGCTACGAGGGAAGAGCAGAAGCCGCGAAAGGACTTGCTCCGTTCGGTTCAGTGTTTTCCCGCTAGGTGACGTTCGTTTGCTGGAGTTGTGAATAGGCATTGACAGCTTAGGACACGAACTACGGGATTTGTAGTTGACAAAGCATGTTAACGAGGATTTACGCATGATACAAGCTTCTTTGCGAGCTAATAAAGCAGTTATTTGTTAAGGTGCTCTATGTGTGAGAGGTTTACGTGCAGACTATACTCTGTTTCATACTTATACCTTTGTTACACGGGCACACTTAACTGCAGTTACGCTAAGGCACAGGTAGCGCACAATACTTGCCGACAACATTCTGCGGCTATGCAGTCAAAGCTATGGGCGAACGTGCGCTTGAGCATTTTGAGAACCCATCAAAGCAGTAAACATGCTCTCCTGGCGCCCTCCAATGGTTCCCTCTCGTGGCGTAATGGACCTTTTTCACATACCGACGGCACCAGGTGGTGGCTGCACGAACTAAAAATCGAGGAAGTGACATACCTGCGCTACCAATCGATAATGGGAGCTACGCTACCAGTTTCTTCGCTCTCCGAGCAGCGGCGCGTGCCCAACGCGACTCTAAAGAGGGGGATCTGTGGCGTCCACCCAAACGTCATGTTTTTCTTTCCGTCCACTTTCTTTTTTTGTGTAACACAATTATATATATGTTGCAATTACGTGTTCTACTCGCTGATCCACAGCCTCCTTCCGAATTTCCTCGATTTCTAGTGCCGACTTCCACCGCTTGGCATAGAGTGCTCGCGCGTGCGCAGAACGCTTCTCGGAAAAGGTCCATTACCTCGCAAACAGCTAGTTCGATGGTGTTTGTAATGAGCATGGTGGGAGCTTGAAATAATTGCACTCTGAAACCAACACTGCCAACACCGTCAAAATTAAAGTTCTTTCATTCCTCTTATTTCCGTGGATAAGTAATCCTTTGCTGACGTCATAGTCAGCATTCGGCCCATCGTGGAGGGCCGATCATAGCGACGCTTTCGAAGCAGTTAAAGCTGAGTCACGGCCGCTTGATAAGGGACTCCCCTTGGGAGCGGCCTGCCGTATGTCTCGCGCCGCCGGTGAGAGCGATAGTTCTACTTTACCCCGCAGCGCCAGCCGTGGCGCTCGTTATCGGCGAGAGAGGCGAAGTCCGCCCGGCGCGGCCCGGTGTGGCTAGGGTGCCTACATGTTTCCGCTCCGTTTCCGGAGCGGCGGAAACATATAGGCACCCTAGGTGTGGCTATTTAGATTGTTTTTCGTGAAGCGGCAAGTCTCATTTGAAACGAGTGCCAGATTGCATGAATGATGTGACAAATCTGTGTCGAATAGAAGCACATAATTCTTTCTGCGAGGAGCTCACTCAGTTGCAGGCTGCGCGTTAGAGCCGCATTCAGCTGGCAGTATGAGCGAATTGTCGTTTTCTTGTTCCCGTCCCCGTTTCTATTACCACTGTAATGAGTTATAGTTGGATATAGCTAAGCCGTATGATTTCCGATTTTAACCGATGCTCGAGCACGCTCGAGCTGTGCCTTTTATTTATCTGTGAGGGACAATAAGAAAGGGATTCCTCGTGCATAACTTCTGCAATATAAACTTCATTGTTCACGAACAGATCAAGGGAGTCATATAGTTTGCAAGCGGAATACCTTTCGGGAAAGAGGCTTCCGCGAAAGTCTCAATATATTCTCTAGAGAGCTGTTTAGGTCACCAGCCGAGTTAGCCAGAAGAGGTCTGACGAGCTTCCCGAGAAAAAGCTCGCAGAGTTCTTAGCTGTGGTACCTGTCTCTGCAGTTAGTACACCGCATCAGCGGGCAGTCCATAAGGTGTGGAATCTCAGCGCTCGAGAGAACCTTGCCAATCCGTCCAGAACGACGAATCTCTGCCAACTGTAGAGCCCTCTCGACAAAGGTGCAGACGAGCTTGCACGGCCAGACAGCTTCAGGTCGTGGATAGCTGAGTCCTCTTTGGTCAAGGCTAAACACGAACTGATTTTCTCCGTCACGAGATTCATTTCCCTTAAGTTACAGCTTGCATTCAGGACACGTCACCTGCAAAGTTGAGCGGGTTCTACACATTAGCCTTCCTTGCTTAAATCTGTCTTGAAATTCGTCGCAGGTTTGTCGCAGTTTTTTAATTCGCTCGTTCAGTCGTTTGGCTTGCATTTGAAGGTGGTGCGCGTTTTTCTTGGCATCTTCCATAAAACCTATAGCTGTCAAATTGAATGACGTCTGACATTCTTCCACTTCAAACTCTTTTTGCAGGCAAGGTTCAATATCCACGCACTCATCAACAGCTCGTCTTCTTTCTGCAGGGGACTGCATTTTGCGTTGTCGGCTTCTACCGCTCGCATGCGACGTGGACGCGTTAGGTGGCACACGAACAAGCGTTCTGCGTTTCTTTGAACCTGCTGGTTGCATGTACAACGAATACAATGGGAATTGAGTCGGCACCGCTGTCGGTCGCAGTACCTTCCGCTTCATCCCTACCTTGTAGTCCTCCGCCTTAAATGCCTATATGTACAACCTCGGCTTTCTGTAGGGAAGATAATCCAAATAGCGCTCCCCTCTCCTAAGCTGCGAGGGGGAGCCAGGTTGGGGCAAGGTAGAATGTGAAGAGGATAGGAAAGGAGGTGACGGGCAAATGTGGAAAGCGCGAAGTGTACGTCGGCCTTTAAAATGAAGGGAGCGCACGACGCTCCTGGAGCTTGGTTGCCACTGGCTGCCCTTCTCGCTGCCTTCTCGCGAAATGTTCTTCAACCAGGCATCCCAAAATTTCTCTCTAGACGGAAGCTCGTGATAGCAGAGTTCCGGATCTCTCGCAGAATTTGACTTACAATGCTGCACGCAACAGTTTTTAGGCATCGCGTGCTCCGTAACCCATCTGCACACTTTAAAACTGTGCAGAGACAGACAAAAGGCGGCTGTCTACGTCTCTTCTTTCTCATCCATCAGTGGTTATCGCCATGAAACTATAGAAACGAGCAAAAAAACGATCGAAAACACAAACCTACGCATGCGAGCACAGGGTAAAACTGCGATATTTTCTCCGCGCAAAGTGGTGCAAAGGTGGGGGACAAGCGATTTTTGCGGCCTTTTGCAACCGCGACAGCGCCTCGGTATCGGCGAAGCCAATGACGGGCAGATATTTTCTCTGGGTCGTGAAGCAAGAGCGCGTTGGGCGCCTTTTCTATACTCTTTTTCACCTTATGATGTACCGCAAGAAAGGCTACAAGCGCGAGCTCCTTGCTCTATAAGGCACATCTCGGCGGCACAAGCTCTCGTGCGTTAAGAGTAGCTCCCAACGCTATGAGCTCGCGCTTCTAGCCTTGTCTGCGGTACAACATAAGGTGAAACGGAGTATAGCTTTCAGCTCACGAGACCACTCGCCGATGTGCAGCGCCTCCACGGCAGATGGGAGAAGTTCTCCTCTCACGCGCGCTCTTTTGTTTTCGGAAAAAATCGGCAGGCCGCACCAACAGGGGGGATCGAGAGGCCGTGGCTGAGTTAACCGCGGTTAGGTAGCTACTGGCGCGAGCATGGAGTTTGATGTCGCAGATTATTTGCACGCGTTCTCGCGCAAACCAAACCATAGATGAAGCCATGAGCTCGCGCCGGTAGCTTTGACAGTGTTGTATACGAAGTATGAAACAAAGACGGGGGATCGGTGGCCGGGCGTAGCTCAAGATTCCACTTTCGGACGCCGAGGTGAACGGACGTGGAATGTCTAGCTGCACAGGAGCGGCTTCAGCGACCCTCACGGGTCACGGTAACAGGTTTAAGGAAGAGTCACAGGATTACGCCACTATGTTGCCATCACTGGCAACCGGGTCAGTCACTTTAAATACTGTCTCGAAAAAATGCAGTCTAAGTTGTGACATTAGGCAATGCAAAACGTCACGCTTAAGGTAACAACTCAGACTGCGGGTTTTGGTCTAAACATATGTTTCGGCATCGTCTTTCGCTGAGCTGCCTCTAAGTTGCGGTGATTAGCTGTCCGAGTGTTGTGAGGGAAAGTAGACGCACGGGCTTTTTTAAACTCTAGCTAAATTTACGGAGATAATTTATCTGCTCAATTTAATGGGTCAATTTATCCGCTAAATTCAGCGGGAAAGTTTGTTCGATAATAGCAGGGCACGGTCCTATACGTACAAGGAGATGAGAAGGGTAGGAGGGGGCATGACGTCAGCCGCGTAGCCCCCAACAAGCCAAGCTCCCTTGTCACTTCACCTCCTTCTCATTTTCCTCCTTACCCTCCACACTTATCGGGCCAACGTGACCACAGCACGTGACCGTCGCGTGGTCGATGGTTGCGGGGAGCAGAGAGCATGGTGCTGGTGGGTTTTATTTATCAGTCATCACAGCTAGAAACTGTGGCCCGCGCCCAGCCTACCGATTCTACGCCTGCAGCACTTCGTTATGTACCGTGCAACTACAAAGTAAATGCATTATGTTTTCTACAGACCGTTATCATCCTGAAAACGGTGGTATTCAACGTGGAACGTCAGCGCTGTAACGATTGCCTGTTGGTGTGTTTTGGGGTAGTGTACCGTGCATCTGCGGGGAGTATTCTTTTGATCTCCTGGCCACTAATTACTACAGTAGCCAAAGCAATAATAAATTATATACACACATGATTGCGTTACTATATAGACCCGACAGGTTGGACTAATACTTGGGCAATTTCACAGCGATGATTTTCGCGCCCGCCTGCAAATTTGATAGCTGCGCTCTCATCGCTCT
Source organism: Ixodes persulcatus (assembly GCA_013358835.2). NCBI lineage: Eukaryota > Metazoa > Arthropoda > Arachnida > Ixodida > Ixodidae > Ixodes > Ixodes persulcatus. The sequence goes on along the minus strand of JABSTQ010009514.1, from coordinate 1,530,488 downwards.
TATGTAATATCATGCTACAATACAATTGGTTTTTTTCTTTTCGTTGCGGCCGCTGGGCAGGTCGTCCACTTGGGCGTTTTATTGCTATCGTTACAAATTGAACCAGCTCAACTTCACTCGAGGTTGGGAGATGCTTTATTGACTACTGGAAGCGCACGGAGCACACCACGCTCCACTTCGATGGGGTCCAGCCACCGCCGCGACCGACGGCCGAAATGCATCGTTTCCGCAGTTCGGCGACCGTCGGAAATCTAAGAGAATTGTCGATCAATTCCTGTTATCGTTAAACTATGTGTTTGTAATAAGCCAAGGGCTTACCAGTGGAAGGTAACCCCCGCTGAAGAAAAGCCAGTCCGATTGCGGCAGCCGACCACGCTGCAAGCACCCATCCCGTAGCCGGAGGAAATTAGCGTCTTGGCGACGCCAGGGTTTGGTTTTTTCCGTTGCGATTGCGGCGATTGTCCTGATCGTCCCGTGCAGCAGCAGCGGTGCGTCGTCTGCTCGTGATCCGCCTCAATCGCTTGCTTGCTACACGTCGGTCTGATAAAACCTACCAGACGGAGTGCGCGCAAGCCTGCAAGGAATCCTTCTACAATCCATCATCCATCTCGCACGTGACATGTCACTCGCACCAATCACCAGAGAGATCTACGGTCACGTTGGCCACAAAATCGTTTAAACATTTTATGACTAGGCTTCACAAATATTGCGGCGTACCCCCCTCTTAGTATTTATAACCTCCTTGTATACGTAGGACACCACGAAATCCGCTGCGTTGTACTGCGCAAGCGCGGAACCGCTGCGCACGCGTCACGTGCGACGCGCCTAGCTACTTGGGGGTGCGCGCAAAGCGTTGGGGGGGGGGGGGGGGGTCATAATTTGAACCTCTCCGTATCCACGGTAGACACACTGATCGTGCATCACACAAAAGAGTCACGGAGTTCTCCGCAGACACTACGACAGAACTATCCGCGGAGATCTTCTCGAGCATGTTCCAAGTACATATGTATGCTTGGAACATGTCCGGAGACAGGTTTTTGCACGACCGACATGAAAGAACCGCCATACAAAGAAGAAACACGTCTCAGACAGTGTCTGCAGACTGTCCTTTTAGATGATGGCATTGGCAGAGTGGAATCGTAACCATAAAACAAATTCTCCGCCCCCCCTCCCCCCCCCCCCCCCAAAAAAAAAAAAGCCACCGCTTTTGACCCAGCGCGTGTAATCATCCTCAGCGAACAGTTTCTCGCCCTGACGTATCGTACAAAGCGAGCAGCAACAAGACTAAAACGAGAGAGTTACACCGCAGGCAGAAGCGGAAGAGAACGAATGGACAGCCAAACCGGATCACACCGCCGTCGAAGTGTTCCCCAGGGTACGCTCAAGCCGAGAAGGGTACGCGTGAGCCGAGGTTCGCCGCGCAGACGCCATACTCCTGTACCCCCGCTAAGCTGAGAGTACGGTGGAAGCTATGCGCTCGTGGGACCGGTCACGCCTATCTTTCGCCACGTTATCGCGCTCTCGCCCGTATAACCGCGCGCGGAGAGGGCGGTGTCAGGTGATGAAAGGGAGGCGGTTGATTTGTCCGGCGAGCGCGTGCCTCCCATCCCACTCGGCTTAAGGGTGACGGAGTATTCCCACCTTAGTTTTTGTTATCGTCTTGTTCGCCGCCTGTTTCTGTCCGTTTTCCCACGCTCCTCGTAATTTGCTCTTTTCTACTTTGCAGCACGTGCTTCAAGAACGTTTGGTGTGAAGTGTTTTTGTTTTTGTATTTGTGTTTTATCAGACGATAATGCGTTTGGTTATAGTGATATATACCGGGTATTGCGAATGGTGCAATTCTCGGACAGAGTGTGATTTTAATAAAAAAAGATACCACGAAACGACGTCAGCTTTACTCTTAGAAATCTGAAGCGTCTAGCTCTTCTCCCGCGAAGGACTTGGAGTAAGCCAATAGCTGCAACGTACGGAAGAAGCTCGCCAAATGACGAGAATAAAATTTGCTTAGGCCCGAAAAGAAAAAGTGACCGCATCTCCACGTGGTGAATGATGTTGATTGGGGCGAAGCTCTGGTGGTGCTTGTCTGCGTAGACGCTGAGCCGCAGCATGCCGAGCCTTACGTTCGTTTTCATCCATGTCAGAAAGAGAATGTGTGGTATGGAACGTGGTTATATACGCATTTGAGCATTTGACCGCAGCTGCCCTCTCGTCTATAAACGTTGAGCCAATGCATGCAAAGTTTAACGCGATTATATACGCATTTCACCGCAGCGCCCTCTCCTGTATAGACGTTGAGCGGCTACATGCAACGTTTCATCCATGACATCCCCAGCTCTTGAGTTACTACCACATCTTAGAGCCCCCTACTCGTCCCGCAGTCGTGGCCGAGTGGTTAAGGCGATGGACTAGAAATCTATTGGGTCTCCCCGCACAGGTTCGAATCCTGTCGACTGCGCAAACATATTTTTTTCATCATCTTTCATAATTTTTGTTTTCATTTTTCATCTTTTTTTTCCCTACACGAGCACGTGAGCACGTTCTCACGTGCTCGTGAGCACGTGAGCTCACGAGCAGGAGCACGACCACCGGACTCCGGACGTACGCCGGACATACGGACATGGCTAACCCCTAAGGAGCTTCGCCCCTAAAACAGTCTGCGCTTGATATTGAGCATGGTAAAACGTAGTGCACCGAGACTAAGCACGATAAAACATCATTCACCGACATTGAGCATGATAAAACGTCATTCGCAGACACTGAGCATGGTAAACGTCATTCACCGACATTGATCATAGTGAAACGTAATTCACCAACGTTGAATATGGTAAAACGTCATTCACCGAGACAGCGTGGTAAAACGTCATTCACCGACACTGAGTATGGTAAAACGTCGTTCACCGAGATTGAGCATGGTAAAGCGTCATTCACCGACATTGAGCATGATAAAACGTCACTCACCGACATTGAGCACGGTAAAACGTCATTCACCGATAGTGAGCATGGTAAAACATCATTCAGCGAGTTTTAGCATAGTAAATCGTCATCCAACGACATTGCGCAAGGTAAAACGTCAATAACCGATATTGAGCATGTTAAAACGTTGTTCATCAAAATTGAGCATGGTAAAATGTAATTCACCGATATTGAACAGGATGAAACATAATTGCAGCAATTGGTTTTCCGAAGTGCTTTGCGGGAATGTAGGCACCCCAGAATTTTTTCGTTTTAGTGTTTAATCACTGGCACATTAGGAAACGCAGAAAGTGACGGATCCCAAGCATTTCAATATTGCTTGGAAGCCATGGGGATGAAGCATTAGGCAATAAGAACGCCGAAGAACCAATCATTAAGCAAGAAAAGTGAACATAGTGTGCCCCTTTCGGCGTTTCTTAAGTTGTCATTGACTATAGCGGACCAAACTGAGTGGTACATATATGATTAGAAAAAAAAAAGGTGAATGGTTTCCTCTCTAAATTATCTGCTGCGGTCTCATCCATGCAAATGCCAATAACATCGGTTAAAAATAGGCCCTTTCGAAAGTCAGTCTGCCCTCCCTATGCAGAAAGAATTCCGACGCTCTAATGGCGGCACTACACAGCTTCTCCACATCAGAAAAAAGCGAACGTCCTCGAAAGCATAAATCAGAAAGAGGAAAAGATGTTGGTCCTTTTAAGTCACCTTCGATTCACGAAGTCAAGTGTGCTTGATATAGCCGAGCATGATCTCCTATCGCCGTCATTAGACCGGTAATATTAGAGCTTCTGGGGCTGCCAAATGAAAGACGACAAAGTTCTTTGGCAAAAACGACGTGAAACCTTCGACTCCTGCTATTTTGTTTGTTTTCGACACCCTTATAACTGTCCAGACTTCGAACTGCCTCCACGGTTTGAAGGACGACCACCTGGCACTCCCCGTGCTGCCCTCGAGTAACCCTCAAATCAATAAAGGTTCGTTTTGGAGAGTGCGACATCGTTCGGCTGCTGGCGCAATCTATGTAGAGGTACATGTGCACGTCCGAATTGGATGTCAGCGCCAAAGACGTAACTACCCTAGATAATACGGCTGGACAGCGGCCTCCGGACAACTGGACGTCCAACACGTCTCAGTGCGATGCCGTTCTGTCTGCTCAGACAAGTCGTTTGCATCATTATTCGGCACCGAAGTCGTGAGCATAGAGGAAGATCCCGACGGTGAAGAGACTTTTGACCTAGTGCGACGGTGCCCGAAAAGAGTTGTATCAGGAGCACCGAAAGCAACGGCTCCGTTTCCAGCGATGACACAATCATCGAATAAAAAATACAGCATATGGATTCTCTTTAGTATTTACCCCAACAAAGGAAGACCAAACGCTCTCATCACTCAATGATCTCGAGGTGTCCCTGGCTATGGACTAGACGTGCCCCGAAGGTATACACCAAATAAGATATCATGTGAGACTCAATCGCATTCCTGTCGACTACGCGCAACGAATTGACCCGTCGGCCGAATGGACACTTCAGCCGGATTGGTACGTAACCGTCTACAGTGCAAGCGATGGGGACAACTCTGAGCCTCTTTCGTTTCTCCGGGTGGTCTTTCTAAGGCATGGAATATAGCAAACGCTGTCGGCCGCGAAGCAGATACAACATCCCATTTCCGGATTCGCGATCGCACTTCAGAAGCACCCTGCAGGAGACAGCAGAGTCGCTCGCCGACGAATTCTCTTGAACAATTCCAGCACCCGCGGCCTACCAGGAACCAAGCTGTCGTCCGTCCACTACCAGAATGCTTACGCAAGTTGACACTGATTGACCCCTAATGAACCTTAAACACGCTCTGCGGAAGTGCACGAACCGTAGCACTTTCGGACCTGATGGCGTGGCGTACCAAGCACTACGTAACATTCTTTTAGAGACGCTAAAAGGGTAGGGCGTACCTCGGAGCTCCCAGCAGCTTGGAAGGTTTCCTATATAATCCCAGTCGCCCAACCTGGAAAACCCCACGCACATTTGTCTTCGTATAGGCCAATCTCCTTGACAAGTTGTGTGGGAAAACTCTTTTAAAGTCTCGTCCTCCGTTGCCTCACATGTCAGCTTGACACCAACAAGGCGCTCCCAAACCAACTCTCTGGTTTTCGAGGTCATCGTTCTGTGGTTGATGCCATAGGAGAAGTGTCAACCTCGTTTGAAGGAACACTGGCTAACGAAAAAAAAGGACATATTACGCCTTCCTTGACATTTACAAAGCATTTTATGCTCTACCTCACGCCACCATCCTCCACCATCGGCTTAGCAGGAAGGCGAATGACTATATATGCGCGTTCCTTGAAAACAGAACTTTCGCCGTCACTATCCAGGGAGTTACATGTACCGCAAGAAGAGTTACGCAAGGGCTTACCACATGGAAGCGTGATAAGTCCGTTTCTATTTAGCCTGGCAATGGCGTCCCCTTTTTCTGCACTTCCTCCAGTTAAACGTCCGCTCGTCCCGAGAACAAACATCGCGATCTATGCTCATGACGTCGCGATCTGGGCAGTCGGCCACAGTAGCAAGGCACACATGTCAGGTTATATCCACCAGTTCGAACTGGACGAAGCGGCGACAGAAATTGCGAGTGTGGGACTGACGCTGTCTGCATTAAAGAATGCTCTGCTCTGCAACAACTCTTGCCGGCGGCAAACACTCAAAATAAAGTTAAATGGTACGGAGATCGAAAGAAGCAGGTCATACGTCTACTTGAGTCTTCTTATGGACGGCCTCGTGACGGGGCGACTGGCAGTGAAACGACTCTTGCCGCAATGCCACCTCTATTAGGCGTTTTCCAGAGTTTCCGGGCGCATGGCCAACGAGGCCTTTTACCAGAGGTTTTGCTCACGCTTTACCGAGGTCTCCTGGAGTCGAATATGCCCCCTGCGCTTCCCCTACTCAACATACGGCGGCCCCAACTTAAAGCGCTCAAACGATTTCACCGTGTGGCATTACAACTCTGTCTGGGCCTCCCACCTATACGCTAGAAACATGACAACAATAACGGAAGTCCAAGAATCCCCAGTCTCCCTTCGGCGCGAAAGGGCTGCAGTGCACTCCCTCATTCGAATGCAGAGAGCCCCATCAGTTCAATATGTTATTTCCAACCTGCTCGCAAGACCATTTTCACACTTCGGCCAACACGCAGCACAATCTGAACGCGACATCGGAGGCCCACAGGTTCACATCCCTGTCCTCCCACTTCACTCTGTTAGTTCCCAATAGGCTTGCGCCATTCATTACCATACCTTCCCACGAAAAAATATGTGCACCCGGTAGTCGCTTCCACTGCCGTGGGTATGGCCCTTGAAATGGAATATGATGGACACATCAAAGTCTACACTGATGGGTCAGTAGACAAAAAAAAAAAAAAAAGACTGCGAATTCTGCTTACGTGATTCCGGCCCTCGCAACAGAGAAATCTGTTCTTCTGAATATTGAAACGCCATCCACGACAGCAGAGATTGTCGCAATTCAACTGGTAGAGGCTCTACGAGCAAGACCAGCGGTTGAAACAGCCGTGATTCTTACGGACTCCTGTAGTGCTCTTCAACACATCACCGACATCGAAAGCGCCTCTCTGATAACATTGGAAACCTTAAAAATTGCGACAAAGCTAAAAGACGACGGTTGAAATGGATTCAATGGGTTCCTTACCACTGCGGAATCGTCGGAAATGAACTAGCGGGAACCTTAGCCACAAGGGCTCACATGCTACCAACCGCTACACATGACCTCCGACGTTTTATAAAGCACATCTTCTGAACGCGTGGAACACCAGGAAACGCCACCCAGGCCCTGAAACAGCCCGCGGACAAAATACAATACCGGTGCCAGACTCTAACCTAACCCGAAGACGACGCGACGCTGTTACATCGGCTGCGTACCAACAGTGCCTTCACGCAGAAGAACCCACATTGCTTCGGGAGGAGTGATCGCAAAAGTGATCCCAACTGCGCTGTGTGCGGAGATCAGGAAGAGGACTTGGACCATATATTCTGGCACTGTCCAGAGTACGGCGATGCTCGAAGGACATTTATGGCGCTTATCCAAGCCTCCGGCTTGGATACGCGCCTTCGGGAATTGACCTTCCCCACAAGTAACAGGCAACGGGCCTATGCGATTTTTAAAGCAGTGCTTCATTTCACCCACGAAACAGGCCTGGCAGCCGGCCTATAACTTTTCACACTACTTTGAGGATTGTGCAACCTACCTAACTTGCAGCAAACGTATGACGCAGGTAAGATACCGTTGCTAGCCGCTCATCTGAAAGCCACTCTCCGAGGCACCGCCGCTGAGCGGTGGTGCGCCTGTGTACAAATCCCCCTTCTCTTTATTAGCGATTTACACATCTGTTGCGATTGCAACTCTCCGCACATGAGGCAAAACTATTCTAACAAACCCTTCTCTTCCCACATCTTCCTCTCCCCCTCTCTCTTGCCCATGCGAGAACCTACACTGTGCTGGAGGATAATATTACGTATGGGCAATAAACCCCTTTCCAGCTTTACGCATCACACCCCCCCCCCCCCCCCCGGCCCCCTTGGGGCTGCCACAATATGACTCTGACTTGTGCAAAATGTCTATTAGCTCCAGCTCATGGTACAGTTGCCACGAAACGTGTTTTTAAAAAATTGTGATTAAAATACACACAAATACCTTCACAAAGGGCTGCTCTGAATGACGACACTGGTTTCAAAAAGACGCCGGGAGGAAATTTAAGTAAACTATTCGGCACTGTTAGCGCGAATAAACGGCCGCATGGTATTTCTAGTTGTTTCTTATAATTGAAAGCCCGTCACCAAAACGTCCGATGACACTTAAGCACTTGTTATGATTTGTGAATGCGAAAGCATGAATGTCGTTTTTCCGCTGCTTTAGTTCGTCTGCGGCGTAGTGGCGTTGACGGCCACGTTTCCCCGGCCGACGACCGAGCGCGCGCTCTCGTGAAGTGGCCGCGCCGCGTTGAGCTCGGCCGTTCACCCTCTCCGGAGTTTGTCCGGGTGGGCTCTGCGGTCAGGCCCGCACCGCCGCACCTCTTATCGGCGACCGGGCCGCTGCGTGCGTTCCGCCGCCATGGAGAGGGCTTCTCTGGAGGCGTTTTTTGGAACTACGCCACACGAGAACCAATGGGAGCCTCGTTCCTTGATGACGCGCGCCAGCCAATGGGGTCCTATCCATCAGATTTCTGCTGAAAACGACATTGGGACAGGGGAAGGGGCCGTTTGGCGCGGCTTCAAAGCTGATGACGTCGGTTCGCTCTATGGTACAGTTAATGCTTTCGCATTAATGCATTAGTGTCGTTGGAAAAGCCTATGTGACGCCCTAACCTACGCTTTAAAATTTGATGACCTTCGGTAACCTTTCAATGTAGAGGTAGAGTCTGAAAACGCGCTTAAGTTGTGGTTGCGCTAACAGTGCCGCGCTGTGTACATAGAGTGCGGCACAGTTAGAATACGCACCTGATCCCTCTATTAATTTTTTAACATCGTATTTTCCGGTGTGTAAGACGAACCTGTGTATAAGACGCACCGCCGAAAATTGGGGAAAAACCGTGCGTCTTATGTATGAGACTCATCGTTGTATAAGACGCACCCACCACTTTTCGCAAGTTTAAGTAAAAATTAGTATACAAGACGCACCTGTGTATAAAACGCACCACCGAAACTTGTGGAAGAAAAAGCGCGTCTTATACACCGCAAAAATGCGGTACCTAGTTTGTATTTATTCAGCAGCCGGACGGCAATAACTACAGTAGTCGTTCACACAGTGAAAAGGAAAGCGAGGTATTTCAGCTTTACCGCCTCCGGTGAAAACTTCCTACCTTCCATAACACTGGGGCGTTTTGTGAGCTTCGAGCGGGTGCGCGTGTTGGAGGCTGGACGGCACTAATATCGCTGTCCCGCCGCAAGCATTTAAAATGAATTTATTTCGAATTCTTTTGGGCTTGCTGCAATTCAGCTCACGTTCCCTACTCTGCGCAAGCCACTCGACATGTGCATATAACGCATATAATGCATATAACGCATGAATATAACGAATATAACTTCAGTGGTAAACATTTTGGCGAAATAATGCTACCTTGTAAATGCCATACTTTTTATTTTAATGTGTTACCTTCGTCAATTTGGTTTCCTGTTCTCATCGCTGCCATGGGGTCTTCTCTTATACGAAGCAAAAACGACAAGAACCTAATCCTTTTCAAAACATGTTTACTTTATGGAAGAAAGCGTAACAGATCACGCGTCAGTTTATTCCAGGTGTAGCAGGCAGGTGTCACCGTACGAATTGTCCGTGAGGTAACACCTGACTGCGTTACGACACTAACTCAAAAGCGCACTTATGGATTGCAAATCGCCACATTATCACTGAGTCAGGGCGAATAATCGGTTTCTGATGAACGTGTGACGTAAACGGGAACGTCACAGTAACGAAGGTTGCTTTAATTGGATTGCCTCCTACACATGTTATAGCGACATTCCGTTCCTTAAAGCTCTTTTATATCGTCCTCCTCCTTTTTAACCGTAGCGCTGTTTCGGCCATCCTATAGCATCTTCGTAAGTCGGAATTTGAGGGGGAGCTTAAGATCGATCGCTTGGGGTTAGAACTTTGAGACGGAGCAAGGGAGTAAGGAGCCGACCTCTAGGCTCGTGTCAAGAACGGATGCCTGTGGCAGTTTAATCTCGTGCCAGTTATTATGTGCGCGCTCGCTTTATGTGTGAAAGTGTGATCTCCTTAATATACGCGTGTGCTGCAGGAGGAACATTACTCTGGCAAGCCATTTTGCAAGGAGAAGAGCGGTTAAAAAGGAACGCATGTACCGACACCTTTTCTGATTATGGGATGCAAAAGTGCGTGTGTCTGAAATTGTTGAAGACGCGTTTAAGTTTTTTTTTTGTATTTGTGTTGAGAACATCCAGCAGATGTTCCTACATGTTTTCTCGCGAAGGATTCATTCGATGGTTCTGGGAGTAATGACTTGACGGTGCATCCCTTATTAATATATTTTTTTTATTTTTTTTACAAGAACGCGTATGTTTCGTTAAGCACCAAAGCATTCCCTAAAGACGTTGACTTCGGCCTAATATAGTCTATTTGAAGCTTCTTTTTCATTTTTTCTTGCTAGACTCGTGAGGGCATACGCTGGCATCAGTACGCTCCCAACGTTTATAGACCGGCACGCTGTTTACAAACAAGCCCGCGTTTGCCCACACCGGGTGTGGGCACTGCGCGTGCGCAGAAACTGAATTCGCGTGAAGTGAAGCGTCTGCGCATGCGCAGTGCTGTTGACAGCGCCACCGTAGTTGCGTGACGTCAGCGTCGCGTGTTGGTCTATAAAACACCGATTAAAAATGAAAGACGTTTACAACTCCCTGTAATGCCGAATTAGAGCGCAGCTCTTGAGGAGGAGGAGGGGAGGGTACGGAGGGGACGGTATATCTCTCCTCTTACCTCCTCATCTACTCCTCCCCTGCTCCTCGCCTCCTCCCCCTCATCTCCTACTCCTCCCCCTCAACCCTCCCCTTACCCCTCCTTCTCCCCCTCCTCCCTCCTGCCTCACGCGCGGTGCATTATGTAAAACGTCTCATAATGCAACGCGCGCGTCACCGCGGTGCATTATGGAACGTTTCCCATGATGCACCGCGCAGTTACGCCAACGCGTTACTCCGACGCGTTACGGCTACGCCGACGGCGAAGGTGGCGGCGACGCCGCTCAAGCCGGAAGCGGGCGCTAATAAAGCTGCAGTAAAAAAAAAAAAAAAAAATCGGCGACAAACAAGAGGACACAAGACGTATCGTAAGTGACTGCTTAAAAAACGTGGGACGTGGCTTCTGTTGAGCATCTTGTTATCACTCTGTAGCCAATATGAGATTGCGGCTTTTACCGATAAGAACTCCGAAGAACAAATCACGAAGCCAGAACATGATAAGTCATGCCCGGCGTTTCTTATGGATGTCAGTGACTATAGATCCTTTTCACGGCATGTACCGGCGTGCGGTCGTGTATCACTTCTGCGTGATGCACGTTAAAGACCCCAGGCTAACGGTTGTACTGCACTGGCTGAATCGCTCATCTACAGCTGGAAGACTCGTCGCCCGTTGAGGCAGACCAAATTCTAAACTGTATAAGCATTCACACAACCCAATTTTTTTTTTATGGCAAACGCCACCAGGCAGTGCTCCAGTCTTTTACGTTCCAGAGAACTTCCGGTTCGTAATAAGAATAACGAACAAAGCCCACGCTAACACCGCTGCGTAAAATGTTTATAAAATGTTTAACCACCGATTCTCCAGGGGGACGCCAAAAGAACAAAGATGCACTAGATCCGTTAAAGAGTTTCGAATATTCTTGTAAACCAAATCGCCTCCTCCAAAGCGTTAAATTGTCCAGACGAGGCCCTCGTTAAATCCCCATCTTTGATGTATACGTGTAGCATTTATGCTCTAGCACTGGGGACATAAGCAAGCTCGACAGGCTTCCCAAGACGAAGCGACCGGAAGTTGGTTGGGAAGCAGGAGGCAGTTCATGTTAGTAAACAGCAAAAGGGTCTATAGATAGTATTAAATTGTTCACACATTTTTCGAGAGCGTTTTTTTTTAAATAAATACGACAAAAAGCTTGAATATGGCAAACAAAATACATTGCCCCAGCCAGCTTCTTCGCACCGGAATACAGAATCTGGAGTCACACTGCTCGTAGATCATAATAAAAAGAGAAAAAAAGACGCGGTTTCCGTTGGAGACATGACGACGTAATTATCTGTGTACAAAGCGCGACACTGTTAGCACGAACAAGCGATCGCCAGTTTTCTGTGTTTTTCTCATAGAACCGAAAGGTTGTCATCAAAGATTTCATTGTTATAGAAAGGTCTCATTTAAGGCTCTAATATAAGGGGTAAAATTGTGTGCCCACTAATACTCATTCCTAATAAAATGGGAAAAGGCGACGATGTCGTGTTCGCGCTAAAAGTGTCGCAATGTGTACATGCCTGAAGTATGTTCGAAGCTTGTTTTCTAAGTACGTACATGCCTCAATCATGTCTGCACACGTTCTTTTTACGACGGACTTAAAAAAACAGGTACCATTAGAAATAACATACTTACACAGTAGTTTAACACATTTACTGGTACACCAACACGCCATAACATATATCGAATAAAATTTGTTTTATACACACGGTGTGATGGTGGTCTATCTCAAAATGGCGTCTGATGCCTCTTCTGTAGATTGACACTTTGGCTAGCGCAGTACGATGGGTATACCCTCGATTCCTTGATTTTAGAGTAGTGATTATGGCCAGCGGTTGATACTCAGCAACTCGAGCATTCGTTCTACGCGCTCTGAGCAGCAGACGCGCTAACGCAACCAACCACCACTTTGGCCACATTTTCGGGAATGACGGTGGTAAAAACTAGAGCCATTAGACAGCTTCAGACTTTAGAGCAACAACGCTTTAGCCATCTTGGTGCTTAAAATCATTGTTGCCAGTCATCTGAAACTGTGTCTGAAATTGCGGGAAACGGTTCCCCATGTACTCCATAAATGTTAGGAAACTCATTGATGGAGTAGATAAAAATAGCCCGAGCTTCTAGACACCTTATCTAAAGCGTAGAAAGTCGCTTTATTCGAGTCGTAACTGTTGTATTATCTAATGACACAGGAAGCCTGTTACTGCAGGAGCCATCGGAGACATATTTATGTTCCAGAACGCAAGCATACGCCCCATGCGATACGCGTGACATAAAGCTATATACAGACAGGCACACCTAATAGTCAGCATAGGAATCACTCAGGTTAATATATACGAACCGAAACTAAGTTATAACAACTCCCTCCTCTTAGGATTAGAATCGGTCATGTCCAAAACGGACAGGCGGACGACTAGTTATGGTACTACGCCTGAGGGCTGTACACCGGCCTGAGTAGAGGACCCTGAGTACGCAGGATGTGGTGATGTATTGCTGGTCCCATCTGAACTCTGAGTGTCCTCATGACCGACTTGAACTACGAGGGGCTCACAAGGAACAAAATAATCATACATATAAACAACATGAGGCAATGGCACACTCGAATCCAAAGGCATTTCAGAGCGGCAATCTTGAACCGACCGCCTCAGATGGTCAACATTCACAAAACGCACTTGTTCGTTCACCAACACCAGGTAAGTCATTAGGGACCTGACGCTTTTGATTGTTCCTTGCCGCCACTTCACAGTTTCTCCACGCAGTGCTCTCACGAACACGCAGGCCACCCACCGAGAGCACTCTCAGTGCACTCCTTTGCCTATCAACGGCACACTTGGTTTTTTTCCACATTTTTCTACATCACCACTTTAATGTCTGGTTTTACAAGAGACAACCTCATCCTTAGTTTGTTCCCCAAGAATAACTCAGATAAAGTTTTCTTTCTGAACGTGTGCGGAGTTTTTCTATACGCAAAAAGGAAGTTATCCAGGCGATGTTGCAGAGGCGTTTTCTTAATATGCTGCTCATCCTCTACTAGTTGTTTAAACAATGAATTTTTACTGCTTGAACAGCCCGCTGTGCTGCGCCGTTTGATTATGGTTGATAGGGTGGGGTGAGGGTGTGCTTCACACCATTGCTACGTTGACAATCGGTGAACTATTTCTAGCGAAATTGCGGCCCATTGTCTATGATACTCTGTACTGATAGCCCGTGTGCTGCAAACCATCCCCTTACTATCTTGATAGCTTGCTACACGGTGGTTGATGTCATTATCTTAAAATCTAACCACTTCGAGTAAAAGTCAGCTGCAAGCAACCAAATCTTGTCTTCCTTCTCTGCAAAGTCTAAATGTACCCTTTCCACTTGTTAGTACACCATCTCCGTGGCTGCAAAGGGGCAGGCTGTCCAATCGACACAACACTCTGGCACACACCGCACCGCTTCGCTACATCTTCGAAAGCTTTGTCCATGCCTGGCCACCAGACTATGGCTCTTGCGGGTGCTTTAATTTCTGTGAAAAACTCGTAAGGGTGCAGGCGAGCTGGTGAATATTAACCATGTTGAATTAGCCTGAGACTGGGGTAGAGAAGAAACATCAAAACGTAGAAGGGACAGAAAATAGACTGGACGACAGCTGAGTTTGAGACGTCGTCCTGTCTATTTTCTGTCCCTTCTACGTTTTGATGTTTCTTCTCTACCCCTGTCTCAGGTTAATTCAACATGGTTGATTTCTGTGATTCCCATCTATTGTTCATGCAACAAGCTAAACATGTTACCCTGGAGAGACTTTCGAATAACAGCTTTGTTGTTCAACACAAGAAATCCCGTGCCCACAGAGAGCTCGAACCTTCGAACGAAAAATGGCTGGTACTCGTCAGATATTTTTTCTAGTCAACGTCGATAGGTAATCTCTCGCACAGCACTCAAGACTTTCTCTTTTGCCGTTTCCCGTTCGACATCTTTCGAGGTCACTGGGAGTTCACTCACAGGTGAGGACTCACAGAGAGTTCACTCACAGGGAGCTCACTCACAGGGAGTTCACTCAGAGGCGCACGTGCACGTTTATATACACGCAGTTCAAGTGCCACTCTGCTGGTGCGCTGTCTCTGGTAGTGCTTTCTTACAACCATCCTTTGCCAAGACGTGGTTCTAGTAAGTGGGCCCTGTTGAATGTCACTCAAAATTTCACTGCGGCGAAAGGGCCGAAGCCGTGAAAGCCCTGCCGATAACAAAGTTTTGGCGAGACGGCGTCCCAGGAACATTTGCAAGAAAGGCGAAAAACGACAGGAAGAAGACGATGGATAAAGTTATTCAAACGATGATATCACGAAAGAAATAATGTAATATTAAATCTCAAGCGAATGACGAGACCTAGAACTCAAATCCCTTTTGCCTTATATACAGTAAAGAGATCTGCAAGGTACTAAAGAGCATGATGTTTCGCCTGCTTGACCTCACAAAGAAAATTGTATTTCTGGGTCTGAAACTTCATTGAAATTCTATATTGACTCACCACTATCTTTTTTGTCAAAAATGATTGAACGCGCAGTTTGTCTGAAATCAATCACGCGTGCATTAATTTTAGAACTTTTTCGACTTTCAAAGAATAAACACTCTTATTTCAAGCTAACGCTTCCTCGAAAAAAGTATTGTGTTTTGTCGTGAGAAACATCGACTATAATACGGCCAAACAAGCGCCCTTTTATCCGGGCAGCTAGCCAACCAAGTTCGACGATGGTGATTCTGGCCCTGTACTAGCGCCACTGCACCGCGGAAACGTTCGCGATACATATTTTTTTTTTCTATTTCTGTCTCTTCCGATGAATGGAATGGCCGGAGGAAAGGTTTGCGCGCCAAGAATTTTGGAGACCACGCACCGAGTATTGGGGTGGTGAGAAGTTTGAGGATTAACGGTGAATAGTGAAACACAGAAAGGAAGAAATAAACAAGTGCTAAATCACGTCAAGTTTGTGCGGAGGTATACGAATGAATAGAATTATCTTGAGTATTACGAGACTAATTTAATGAGCAGAAAATAAGTGACATATTGCCCCCCATTTTTTTTGAAGCCAAGGACACATGGCGGCATTCTTGCACATGTCCGAGCATTTGGTTGCTTTTTTTATTTGTTGTAATTTATACAGTACGCACCGATCGCCAGGACATATAAGATAGTCTTTGTTGAGATTTTGTAGGCATGTTTTGTGGTCTTAAAAGTTTCATTAAATGAAATAGCAAGGAATTTAGCGAAGTCAAACTCGCGCGCGCTAGTTTTACAGCGAAGCGGTTTATGGCTCGGATTTCGTGGATTTTTCGTGTGCGTAACAAGAACTCTACGCTCGCACCGCCGCACGCGCCACCGCGCACGCCTTCCCCATATAAAATATTCGAAGTAAATAACCAAAATAAAGCGGTGACGAACGCGCGTGCAAGATGCTATTCGTTTCATCATTTTGCTTTAGAACAGTTACTGTTGCAGATGCGGGCCCGTGCGGCGCGGGGAACACTATTCCCTGCATCCTCCTCGATGCTTGGGTAATTTAGCAGTAGGTCTATTCAGTAGATTAGTTATCAATAGGCACCATTTTCAAAATCAGTAGACTCTCAGGTAGATAATAAATGTTTTTCAAATATTTGCCACTGTGCGACCTGCGTCGGTCATGTCTACGCTCGCACCACCCTCTCTTTGTCGTCGTTCAAAGCACTTGCGCTGCCTAGTTTCGTTTCCTTCCGCTCTCCCGGGGTGGCGGTCCCTTCGCACGTGTCTAGTTTCCTCCGGCTTTAGGGTCGGGTCTATTTTTTTGTGTGCTAAACCGTGTTCGCAAAGCGGTTGCGAACGCAGTTGTATAAAAATCCAGTGCAATTGCACGCGCACTCGATGACATCAAGTACGCGTGCAATTGTACTGGATCTTTATACACCTTTTTCGTTTAGCCTTGGACCCAGCCACGTTGTCCCCATATCCGGTATGCGTTCCGAAAAAAAAAGCAAGAGATTACAACACGGAACAAGTAAAAAAGTATAGAAGGGTCATAACAAGAATGACTTACGGTTGCAATTAAAATGTTAACACGTTCTACTGTCGAGGCGAGAAGAAAGCGATGTTTTCACGCATACCGGAAGTGCCAGAATTGAAGATGGCGGCGCCCACGTTGAAAAGGTGTATACAACCGCGTTCGCAACCGCTTTGCGAACACGGATCCGCTTCCAGTGTGAATGAGCGGTTAGGCTGAGATTGCAGCCAATGCCACAAGCACGAGAGCTCGAGGTCGCTGTTTTGAAGCGTTCTTCCACAGAACGAGCACTCGCGCTACAAAAATGCATGTTTCAAAGCCAGTAGCGCGGGACAGCTTGCGCTTGTAGCTTTGGCTGTAGTCTCAGTTTAAGGGTGAATCGAGCATAGCGCGCACCAGCTTGGAGCACGTGGAGCGAAAGCTTGTGCTGCAGAACCTAGGGATCCTAGGTTAAATCCCCAGCCCTGCCCGTTTTGATCTGGATGAGCATCGAACAGGTGTGCGGTCGTGTATCACTACTGCGTGATGCACGTTAAAGATCCCAGGCTACACTCCGTTCACCCTTAAAGGGGCGGTGCAACGATATTCAATTGGAATGTTTTTCACTTTACACGAGCTTACTGGCACTAGTGGGACTCAAGGATACTCGCACGCAACGCCACTGGCCAAGAAACTCCTTTGTTGCGCTGTAATTTTGAGTACAAAACCGAGTGTTTTCATTCAATCTCTCCTTCGCAAAACCTGATGACGTAGCTGGGCGGTAGCACTACCGCCCAGTGACGATATTTGAATGCGGCTCACAGGTTGGACCCAAGCATGGCGTGGACACTCGATTTGGGCTCGTGGTCATTACTAGCTCGAGAAGCATTCGGGTAGTGTCCTGTGTCCAATCGCTGCAATGACGACAACAGCCGAACCATAACAATGTCTGGAACTCCGCGCGTGTCCTGTGCCTTGCCAACCCCAGCGCATGGCTATGGTCAACATTGGCGGCATATAATCGGCTCCAGATCACGTGGCCGCTTGTTCTGGCTGCGAGTTGAGGGGGTGAACTCTGCTCGTTCGTCTTTATTTTTGTCTGCAACTTCGATTGCGTGTGGTGAAAAACGAACGGGTATTTCACAGGTCATTAACGTCAGGGATCCGTTCTAAGTGGTATTTGCGCAAAATACAAAAATCGTTGCATCGCCCCTTTAAGTTGAGAGTAGAAGCTCCGCTCTTAAAGGGGCGGTGCAACGATATTCAATTGGAATTTTTTTCACTTTAAACGAGCTTACTGGAACTAGCGGGACTCAAGGTTACTCGCACGCAACGCCACTGGCCAAGAAACTCCTTTGTTGCGGCGTAATTTCAGAGACAAAAGCGATAATTTTCATTCAATCTCTCCTTTGCAAAATTTTATGACGTTTGATGATGTAAAGTGGGGATCGCAGTACACCCATATGACGATATTTGAATGCTGTTCAGAGATTGGACCCGAGCATTGCGTGGGCACTCGATTTGGGCTCGTGATAATTACTATACTCCGTTTCACCTTAGGTTGTACCGCAGCGAAAGCTAGAAGCGCGAGCTCATAGCGTTGGCAGCTGGCCTTAATGCACGAGAGCTTGTGCCGCAGAGGTGTGCCCCGGAGCAGGGAGCTCGCGCTTGTAGCCTAACCTGCGGTACGTCATAAGGTGAAATAGAGTATAGCTCGAAAAGCATTCGGGTAGTGGCCCGTGTCCAATCGCTGCAACTACGACAATAGCCGAGCCATAACTATGTCTGAACATGTCTGGAACTCAGCGCGTGTCCTGTGCTTTGCCAACCCCAGCGCGTGGCTATGATCAACATCGGCATATAATCGGCTCCAGATCACGTGGCCCCTTGTTCTAGCTGCGAGTTGAGGGGGTGAACGCTGCTTGTTTTTCTTTAATTTTTTACTGGGTCTTCTATTGCGTGGGGTGAAAAACGAACGCGTGTTTCATAGGTCATTAACGTCAGGGATATGTTCTAAGCGGTATTTGCGCAAAATACAAAAATTGTTGCATCGCCCCTTTAACGCAAGCTTTCTGCATTTTCTAACACAAATGTGAACGCGCAGGCACGCGCAACCAAAACACTGCAGAAGCCAGCGAGCTCGCGCTGAAGCCGGAGCTTGTGGTCTCAGCTGAAGGGTGAACGGGGTTTTGGGCAGGAGATCGAAGTATAGAGGGCGCTTTACCGTGCTTGTTGTCCCCACAGCCCGGTGTTTACTAACACAGAAAAACAAATAAATTGAACCTCGCCTATCACGATCTGGGCAAGAGCAACTCGTTCTCACCACTGCTTTGGTCACAAAGGAGCGGCCTTCGAATTGTCATTGTCGATTTCTCTGATCAAAAACAAACAAGAAATTTCGGTTTGTTGTCCCCGCAACTGAAGCGTCCTGCTAGAAACGTGACTGTTCGATCTCCTCCCCTGTAGCCGTTGTACTGCACTGGCTAACTTTCTAATCTCCAGTGGGTAACAATGTCGCCATGTTTCTGGCCGACAAACCTCCCTCTGTATGAACAAACGACTGATGTTTTTCTCCCCCGGTAGGTTCAAAGTCGGCCTTGTCTTTTTCTTTCTTTCTAAGACTATAACGCAAGAAACGCGAAGGAGATAATCTAGGTATACTCATAATTGGCATTGGGCAATTTTTAATCTTAGTTTTAAACTAAGATTGAAGGGTGTAAGTGTAGGCATAGCCGAAGAGGCAACTATGCGGAGAGCAAGTCGTCTGCGTCTTGCGCAGGAGTTAATTGTGGGGACGTCAGAACGACACCAAGCTGTGATTGGCTTTGATTCAAAGGTTAGTGGGTAGACGTCGCCTAGATGCCTCGAGGTCTACTGATTATTTTTTTTCTATCAGTCAATAAGGAGTATTCACTGGACGCCATATTTGAGGGCGATGTTTAGAGCGCATGCTCTGAACGAGCTCACGTTAAAGGGGTCATGAAACGATTTTCCTACTTCTTCCTCCTTAGCTTTAATCCTCAACTCAAATTTAAACCAGTTGGTTAGAGTACGTTCAGATTTCTTTTCTTAATACTCACCTAACCAGGCAGATTTTGCCGAAATGTTTACTTTTCAACTCAAATGCGAATTGTGAAATCACGTGGTTGTGACATTCCTTCGGCACCGGTGCGATGACTCCTAGCTTCCACCGTGCTTTTTATGCACACCATAGAACTTGTCATTCCCCAGTGACAATAAGTTCTGTCAGGGC
Organism: Ixodes persulcatus; assembly: GCA_013358835.2. Lineage (NCBI taxonomy): Eukaryota > Metazoa > Arthropoda > Arachnida > Ixodida > Ixodidae > Ixodes > Ixodes persulcatus. The sequence goes on along the minus strand of JABSTQ010009514.1, from coordinate 1,510,770 downwards.
ACTCATTGGCCACGAACGCGAATCCAAATATTCGTCGACGGATTGATTGTTGACGAGCGCATACGTCCGAGTGACGCAGTTCTCGTGTCCAATGCATGAGCTGGGCTCTGCTGACGTCAGTTTGGCGCCGGTGACGCGCTTTTGGAACCGCGGATGTATCATAGTGAAAAGGCGGAGAGCTTTCGAAGGCAAGAAGGTACAAAATAGTCCGCTATATTTTCAAATGTTCGTACCGAAAAGCTGGCTTTTGACTTTCTAGCCTCTTTCTTTTGGCCAACTAAACGATATGCGATTAGTAAAGTCCCAATTTAAAATCATTCATCCCAACCCAAAATTCGTTTCATGGCCCCCTTAATAGGCTGCTAAGACCGGCAATCTTAGGTGTGCGGAATGCACGTGGCGAAAGAACTGTGGAAGCAGGCCGTCAGCACGCGGTCAGCAGTCGCGCACACAGCTATGGCCGCCAGTGAATACTCCCTATATGAGCTCGGCGTTCTGACATCATTGCAGCCCCCATGGAAGGAACAGGCGAACTTGCGCTCCGCATTACATTCACACTTATTTCTTCGTGATTCATTCCTCAGCGCTCTTATCGGCGAATGCCGCCATCTAATTGGGTGCAGAGTGATAGAAAGATGCTCGGTTTTCATCGAGCCAGCAGTTCTTAAGCTGATAGTGACCATGCTGTTCTTTCCTCGCAGTCCTGCTGACCGTCTGAGTAAGGTTTGCATCACATTTTCGGTTTATTGTCGCCACGGGGGACGCTAACCGAAAGTGGCACAATCTCCGACTCTGTCCGTTTCGATCTGGATCGGCATCGCACCCACGTGCTGTCGTGCATCACTATACTTGGTCATGCACTTTAAGTGTACCAGGCTATACAGTCACCAAAAATTTAGGAAACGACCGGCTTGACGAGTCCCGATCATCTTCCTATCACTCCTCGGCCGATCAGAGCGTTTGCCAATCAAGGCACCGGAAACGAATGGTGATAAAAGACTGGATATAAAAAGCCACGGCGTGCGTTTCTAAAGTTGTGGGGTGACTATATATAGCGGTGGAACTACATTGGCTACATTTCTTATTTACAGCGGAGATACCAGACGACTCTTGGCGCGTCTGGAATCTCCTCGTCAGTCATAGTAATATCTGCCTTCTGTCCAGTTATCGTATACTATAAAAGCTGGAATAAATAAATAAATAAACAAACTAACTTCCCGCCATTTAAAGCCGCATTCTCACTGCTGGTACATCGTGCAAATGACAGGGTACTCGCTGCAGATATGATGACACAATTATCTTTGGGCACGCCTCATGACATAGCCTCCTCTAAGCTCACAAAACCTGGCAGTTCGACGACGGAGCCATACAGTGCCCGGTCGCAGATTTGGAGCGCGAGGATCTGGTAGCACAGAGCATCAAAGAGCCATTTCTCGGGGAACCTGGACGTCAGCGCACAGCTTTTGCAGCGGCGCGGACCCGAAACACACTTGTTCGTTTGGCAAGAAGTGTGTTTCGGAGTCTCGCCGCAGCGGGGCGCCAGTCACGTGGCTCTCCTCTAATCCGTTATCTGCCGCTCCACCTTTTCCATTTTGGCGGCCGCCTCTCGTGGCGATCTGCCAGGTTTTGTCAGTATATAGGAGGCTATGCTCATGCGTGTTCCAAGCATGTTTCCTTGATACATGATTGGAACATGTCTGCAGAAAGTGTTTGTGTGACCAATGTGACGGAACCGTCATACAATGAAGACCTCAGACAGCGTCAGCAGGCTGTCGTTTGTCCGATGTACGAACAGTGTGACGGTGGCTCAAGGACACGCAGAACACACAAGCTACAATAACCGAAACAGAGAGCACGCGGTGGCAGACACCGGAGTTTATTGCGCGTGCGCGGACGAGACAACGATCGACGCTGCGTGCGGCGTCGCGTGTCAAACACTGTTTCGAGTTGCGGCACATTTACTCCGTTTCACCTTAGGATGGACCGCAGCGGGCGCACGAGCCATCCCGGCAAATCCAGCGCTCTGCGCGTATGACGTCACGCGCACCCAGGGGGTCTCTGCGCATCTCTTGAAAGTCACGTGACACTAACACGGCGACGGATGGGCTGCGATGCCGCCTAGCGTCCATTGCGCTCCATCGTGAAGTGAAACGGGGTATAGCCGCTGCAGCTTATCGCTGATGTGCGGATGCGTTTTTCAATTTTTGTTTTTCGGGTGGCGAAGGCTGCAGTTTATTGGGTGTGGTTTAATTTAATTTACCGCCGGGGATGTGTCGCCGGATGACAAGACACAAACATGTTGTCGCGAGCGCCCCCGACTTTATCTGTCTGGTGCAGAAAAATGCGGTATATCGTTTTACGGGTAGTTTTTGCTTTGCGTGCCCGTCGCTTTTGTATGTCGACACAGACGTCTGCGCCCTTAATTGGTTCGTCGAAATCAAATTTCTATGTTGTTCTTCACCCCTCTTGAATCCCTCTCCCACTTCCTGGGTGGAGCGGTTGACTGTTGTCACGGCTACCGCCCAGCAATGGCTGGTGGACTGTGCCGAGGCGGTGGCCACTGCCTACGTGGCCCAGGACTTCGCGCTCCACCTTGGCGTACTGGACTCTATCTTCTCATTAAATTTTCTTCATTCATTCGTGATCAATTCTAACCTTTGTTGTGGGGGAAATCGAACTAAACGGGACGCTTCGACCAGCTTGTATTTCCATTCTCTATTTATGAATTTTTCGTCCCTCTTCTACTTTTTTTCTTCTGCTGGGACGTTTATTTATTGGTACGATTAAACCAATAAATTTCAAATGAGTTATAGACTGTGTTTTTCTGTATGTTTTTTTCTTATCTTCCGCCGTCTCAGGGTTCACAAGTATGTGAAATATAATTGTTTCTACCGAGGTCGAACAATACCGATAAACAGTGCCCGTTATTGATTGTGGGCGTCGTTCATTTAAGAATAATTGAAGTTACGACCAGAGAAACCTCGTTATTTATTTTGTCAAATTATTAAACATACCAGTTCATTTAGCACATTTAGTATATAAAATTATAACTGAACCCATAGCGACGGGTAATATTGTGACGAATGACAAGGTGAAACAGAGAATAACTGGGGAAACTGAAACGTTTAATGGGGCGAACTTGTGCCCCAAAATAAAAAGGAAACAGAAGAAAGCAAGCGTTGCGGGCGTCGAAGTCGGCGTAACAACAAAGCCGAACGCTGAGGCAAAACTGACCCCGCTCGCCATGCGGTGTCCCTTATGCACCCTTGTGGGTTTCTACAACATTCGGTGTAGAACTTTTGGCGCGTAGAACATTCGAACCTCGATCAGACGAGAATGTTCTCGAACTTATGAGAATTCCAAATGTAAAAAAATAAATAAAAGGACAGTCCGCTGACTGGAATCGAACCCAGACTGCCCGCGCGACAGTCAAGCGCGGTAACCATGCGGCGACGCACGCGCTCGTTTTTTTTTTATTTTCTTTATTGTATTTTGACAACACTTGTTCAAAGAGCGCTTAAAAGACCGTCAACCTAGCTTCGGCTAACGCGGTCGATTAAAATTCTTTCAAGGTTACCAGATTATCTAACAGTGGCAACCACTCACCCCCGGGACAATGTATCTTATAAACGTCTCTCAGAGTGCACACATTTAGAACAAAATAACTGCGTACTGGCTGTGCATCAATATCAGCATGCCTTACAGCCATTCGACTCCGCCATATTGCGTGCAGGCCCAGGAGCATCACTGTGTCATATGGAAGTCCTTCCTCACAGTCTACAGACAAAAACCGGATTCCATGGGCTGTCAACGGTAGGTCTTTCTTTAACGTCCGCTGGAGAACATCCCAAAAGAAGATGGCATCCCAGCATTCCAGGAAGACGTGTTCTGTGGACTCCGGCCTTTTGCACAAAATACATTGTGTCGACCAAGCAACGAACAAGCCCTTCTTTTCCATCCACGTTTTAACCGGGAGCGTCCCTGTGTGTAGTTTGAAGAAAAACGTCTTCACTGTCGCTGGGACGACCATCCTCTTAACTCGAGAAAGAACATCTTGCCCTGGGCCCTCCCGATACAGGGATCGGTATATTGGCATCGCAAACAGCATTTCTCTTAAATGTTTTAACTGGCACTTTCTTGAAACTGTCGAGAGATATTTAAATGAAAATCGCGTACCCAAAAACCTTAACGAACTTACAACTTCTTAAAGAAAGCCGGTGACAGTGTAACACCCGTCATCAACTGAGGAAACCACAAACTCAGGCAGCTCATAAGGCAACACCACTTGAAAAAAAGTCCACAAGAAATCATCTGTTAATTGTGTCTCTTAGAAATAAAAAACGGTTAACGATTTGCCTCAGAAATATATGGCACAAACTAACACCTCCAGAACGAACAGTGCGGAACAGACAGCTTCTGCTGGTTCGCTCCCATCCTGAGTTCCACACAAACACTGCAAAAATGCGGTGCATTTTGACGCACGCGCTCGGTCAGCGACGCGCGTGGCAATATTCCATAAGATATTGTAAGCGTAACAAGATTTTAGGTTATCGTTTTCTAGAACTAAGTTCATATGCTTATATGCTGACAATCTCCAAAACAATAATAAGCCATATTTTGGAGTATGCCAGTGTAGTCTGAAGGCCTAGCAAAACATAAAAAAGACAAAAGATTAGAAAATGTTTAAAGGTTGGTTGCACGCTTAATGATCTGTAAGTATAAACGAACAGAGTGTGACTAAAATGCTGAATCAGTTTGATCTTGAGTCATTAGAGACTAGAAGGAGTGTTTCCCAGCTAAAACTGTTATATTCTATTTATATTAGACAACTAAAATCGATCAGAAACTTTATGTAAGAGAGGTGCTTTCATAAGCGATCGCATAAAATAATCCAAGAAAAAATGGCTTCAATCATATAACAATTGGATGTATATTTGAGCACACTTTGTGTTTTTTGTTGAAGCGATTGAATTATAGAATGAACTCCCAGAACGTGTTGTAAATTCCTCTGACGTGTATAATTTTGAATCCTTATCAGAACATAAGTTTTTCTAATAAAAAAAAATGCCATTAACAGTTTTAGTGTGTCCTACCGCTGCTAACTTTTAATATATAAGGGTCTTATATCCGTAACCTTGAGCTAAAAGTGTATTATGTTTTCCTTTTGTTGTGGTCATGTGTTTTTTACAAGTATCAACTTTGGGCAATTTTCTAAGTTGTTTTGTTTGTTGTATGTGTGGTAAAATTGCGTAACTATCTGTCAACACCTCCTGTAATGGCCCTGTAAGGGAAGTCCGATGGTAGTGATAAATAAATAAAATAAAAATATTAAAAACGAGAAGCATGTTTTAGGTAAAATGACGCCGCCAAATCCTGCGATGTCTCTTCGTAGACATTATCATTTTCCCTTGTTCATAAAAATGGGACACATAAATGCTTTCGCTTTGTGCTCGGGGCGGAGAGGCGTGGTTTAGGACGAGATGAATCGTTCGAGTAAAACGGCCTCCTAGTCTGCCGTTGCCCTAAAATGTTTTCGCTTGGCACAAAGGGCGTTGTCTTTTGTATTTTTAGTACTCGCCATACCCAGACATAATGGAACCTAAATGTCAAGCTCACGACCGTACACACGTGTAGGCGTTAACCCTATCATTATCTCCACTTCGGCGACTTCGTTCAAAATCATTTTCAGTCCCGAAGGCTCACATTTTTATATTTTTCATCCTTATAAAATCACTCAAACTATTTATTAGAAAATGTCAATGCTTTACTCAGTAACACCCACCTTTTGATATTTTGCGCCGCCATGATAGTTCTCGCGCTACAGGGATGTCCCGTTAATATGGACACTTTCCCTGACCCCCAATGAGTGTCTATAATGCGAGTTGTCCGTAATAACCAGATAAAATGCATGCATTTCTCCAGTTCTTCCCCGAAAATGTTGTATATAAAGCAGGGTACTACTAATAGGGTCCGTTTTAGCGAGACATGATTGTATTTTACTCTTTTTTACCTTACGATAAACCACAGACCTTGTTGAGGACCGCGCTAGATCGGCTGGGACATCTCGCAACAGTATCTGCTGCCCTCCGTAGTAAGTCGAACCGGAGTAGTGGTGACTTCATCGACATCGACGGCTCCTAGTAGCTGAAACAGAAAGGTGTGGCTCGCTCGGCAACCTTCTCTAGCAAATCAGATATTCCGAGCGACTAGCGGTCCAAAGACGATGCCGTGAAAGTAGGTTCGAAAAGAAGTAATAAATAATCGCCAAAAGAAAATGTTTTTTTTTAAACAAAAATTACAACGAAAATGCAAAGTGTTAGTCTAGAAGTACGCCGTTGAAAATGCCGCGCCCTTTTCCAAGGATCATTTGGTTTCCTTGCGAGCTTATCTGCTTGCCGCAAATGACCGTAAATGGCGAGCGGTGTGGTGTATGCGAACGGTAAAGCGTGACCCGAGCTCGTCTATCGATTCTCCAAAGTGTGGCTCTCATCGTTTGGATGACGAAAGGACTCGGTCCTATTAAAAGAAAGTGATGCCCGACCGAGGGTCCCTTTCTGTTCGTGTGCAATCGCATTATGTAACCACTGGAGCCGAGATTCCAATTCGATTTCGCCCAAGTCGGCGGCGTATTGGTAAATCAGAACATCTATTTTGACGTCGACCGTTAGAAAGGAAACGGGGGAAAAAAAGTAAGAATGTTGATGAAATTCAATTTATGCTCTCAGGAGATGAACGCTTTTCGTTTGTCTGCCAAGCAATCGGTATGTTCTATGTAAGCTGCTTTTATAATGTAAAAAAAGCCGTCGTGAATGTTCACACAATGTGCAGCCAGTCTGTCGTTGAGGAATAATAATATAATAAAAATTATAATTCATAATTTTTTCTTATTGCCCATAAGCAGCTATGAAGCCTTCTGTGTGGTGAAGTGCCAGTTCGTGTTTACAGCAACACTATTTAATACATAAAAAAAAAACATGTGAAAGGATATGAATACATGTTTGCGCGGCAAATACAACTGCTGCACAAACCCTGAGTGAAATAAAATACACTTTTGCTAGACTAGTTTAAATTTAGCAAACCCAGGAAAAACATCCAATTCACAAATGCCAATGTTATTTAAAACAGACTGCATACGAGATAACAGTGACGATTCACAAAATCTCTCGGTGTAAAACTGTTAAAACATTTTGACTAGCTCTAGTGGGCACATAAGAGTCTATACTCACAAGTAAGCTTTCAGTTTTAACAGTACCATGCACTACCGTATGTAGAAAATGAATGTCTCTAATAGCCCTCCTCGTTGATAGCCTTTCGAGCCTAAATAATGATAGAAACGAATCGTAACTAAAAAACTGTTTCTGACCAATGTATCGGTCGTAAATAATTGAATGCATTTCTTCTGCCTATTTTCAATCATTTTCATTTGGGTTAAAGATAATGCGTTTCAACTAATTGAACCGAATTCGTCCCGAAGTACGAGGCTGCAGTACAGACGCATCACAGATAACGGTAAAGTGAAAGAACATGATAACCGAGTGATCATGCCCAACTTTCTTATCGCTGAACCAACGATCTTAGATACATGCGCAATTAATGAAAGTATACCATCAATGTCGACGCCAAGGTCTTTTACAAGAAATACACAATCTATCACAATCTCCTCAAGCTCATAAGGGAACAAGAAAACGTTTCGTTTTCTGAATAAAAAATATAATTTAATATTTTCTGAATTTAACGACAAAACGTTTTTTTTTTTTTTGCACTTCACTCGTAAATCGCACCAATATCAGTTTGCAAGAAAGTACAATCAGCATTGACTTTAACACTTAAAAAAAGTTTGATGTCGTAAGCGAAAAGCAGGACATTCGAATGCTGAACGCATGATAATATATCGTTTACAAACAATACAAATACAATAAACAACAGTGGTCCCACGCTCGACCCTTGGGGTACGCCAGAAGTCGATATAAAACACTTTGAAAATGAATTGCCAACCCCAACAGTGTTCCTGCGTATACTCGAGTATCTCATGAATCATTCACACAGCTTAGGACACAGGCCATAAAAACAAAGTTTGCAGAAGGATAAAGAAGGATCCACACGGTCGAAGGCCTTCGACATGTCAATATATAATATATAAAGTTGGCCTCTGTTTGTGACTACCGATACAGAAAAATCCAGAAAAGAGCACAAATATTTTTCTACGAACTTTCCTTTTAAAATACCACGCTTAACAGGACTCATTTTTCGACTGACATAACTAGAAATTCGGTTGTGCATAACTATCTCAAAAACCTTCGCGAAACCGCACAACAACAAAACGAGACGGTAGTTACTAACTATTGACGAATTACCAGCTTTGAAGATGGGTACAACTATAGAAGACTTCCACGAACAAGGCAGAACACTCTTAATGAGAAATAGGTTAAATATATGCTTCGAAAGGGGTGAAAATATATCAGAACATGCATTAACAATAAAATTGGGTATACCGATAATCTGTGTAGAGAACTTAGGTTTTAGTTTTCTAATAACCTCGAAAATCTCTGTGACGTGGACAGTAAAAGCAGATAAAAAGTCTGTACTTTTGTTAAAGTTGTCTGTTGTAGCAGCATTTCTCGAACTAGAATAGCAGAAACTAAAGTAATCAGAAAAACGATTTGCTATGTCGATTGGCGAGGACAGAAAGCCAGTTGATTCTTCCAAGCATAAATGTTGTGCATTGTCGCGCATGTGGTTTTTACCATTGTGCCAGAACGTCCGAGGTACCTTTAGTTAAACTTTTTTCAACATTCATTGAGTGCAAAAGTTCAATAGTCTTTTATACCTTTTTCACTAGAGCACAGTAAACACTGAATTTAACGTACAAGACGTTCAGTCCAGTTTTCTTATACATTCGATTATAGTGCAACTTTATACGAAGCAGACGCTTTAGCTCCCCTGAAAACCACCTAGGATACTTAGATTTACGTGCCTATTGTATTAAAGAAAATCCCTCATGGCATTAGACACTACCAAAGTCAACTTAGTAATGGCCGAATCAGCGTTCTGGTCAGATAATACATCATACCAGTTGAAATGAGCGAGGCGATTTAACAACCGTAGTAGTCACCTTGCGATAAAAAAAAAACGAAGAGAACTGATGGCAAAACTGAACTACAAAGGGAGGATGATATCCGTTAACACGCACCAACGGTATAACATCCGGAACAATAGACTCTATGGGAGCATTCGACAAGCATAAATCAAAGACATTGTCAGCTGTATTTCGGCAAGAATTAAACTTAGTAAACCTATTTGAAACAGAAAGTAACCATGTCATTTTCCTAGAAGTAACACTATTTATGTCTGACACCGTTCCCGCCGACCAATCAAGACCGGACATATTAAAATCGTCATATAAATGTACCCTGTATTTAGCAAAATCAACAATATTACAGAGGGTTTTACGTAAAATGGTCAATAAACACGACATCATTAAAAAGTGGAGGGAAATAATAGTTTCCAATTAAGTAGTTGAACCTATCGCTCGCAGGAATTTCTATCCACAACGCACTCAGGATAAGTTTCAAGGTCCGCTTTTCGAATCGAATGAACGGCACAGTCACCAGCTATCAAACGCCCCCCCCCCCCCCCCCCCCGCCTCCACATTGTTGTCCGGTGCTCACATAATCGCGACCTCTCCGGTGAATGACATAGTATGATGGGAAGTATTCAACGCTATATATTCTGTCACAGAGCCATGTTTATGTAAGACAAACTATGTCTAAATCATTATAATGCAATTAAATGCAAAGGTGCAGCGAGCTGGACAAGAATGATGAAAATAATCCCTGGAGAAGGGGAACAAGAGGGACAAAGGACAAATACAAATCTCCAAACACAGCTAGGTGACTGGTGCGCGACCGAAAAAATCCGCCTGGTCCGGGTATCGAACCCGGGACCTCTCCATTGCAAACATCAGTTTAAAGAACATTCGTCATCAGTTCGACGGCTTTAGATCTTAGGCTAAGAGTATTTCGATACAAAACCTTTGGGCGTAGATGCATCATCGCTTATGTTTGCTGACTCTGGTACATATAAGCAAGTCCTGTCAAGTTTGCCGTAAAACTGATGAAGAATTATCCTTTCAGTCCATACCTCAGGGACTTTCAAAATCTCCAACAAAGAATGGTCACATTCGAGATGAAAAGACGCATGCGAGTTAAATCTAGGTTGCAGCTGCGTGACGGTTAGTGACCTGCCCCCAAGATGGGGCTGAACAAGATCATTTACGTCCTCCGCTGTCGTTCTGGGATGTAGCATCGATACAAAGAAGGCCTTCGATTGACGAGGAGCAAACCTCACCTTGAGTGACTTCGCCGTTCCAAGCTTCGGTGGAGTTCGCCGCTTTTCTAGCCGCCATGGTGAAGCCGTCATTCCCCAGAACAGCTGGCGTTTCATGCCGCGAAGCACGCGCAGCCATAGCCACAGTTACACAGTTGCAGGTACAAAGCCTTGAGTCACGTTTCTTAAATGAGTGCAAGAAAAAAAATTACACGCACGTTAATTCGCCCAAACGCGATGAAATGCGGTAGCGTTACAGGAACGTCGTTAGTGAAAACAATTAGGAAAGGAAATAGTACGGTAATGAAATTTCTGTAATTTGCCGTGAACCTATCGAAAACGACGTCAAGAACGACGTCTAGGAAGACGGAAAGGACGGCGTCTAAGACCACCTCAAGGACGACGTCGAGGAAGACGTCAATGACGGTGTCAAAGAAGATCTCTAAGACAACCTCTAGGACGACTTCGAGTATGACGTCTAGGACCACGTCTCTGACAACGTCAAGGAACTCTAGGGCGACCTCAAGGACGTTGTCTAGGACGACGTTGTGGATGACGTCCTCGAGGACGACGGGAAGAACGACATCAAGGATGACCTCTAGGACGACATCGAGGACGACGTCAAGAACGTCAGGTCACGTCAGCTTCAATTGCCGGCGCTTACGAGCTTACGTGACCGGCGCTCACGTGGCCTTGATTACGTACCCTTCAGGAGATGATCTTGAGGACATGACCTTGAGAGTGAATGGGCCTACAATACTACGGCTTAAAAACACCTTTCAGCAGTTTGAGAAATTTGCAGTTTTTCACCAATCCGTACAGGTCTCGCCCATGTTGAGCAGTTGTCAATGTGTGATATATTGCCACTGAGAACAAAAACTATACTCGTCTTCACCTTACGCTGTAACGCAGCGAAGGCTAGAACCGCGAGCTCATAGCATTGGCAGCTGCCCTTAATGAACGAGAGCTTGTGCCACCGAGATGTGCCATAGAGCAAGGCGCTCGCTCTCGTAGCCTTTCCTGCGGTACATACTAAGGGTGAAACAGAGTATTTGTGATATTAGTGTAAAAATATAATAATTGTATTGTGTGTATGTTTATACAACCGGAAGTTAGTCAAACCCCAATGGGCTTCTGGTGAATCAGCTGTGGATGAGAAATTTAGCCAGTGAATCACAACCGTTAGCCTGCGGTCTGCACCACGCAGTAGTAATACACAACCGCACGCCGGTACGATGCTCAACCAGATCGAAACGGGCGGGGATGAGGATACGAGTAAAAAAAACCTCGAAGCCATGCCACACAGGTTGATATTTGATAAGTATCGCTCGCTAAGGTAATTATATGTTCTTGGTCTGTAGATCCAATGTCCAGGTGCGAATAAACGTAACGCACAACCCCTCAAATTCACAATATCAACAGTGTAAGCCGGAAAAATGAATGATCATTATCCCCGTCTGCCCAAGAAACGCAGGGAGTGACCTTTTATGATCACGCCTCTGGGGTTCGTGATTCGTTCTTCGGCGTTCTTGATGACTAATGCCGCAATCTTATTGGTTGAGAGGCTCTAATGAGATGCTCAGAAAATGCCACGCCCTGCGTTTCTTAAGCTCTCAGTGTCTATGAACTGGGTTAAGCCAATGCCACGTAGAAGACAAGGCCTGCGCATGACGTCATCGTTGGCAGATCCCCGACCCGACCCCTAGCAGCCTACAGGCTAAAGCTTGACGGGAGTTGCCGCAAAGCGGCAGAACCCGGACGTGTCTGAAGCTTTGCGGCGACTCTCGTCAAACTTCAGCCTGTTTGCCACTTGGGGTAGGATCGGGGAAACACTAGCGATGACGTCATGCTCAGGCCTCGTCTTCTCTACTCGTTTTCAACCTACGATTCGTTGTAAAAATAAGCCCGGCTCCTCGCGGAGCATTACCAATTTTCCCCTTTAAGTAGAGGATTAAGATACTTAGGTGTGTTTTTGAGTATATATACGTTATGTAATCAAGACGTAGACATTTCAAACGCCTAAAGGTGTCTCTTAATTTATCCCCCGCCAACCAAATCTTGGAAGAACTACTTCGCGTGGCGTAAGAACAATGAGCAAAAAACTTCCTCCTTTCTTGAGGTGAAAACGAGTATAGGTGATATTGGTTAAGCCCGACACTAAATACATTACGTGGGAATCCTTGGAAGTGCTATTGAATAGATTGGTATCGAACTCTGAATTATAAGCCGCGTTAGAGAAAGGACTTTTCTCGTCCCCCTTGTCAGTAAGCATTTCGTCATCGCGAACGTTTCTAAGAATTTCAAAACTTCAAAGTTGGCAAAGAAAATAAACATAAAAAATTAAAAAAAAGATGGCGCCAATCACGAAACTGCTGTGGCCGCAGAAGCGAATATAAAATAAGAATAATGGAAGGAAGAGCAATTGAGATGCTATTGAACCTTCAGAACGATAATAAAATCAGGAGCTTCCGACGCCAAGAATAACTCACGAGCTGAAAAAAAAAAAAAAAAAGAAAAGCCGAAAGTACACCCAGACCGAAATGGCGTTCGAACTGTCACAATCGGCGCGGTGAAAGTTTACGACAGTCTGGCTGCTTGTGCAAGGGGTCAAACCGTTATCAGTTCCAGTAACAACAATCGCACGCTTTGCCTTTTTTTTTCTCCTCGTATATCTTGAACATTTTATTGGGTAGCAAGCATATCAGCATAAAGATGGGTCGGCGCTCGAAAATATTCACTGGGGCTGCTTGTTGCTAACATTAGAAAGAAAAAAAATGTCAGACAAAAAAAAAAAGCCATTGGATCTTTATGGGTATGGCAGAAAATCTACCTAATTTGGAATGAACATAAAAAAAAATGATTGCATATTTATTATATAGTCACTAGAAGCCTAATAAATGCAGGGCGTGGTGTATTATGTTACGCTTCTTGATTCGTGATTGGTCCCTCGTTGCTCTTATCGGCTAAGGCAGAAATCTGATTGGCTGCTGATGGATACCCTGGTGCCAACGACAGCCAACATTCTGCATTACTGAAGCTGTCTATGCGGAGCGCAAGTTTGTTTGCTTCTTGCACAGGGGTTGCGATGATGTCACAACTCCAAGCTCTTATTGGCCGATTAAAAAAAAAACATAGATGATACAAGACTTTAAGATTATTAGCATTGAGGCCGACCACTATCATTTTCATTCCAATCAGCCAATCAGAGCTCGGCGTCGTTCTGACGTCACCGCAACTCCTGCGAAGGAAGCAGACGACTTGCTCTCCGCATAGGGACCACCAGGCACGCATTCCAACTTCATTTGTGTTGTATGTTCGGGCTCTGTATGCAGCAGACAGAGCCGCGAAGTCAACGATCAGTGCCGATTCAATTCTGATACCTTACTCCAAAAGTGACACCAACTCTAAAGTTCAAGCCTTGGCAAAGACAATTTCATTAGGACACTGAATGAACGTAAACACACACGATCGGAGATTATACTCTCTAGACCCCCAACGAGCCTTTCGCGTTCCATCCGGAGTTTCAAGACGACTGGAAACAACTCTGCACCGACTGCGACTAGGTGTAGCATATACACCGCAGTTCCTCTGTCGAATAGGACAGAACATCTGCGGGAATTGCACCAGCTGTGAGGTGGAGGGGTCAATTGAGCATATCTTATGCCAGTGTGTTGAGTTCGAGGAAGAACGCCAAACGCTTCAAGAAACATTACAAAAAATAGATTCGCGTCCGTTTAGCGCTTTCAAAGTGCTTGGCAGCTGGGACACAACCGAACAGTTTATGAAGGCCACCGAGGCTCTAATACGATTTCTGAGAAACACAGGACTTTCGGACAGACTCTAAATGACTGAGAACTATCTATGAGACTGTTTACATAATTCACTTGATCATAATCATCTTCATTGACAATTTTCACCTCATATTCCTACCCCACTGCTCTGTCTTTCTTTCCCCCTCTCCCTATCCCCGGTGCAGAGTAGCAAACTAGAACGGACGTTCGGGTTAAAATCTCTGCCTTTCCTTCATAAAGCACTACTACTACTACTGTATTTGTGAGCAGCATCTGACCGCGTAATACAGTTCTAGCGTAATTCTTGCACTCAAAAAAAAAAAAAAAGGGCGTGAGTGAGAATTTTAATTTAAATATAAACGCACTTTAAAAAAGCGTTTTAAGTTTTTTATAAAAGCTGGGTCACGTTCAACATACTCACTGTTCCAATCGTTGGCAGTGATTAGATCACGAAACTTTCTCAAGGAATCTTCGTCTATTTTCCTGTAACTGTAACCGCTACGTTGAGTTTGCTTTTTTTTTTTTAAGGAATGGTGCAAAACAAAAAGTAGGTAAATGGTCACTTATGTCGTGTGTAAAAATGCCAGAAGATACCTCATGAGTGTTTAAATTAGTTATACCTACGTCGAGACAAGTAACGGTATCTGAGGTCACCCTGGTGGGCAGTGTTACCGTATTAATACATCTGAAGGTGCACAAGATATTTTGTAATTCAAACGCATACTTTTATTTTTTATGTAAATCGATATTTATATCACCCATTTAAAAAAAAATGGCTTAGCTGTTGAGCCAAGAAACCCAAGCAAGTCCTCACAGTAAGATATAAACACAGATTTGTCTTCAGTCGGTGGTCTATAAACAACTCAAACAATAACACTTCCGGCGTCCACAACAAGAGACTCGACGTCTGTCGAGATAGCAGAAAACTCGTCTAACGCATAAAAAAAAATGTCTTCGCTTAAATAAATCGCTACCCGCCTCCTCTTTTATTTTTCCTGCCCAGGCTGGTGCATTTACAGCCACTGAAATGAGGGGGCTCAGATTTTTCAGCGATCCACGTTTCCGTACAAAGCGAAGCATGAAAATTTATACATAATGATTCAAAAAACAAATTTAGATTGTCTTGTTTATTGTTTATGCTCCGGGTATTAAAATGTATCAAGGAAAAATGTGATTTAAAACTTTGATAAGTTTGACTGGGGGGGGGGGGAATGAATCGTCGGAGTATCTGCAATCTACTGGGGGTGACACAGTCATTTTTGTCAAAACATAGTTGGCCTCCGAGTTGTCTACACATTATCAAGGTCATCATCGCACTTGATGTGAACAGCGCGTGCTCCTTCAGTTTTTCGGACAAGAATCTTTCCGTTTGTATGCCATACATCAGCGTAGTTCTTCGCATTGGCGCGTTCTTTATACTCTGTTTCATACTTAACGTGCAACGCAGTCAAAGCTACTGGCGCCAGCGTGGGGCTTGATCTCGTTGATCATTTGCACGAGTTCTCGCGCAAACAAAACCGTAGATGAAGCCACGCGCTCGCGCCAGTAGCTTTGACAGCGTTGCACCCTAAGTATGAAACAGAGTATAGCTGCCCGAAGAAGCTCCCGATTACGCCGAGTCAGGCTCTATTGGATGAACAATCGCGGGGCACTGTTCTTAAGCTTATTTTTTTTCTTAAGCCATGCATCTCTTGTCTGTTGCCTTGCGAAATGAATAATCACTCCGGGCACATTTCCTTGTCAAGCGGGTAGCCAATGAACCGATACAATGTCGGACTCGGCGAGGTGAGGTACCTCTAGCTTGTTAGCAACCTCATTCAACGAAGTAATCAGATTCTCGTCATGCGCCGCAGGGATCCCTTGAACCTCAAGATTGAGACGCCCCAATCTAGAGGTTAAAAAGTCAATTCAAAGAGAGCGCGCAATAATTAAAGAAAGCGTGTGCAAAACGAACCATAAGCAACCAATAATCATCGAAACGCCGACTTCGACGATTTAAATACTAAAACAAAAGTCAGTCAGAAGTCTTCTTGGTGAAGAAAATCGGATAAAAAAGCTCAAGAATCTCTCGCTTCTCTTTTTTTTTTCTTCTTCTGCAGTGAGGACAACTTGCGTGGAGCCAGAAATCATCCCTCCCCCAAATTCCAGTCACGTCGCTCATACACCCGAACTGAGGGGGCAACAAAAATATCAGAACTCGGCGTATATTGGCTTCTTTATCTGTTCTCCGACCACCACCAAAATGAGTTGTATCGCAGCTTGTTGCATTGGTGTAACGCCAGATGCTTTCTCCGGTGATGACGGATTCGTTGCGTAAGAACGCTGTTACGCAGCCCGGGTTCGAGCCCGCAATTTCGTTACATCACAAGGCCCCATTCAGGCAAGCTCTTTACATCAACGTACCCCACTTAGCTTCCTTCTGCCCACGTTCATATCGAAACAGGCCTCGCGAATTAGGTCTCAGTTCGACTGTGATTTCTCCTAAAAGAAGCCGTAAAAATATATTAAATCGTGAAATGCTTTTTAACGCTGCCGCCAAGACCAAAATATTATCCGTCCGTCCGTCCGTTCATGAATTTTCCGCTAAATTTAACGGGGAAAGTGGCGTCACGCGATGTAACGTCACCTGTACACATAGGGGGAATTAACGGCAGTCACGTATACGACAAATCAGTTTCCACGTTAAACTTAGCGGGAAAATTCACGTCTTGCGACCTTGACACCAATGCGATTTGCCCGCAAAATTTACCGGGGAAAATCGACGTCACGCGTGACCTGTTGTCACGTGACCTATACAACATTTTACTTTCCCCTGCTAAATTTAGCGGCAAAATGTACGGCACGTGACACACCAATTCCCTCTCCTCCCTAGCCTTTCTATATTTTTCGGTCCCGCCTCCCCTTCCCACTCCTAGCCATACCTCCTAGATAGCCCTAGTTGACGTTGCTCCCAGGGTACACATTTCGCAGCAGTTTTCTCGCATTATAGGAATTTGATGGTAAATGTCGATGCCAATTTTCAGAGGTTTAAAGTTTAATGACTGCGTATCGGGTAGTGGGACAAAAGAGCGGGCATAAGAACAACTAACAAAAAAGCGTAATTTTGGGGATGAAAGTTAAAAGAAAGTGGACAATGCTCCGTTTCATGACCAAGTTCAGGCGCCAGCGGACGCCACGATTCCGAGCGAGCCAATCACTCAGCGCCAAAAGTGCAAAGTCATGGCGCTTGTTCCCCTTGGGGGTTTGCTATCCCAGGTTTAATCCAATGAAGTAAACAAATATTATTGGGGCCTTTTAGCAAACCGTTACCGCATTCCGCGTATACATACTATATTCCGGAGCCTCCAAAGCATTGCTATGAAACGCGCGCCCAGCGCTCGAGGTATCATCCGGGAGCGCGCGCTTAAAGGCATGCTTCAAAGGCTCCACTATAACGCGATACGTGGAACGCGGTAACGGTTTGCTAAAAGTCTCTAATAACGCGGGGATCGCGGCGCGTTCACACTGTGTGTGAATGGTTTTAGCGGGGGCAAACGCACGAAGACAACGAACGCGATGACGGTGCACTCTTTGGCGCTTCTTGAATGGGTCTGTCGGAGGGTGTACCGTCGGCTGTTCTCGGACTACAAGTGCAACTGGGTACACTCGTTTTTTCATCCCGCGAAAAAGCCTGCTCATCTTATCGCGATAACCTCGATTTCAAACGGCACCTTATGGGTATACGCACTCTAGAAAAGAAAACAAAACAAAGAAAAAGCTCTGTGAGTCGATTTCTCTACAGTACACGAAACTATCCTATCACGTCGAACAACAGAAGGGTACCATGACATTACAAAACTAATAATGCGTCTAGACAAAAACAAAACATAAAAAAACAATGCGTTCTGCGAAAGGACAGTGAGCATATGCCGTTTCACTTGCATATTGTCCCTACGCAGATCGCCTTTTTTTTTCACAGATAATCGTGGTGTCATTTTCGTCATCCGCTGAGATCCTTCTAAGCGCCACACTCTAAAGAAAGAAAAAAAAGGACGTTATTTTTCTATCAAGATAGGAAATGAATTTTTTTTAAGTGTGTAGGGTTGTGTATATTTGGTAGATACCGAACAAAATCTCAAAACTAACCGCTAAGCCGGCTTTACTGAAATTTGGGAGAGCCAAAAAATACAACCCAAAAATAAAAATGTCCGTACAAAAAAATATGCGTTGTAATTTTACGCGACTGGACACCGTTACGATTTCAGATAAATCTTCAGATACCTTTCAACAATTAATTTTGAACAACATTATGTCGAGACGGCGCCTCTTCTAGTATAGTTACATATTGTCGGTCGGCTTTGAGCAATGGCAAGGAGAAGACAGAGGGCAAATAGTACGTGTGGCTTCCGTGTGGTGGAACCAGCTAGACGTTCAGCAAACCTGTCGCCGAGTGAAGCCACCCATCCCCTCCGCTAGGGACTCCACGATGCTGCCCCGACAGCATCGACAGCAAGTTATCTAAACGTCCTTGACCGACAGTCTAAAGCTCGGGAACAGATAGCGGTTTTTGAGCGGAATATTATTTCTTCTATTTTTCTACCCTTCACCCGCCCACGAGTCGGCGCGAGCAATTTCTGTGCGCGCGATTCACGGAAAGTGCCGAAGTCCTAAACTGCCACCGAAGCAGAAGACCAAGCGTTCGTCGCATTCGCGCTGCGCAAACGCCGCCTGGCCGTGCTTGCTTAGGTTTCGGTAGTTTTGGTATTTTTTCGAACCGGAACCCTTTTGAATCAAGATGATCGCTTCCAGAAAAAAGTGTTCGGCGTGTTATTAAATAGATATGTAGGATATATCTTCAATAAAAATGTAAATAAAACATGCTGGAAAAAAATGTAAAATAAACGGCCGCTTGGCGGCGTTATATAGCCGTTCGTGAAAGTTGTGAGGTGCAGCACCCGTGCTCTGGATAAAGCAAAAGGAAACCTGATAGACTGTGATTGTTCTGGTCAAGGGGTGAGGGAATTAAACTTGTTTTATTTCTTGCCGTTTTTTTTTTGTTACAGTAATGTTCAGAACATTTGTTGACAACATTTTCTTTAGCAAATTTTAGAAACACAAAGTTGTCTATTTCAGGAAGTTTACGATCATCGAAAGCAAACGCCGCTGTCATTTTCTTACAGCATCCTCAACACTTGATTAGTCCAGCCGTTTGCACGTATGAGTGAGTCAATGAATACTGCGCTGCCCTATTGAAAAAGAAATCACAGCAACAACAACAACAGCAAAACCTGCACCCCTACGATCCACGTCCGATAATAAGATGTGAAAGAACCGTATGACAGATTAAATGCATTTTAATTCTTTGTCAATGAAGAAGGTACGAGTTAATTTGATGTTTAGCTATTGCCCTCCACCATATTTGTCTTGTCAGAGGAGGCAGATGGATAGCATTCTTTCCTTTCACCCTTTTTATTAGACAACTTCAGCTTAGAGCTTAAACAATATTTTGCACGTTTCATCTGTATCAAACGCGCATAAGACTAGGAAGATATTCTTGAACTACTTATATAGCAATAGCCAATTTTATTAAACTGTGAAGCACATTGCGCTGCACATAAAAAGATAACTCGTTCCTGGTTCAGCTAGGTGTTTTGTGTGCTGTCCTTACATCTATATATCCGATCATTCCTATATTTTGAGTATATTCCGTTGTTTGTTTTACACTTATTTATTGATTTCTATGGTATTGTGAAGATGAAGATCACGATGTTTTAATTCGTAGCTTTCAGCTGAATGGATATTGTCGAGAAGTTGTGCTAGCGCGTGTATTAAGTCGAGATTTACTTTATGTGTTTACCTTCTCCGAAGGTTCGTTCGTCTCCATGGCACGGCTCATGATTTCTGCCGGAGTCGAGAGGCCCTAAACAGGTGTGAACGCGTACGCTGTAACGGTGTAAAACCACCTCCAAAGGTGTAACCGTTGGAGGTGGTTTTGCTCCGTGTATAACTAGTCTGTCTACGAATACGCTTTGTACTGTTTATGACTGTTCTTGTGAACTTCGTTCGGAAGGTGTTTTATCTTGTGTATGCGGTTCTCTTAGGAATTTTCATATTTGCATTGGGGTACACTGCTTGTAATCGGCGCTAAAAAAACAACAAAAAAACTCTGGGATTGGTCGCCGAAATGGCCTCAAAATGCTGCTAAACTCAATATGAGCCGCCGCCGGAGGCACGCAGAGGTTTTGGCTCCTGGATACCGAGCCTTGAGCATCACCCTGCCTCTGGAGGCCAACTTGCACGTCCAATCTCTTTTAGCTGTTTAGTCTTCCGACCACTAACTCGCAAACTTTGGATCCCTTACGGCTTTGGGGGAGTTTGGCTCACCCACCTTTGTGTAGGTCCTTGTTTGACATGTTTGGCTGTGGCAGGGAGACCCGCTGGAGGTGTGGTCGAGGAGGACGGAAGGAAACGTCACAAGAGGTTAGGTGGAGTACCCCTAAAAGTGTATTCTCAAATTATATACTGTGGAAAGTGACGTAAAAGAGGACTTTATCTTTGTTCCTTAAATAAACAGTTGTTTGTTAATACCAGTAACTTTATCAGCGGAGAAATATTCAAATTTTGTTTCGTTACACTATTTTACCTCAATTCATCTAAGCACGGGTGTGAACTGTAAGTGAAACTCGGCAAACTTCTTAGCCTTTTGACCTGGCCCTTCTTTCAAACGTTGAAGGAAAGAAGAGAAAATAAACAAAACAAACGGCGAAGTCCACCGATAAAGCTACCTAATTCTCCAAGTTTTCTTCCCACGCGTTTTTTTTTTATATACGGCATTCATCAATAGAGGTTGTACGGGCGCGTATAATTTTCGTGACTAGGTCACGGATTGGTTATTCCACTTGAGAGATCCAATGACGCAACAGATTCACGGCTCGCGATGGGACCATCCGGGCATCACATATAGCCTCGACTTCGGTCCGTTCTTGCTCGAATCGATGAAGTACGGTCGGGCGTCAACCGTCACCCGAGAAACGCTCTTGACTCGAAGGACTGCGGATCAAAGAGCATCAGATAAGCGAAAGAGTGGTCTATCGACTCGTAATGCCACCACCGACACGAATGCAGTTCGAGGGGTGTTTCGCAGCGTTTCGTCTTACGATGGTGCGCAACCGTCGCTACAGAAGCCATCCCCGTCAATCCAGCGCTCTGAACATTGTTGACGCGACTGCGCGCCTTGCCCGTTGCACCGCCCCTTCCCAAAGATGTCGTGACGCTCAGTCGGCATTTGGATTGGCTCCGATGGCTCGTGGAGACAACAGCGGTTCATGGTAAGGCGAAGTACGGTGCAGCGATTGCGGCAGTAAGGAGCATTAGAAGGACGGGGAGAGGGGGAGCCTGTCGCTGACCTTATCACGTCGTCACCCCGGCAACTTGGGTTCTTCTTTGACTCTCGTTTTTATTGTCACACCTTAATTCGATGAACGTGGGGGAACGAACGTGAAGATTGCGACCGAGCTCATTAGGCAGGAAATTACGGATCTCGTGCACGGCCGGGGATACGACGATGTTGGAGGGAATCTGGGAAACAAGCTCGTGGTTGCGAAAGGACCGTTAAATAACGTTAAAAAAAGCAACTTGAAAGTTGCGACTACTTCGCGGAAAATATCGATAAACTGAAGATTATATTAAAAATAAAAAAAATTAATTGGACCAATGGCGCGCTGCTGCAAAACGCCGTATTTTTGTTTAAAAACTTGTGTGTTCTATAGAAAATTACAATTCGAAACGTCTTTTATGAAACGTATCTGATCAAGGTAGTTATAAGTGCCCCGATTTCCATACTTTTTTTAAAACAAAAATGTATAAAAAAGACACCCCTGGGTGAGAAAACGGGCCCCTTGTACTTCCTCTTTTTCTTTTCTACAGTCACGTGATTTGACAACGAACAACTTGGAATATTTAAGACTGCCGTCCGAGGCCCACCTTTGCGCATAAAACGATAGAATCTCCGAACTCCGAAGCCCAACTTTTAAGATCATTCATACACCGAAAACATGTCTCTATCTGAAGAAATCCTGACCGCTCAGTTGCGGAGTGTACAATTCCCCCTGATTTCCAAAATTTATGATGTCACAATGATGCCACAATGGTTCGCTGTTGTTTTCTGGTTTCGGCCGGACATCTTTTGTTTTCTAAAATTAAAAATACATCGCAATCTGTGTTTCAGCTTGTTTGTATAACTTATGTTTATGACTTTCTATACATTATAGTGTCAAGACAACATTCAATCGTTGTTCGCTAAAAACTTGCGTATTTGGCGAAACAATAAAAAAATTCGCACACCCCTATTTTCGGGAAGTTTTTTTTTTTTCTTCAACGTTAACCGACAACTCTAATATGTTCGCGTTGGCGGTTAACGTTGGAGGAAGAAAACAATACGAAAGTAGAGTCATGCGAATACTACTTCGATTACGCAGAGGGCGGCTTTGTTTGCAGTTTCACATTGCAAAGTAAGTTGAGTTTTTCGAGCGCTGTCAGGGCTGTAATTCTAACTAAGGCATTATTCGCACACTCCTAGGCAAGAGCAATACAAAACATTTTTTACGAAATAAACCACAAAGAAAACTTATAAAAGATTTTGGCAGTTTAGTGTGCACGCAAATGAGCCATGGCGTTGCATCCTACGAAGACATCAGCCCTAAGAACAGTGAACGCGCAGAAATCTTCCACAAACCTTTAAATGTAAAGATTTCGGCGGAACTTCACCTGGTTAGGTAAGTAATAAGAAAGGGTACTTAGTAGACTCTAACCAATTTCTTCAATGTGCCCGATGTATCAAATCCGGCTGGGCTGCTTATTCACGAATGCGTGACACCCACGAACAAGGAGCCAAGCCGGCTTCGAAGCGCCGGGCACATTGAAGAAATTACTTAGAGTCTACTAAATAGCCTTTTCACAAACATTCGTCAGCTGACCATAGCCACTTTTCGAAAAAAAAACGATTGCTGCGCTTAGATTGCCGTGATGCGCGATTCTATG
Organism: Ixodes persulcatus; assembly: GCA_013358835.2. Lineage (NCBI taxonomy): Eukaryota > Metazoa > Arthropoda > Arachnida > Ixodida > Ixodidae > Ixodes > Ixodes persulcatus. Next base: position 1,487,635 of record JABSTQ010009514.1, on the reverse strand, counting down.
CGGAGCTCAAGTTCGTCTGCTTCCCAAGGGCTGCGGTGACGTCAGAATGTACAGTTCTGATTGGCTCGTATTGGAAGTATAGTGGGCAGATCTCGATGCTAACTGCCTCGAGGTCTACCCACTATCCTTTCAATCGGAGCCAATCATAGGCTCGGCGTTCCGACGTTGCCGCATCCCTTTCGCAAGAAGGAGATGACCTTGCGCTCCTCATAGTCACCGACATGTGAAAACGCTCAGGGTCTGGCGAGTAGAAAAACCTTTTGTTATCGCATCTCGGCCAATGCGATTGCGGCGCTAGTAGATAAGAACGAAAGAGAACCACTCCGAAAACACAAAAAGTAAACACGGTAAGTCACGTCCTGCGTTTCTTTAGCTGCTATATAAGTTGTTCATAAGGAGACAATGAAATACTTTTTTCAACTTCTTCCTCCGTAGCTTTCCTCCTTGACCCAAAAGCGAAATGTGAACTAACGTGGTTGTGATCTAATATTTCACCAGTTGTGATGGCTCCAAACTTTCACGCGCGCTTTTTACGCACACCGCGGAACTTGTCATTTACAAGTGATGATAAGTGCCTTCACGGCACTCTTTGGCAACGAAAGGGAGTTGAAATATTTTTCGACGGTTCGATCGTGGACGAGTGCATTCGTCCCAGTTGCGAAGTTCTCGTGTCCAATGCGTGAGCTGGTTTCGGCTGATGTGCTTTGTATACCGCGAATACATCACAGTTAAAAAGCGGGGAGCTTTCGAAGGAAAGAAGAAAAAAAGGTGTTGGCTATATTTTTATATTTTCGTAGTTAAAATCAATCTTTTGGCTCTCCATTCTCGCGTACAATTTTTTCATTTAGCCCACAAAACGACATGAGATTAGTAAACCCACTAAACGATACGTGATTAAGTAAAAATGTCTTTCTAAAGTAATTTATCTCAGCCCAAGATGTACTTCATGGTCCTCTCAAATGAGCAGTCTCGTTGCATCCTACGCAAACTTGAGCCCAGAGAACAGCCACCGCGCAGAATCCTTCCCCAAACGTTCGTCAGCCGAGCGTGTAGCGAGCGTTCGAGAACGCGATAGCCGGGTTCACGTCGCCGTGATGTACGATCCTGGCCATTAGCGGAGGCTACCAATCTCGAGCCCCGCTCATAAATCCATCGAGAATCCCCGAGCGAACGAACCCCACCTCGGAACGAATCATCCTGATTCCTTTCATGACCCTAGGGGTTTCTCCATAGTAAAACCACGCTCGCTTATGGTAGCCGAACTATCTGCCCCTTATTGTGTCAGGTTTCGGGGAAAACACGCTCCGCTCAGCGTACACTGAAGTAAGCGGGTGAAAGGTATGGCCCCGTTAATCTGCTTATGACCGGCGGAGGAAGAAAGTCGCCAGCCGGACGGATGAGGCTTCGTTAATACGCGCGGGCTAAAGAGGGGTCTCGATTGAGTGGGAGCGCGAATGAAGTCGCAGTGTGTCACTTGGTGGCGCGTGCGAGCAGTCGGGTCGTGTCGATTGAACTCCGAGAGAACTTTCACCGTGAGTTCCAAAAAATAAGAACAAGTCCCTTAAAGATGAACTTGATAACATGTGGCTTAAGCAATGCCCTATACCCACTGAAAACTTAAGAAACAAAAGGCGTGGTTTATCGTAGGTTCTATTACCTGAACACTACATTCACTGCTGTGTTAAAACAATGTATAAAATATGCGCCAAAAATACACACACCGTTAAACCCTTGCAGTCGGAAAAAGGAAAGCATCAGTCGCATCTGGTATTTGAGCAATCTTTGACTCAGCTTTTTGAATCTTCATGTTACTCCATATAGGTGTCCTTTATGCTCTTTGGTTATTGATGTCGATGCAACCAACGACCATAGATCAAAATAAGCAAAACAATAACATATATTTCGATAATGCGAATTTGTCTGATATTATACACTCATCCTCGTTACGATGTTACCCACACAAAAAAAATTACGGTGGTGGTTTCGAAACAATGACATAAAAACATCTTCAGATTAAAATGTTGAATGTGGATTGACACATGGAAACGTTTGCGGTATTAGTCAAATCTATACATCAGGCTTACCCGTAACTATAACCGCTCAAACGAATGTCTTGACCTGATTTAATGTTTCAAAACCAGGACTTGCCCATTTTATTTAAAAAAAAGGCTGACTCTACACAAATGATAAAATTGTAAAACACTGGTGTACTCTCTGAAAACTTCAGAAACGCAGCGTGTATTGTTTATTATAATATGGCTTTTTGCTTGGTGATTCTTTCTTTGGCGTACTCATCGGCCCATTGAGGGGTCTCATTCAGTGTCACACCCTCCCTTTTTTAATATGTCAGTTACATTAAAGGCAAATTCAAGTAACTCGAGTCGTTCGACTTCCATTAACGAAATTTGAAAATAAATTAGGTGAGGGATTGTTCAAGAACCCTCTTTTTTTCCGCGTGTTTAAAGCATGACATTATTTTTACGCTATCCCTCCTCCCCCCCCCCCCCCCCCCCCCGACCTCAAATTTTTTTTTTTCCGTCCGACCGTCCATCCGTTTGTTCGTCCGTGTATTTTCCGCTACATTTAGCGGGCAAAGTGGTGTCACGTGACTTCCCCCGACGTCACGCAACCAACACAACTTGGGGGAAATTGACCGTACATGACCAATAAGTCAACTCAATTTTTACGCTAAATTTAAAGGGAAAATTCACGTCTTGTGGCCAAAACATCAATTCAGTTTCCCAGCCAAATTTTGCGAGAAAATGACGTCGCGTGACCAATACACCAATTCAGTTACCCACTAAATTTAGCAAGAAAATCACGTCTTAGGAGCTAGACACCAATCCAGTTTCCCCGCTAAATTCAGCAATTGAAATCGATATCACGTGACCTATAAACCCATTCAGTTTCTCCGCTAAATATAGCGGGAAAATATGCGTCACGTGATACACCAATTCCCTCACCACTTCCTTATATATTATAGTACTTTGAAGGCTGCTACCAATTTTTGGTTTGTTTTTGTTTAGCTTAGCTTTAACTTTGTTTACACACGTGTTGTGTGTGCGAGTGCGTCTTATTAAAATATTTCCAGAGATAATTTTACCAGAAGACTGGCTACAACAACGCATCTTAAACGTTTATACTTATGGCACAATAGAAAGTTTTAGAATAGTGTCCCCAACGTTTTGGGACACCCGGGCAGCTTGGTGCGTCGCACTGCGCAAGTTCAGCAGTTTCGCGCAAGCGCAGTGCGAAGCCCCAAGCGGCTTGGGGGACCCGAAACATTGGGGCCCCTATTTTAAAACTTTTTATTGACTAGTTTTCAGACTATGTAGTTTTTCAAAAAGTTAGGACTGCATATACATAAAGGATTGTTTCCGAGGTTATGAAGAAGAAACAAAAAAATGGGCGATGGACGAACGAAGTTGGATTACAAGTTGCATCATAAATTAGGATCTGAAAGCGATTTTAGATAGTTGCGATATTTTATGCTCGTCATAGTCTTCTTTAGTTTGTGAGGCGCACTTTAAACTCTAATCCTTAAACACGTGTACTCATGGTTATCAAGCACTCCACGTGAAGGGTTTTTGCTGGATTACGCAACGGTTGCTTCAATTATGCGGATAGCGTAACAAGGATATGGGTTTGTATTTGAAACAAAATAAGTTTCGCAAGGTTTCCTGATGAAACCTTAACCGTTTTTACAACATTTTATAAAATGATAATGATTGATTATATATTAATGATTCATACATAGCTTCAGAAAGGGAATAAGGGAAGAAAATCATAAGGCTAACAAGGGTTTTTTGTTGTAACGATGAAAGCTCTCTCAAGTGCACTTAAACGGAGATGCGTGTGTGTACGTCATTGTGTAACATAGAAACGGTAAAAAAAGTATGATCCATTTTAGTCTCAGTTATTGCGTTTTGAAAAAAGAAAAGAAAATATTTTAAGTTGCATTTGGGATGCAGACGTCCCAGTTTAATATGTCCACTTTAAACTTTTGAATAAAGGGACATGAAAGCAAAAGAATCCGAGTTTTTCTGTCTCACTTGTTCTGAATCTTTCAGTTAAAATATCAGAGCAATTTATAATTCATTTGCTTTTATTTTCTTATTTTTGTTATTTTAACTTTAGGAAGTCTAGCTTGCTTAAAACTGGCATTTACTCGAATGGCACAGGCATAAAAAAGAGTTAATTGGGCAGGGTGAATAAAAAAAAAGGATATTTTCAGCAGGTTAGGGCAATTAAATACAGTAACTAAAAGAGAATGTTTGCCACACTTCGAAAATTTCTTTAAATAGCAAAATCCTTTTTCTAAACCTCTGGTAATATGTTTTTGCTATTTGCCTTTATGCATATGTCTATGTATACTATAGGAAGACAACCTAAAAAGAAACAAAAAAGGACGATATCAATAAATTTGTTTTTTTTTCTCCAACATTTTAATAATACTGTGAAGTTTTTTTATCTTCTCGGTATTTCTAGGTTTTGCTATTCCCACCGTCATGATTTTTAAATCTCGAAAAAAAAAAGGTATCGCTGTAATTTAAATCTTAATCTTTGAACACTTCGTTTAGCGTCTGTTATTTTTTTTTCCAGCTCTACTTTCTTTCTTTCCAACTTGCTGCATTTTCCATCTTTCCGAATAACTTTTCATCTTTTTCGTCATTTTTGAAATGTTTCACCGTCCATTCTCACAACTTACGTCAAATCTTTATTTGGTTTCCCCCCTTTTTTAATCACTGGCTCTCACTCTTGCCGCATATTTCTACACATGACATTGGTTAAGGTAAAAAATCAGACTGAGTTTTTTGGTCTAAACATGTTTAGGCATTGTCATTCGCTGAGCAGTCTCCGTAAGAGGCGGAGATAGGCTCTCCGAGTGTTGTGCGGGAATGTAGATGCACGGTCTTTTTTTTAGAGTGCAGCCTATATGCGCGTAATGAGCGGCGCGTCACTAGAAAAAATATGAACACGCTCGAAAAGTAAAATAAAGGCAGAACCATGTGCCACTGTTGCCAATTTAGCAGTTTTTGCCCGCTAAGTTTAGCGGTTTTTTGAGTTGTCTAGCGGGACGAAATGCCGTTTTGTGGTTGGCGGTGTTTTCTAGCGGTTTCAAGTCACGTGTTAGCGTGCCCTTGTGGCGATATAAAATGTTCTGCAACTTGCATTTATCGATCGTATAGAGCTTCTTACTTTCTGTGGAAAGTTAGAGTCACGGGGAGGGTTATTTTTGTCATGAGCAAAACCTTTGTCAGTGAGATTTACGGTTGCGATGCCGTTGAGATATTATGAAAGAAACATTAAAACGTGCTGTTAAAACAATCATGCTTGGCCTGCGCCTTAAATTTGGCAGGTTTTAACTGTATTTCGGGAACCTTTAGCGAACTTTTTTATTTTCGAATTGTCAACACTGGTCGTGTCACCTGAACTCGGAGTCCCTCGCTTAATATATTTTTTTTCGTCTATGGGAACATAAACATGTTACCCCAATATGTTTGTACCCGCTCTACTGGTTTTGATATAAACATGCACTATAGGGTTGTATATTTATTACTTCGTGGTCCACGCGTACAATATCACCGGTTACTACAGTTAAAAAAATTAAGCGCACCTACTTTCCCACGTCGAATTTGGGAGATACAATCGACGCATTCTACGGGAGGCGGTCGGTAAACGACAAGGCGAAAACAAAAAAGTTCTTACATAAAAAAAGAAAAAAAAAAGAAGCAGTTTGTGTGTGGATACTGGACGTGACGTTAGTACGTGAAGCATCATACCTAGTGCCACAGTGCAGACGTCTTGTTGGGTCTAACTACATTTTCAGAGTCGTCACTGCCCGACCTCCCTTCGTAGATTGCAGAAACTGGCACACACATATGATTTGCGGGAAAATTCGCAACTCCAACGCCCTATAGGTGACGGGGTGGTAGTTCCAAGATGGTGGAAGAGACGGGGATAGATTCTCTAGGATTTCCCGTGCGCCTGCTCGCTGATGCTGGTCAGTGCGCTAAACATGATTTATTTGTCTACAAATGCGAAGCGGTTAGAGAGGGATCATATTACAGGTGACGCGGAGATGTCGATGCATGTCAGAAAAATGAGCATGGTGATATTTAAACGTTGCAGAAACCTCAACTTGCGAAGCGTTGTGGTGGGCGAGCGCGTTTTAGGCACCGGCCACGTCCACTGTTTGTAACAGAATATTTTTGAGGGTGACGAAGATATCATGTCTGCGCTTTGCCTGGCCATTAGTGCTCTAAAAAGTAAGCCGCGGGACGGCGATCGTCAAGCTTCGAAAGAGCGGCGTTCAGAGCATTGGTGTCTCCGTTTCACACGTTCACAACTCGCTGCTAACCATCTCGGTTTTAGTGTATTTGAACACGTGATGAAACTGCTCTATAGATATTGATTAAAAGTTTGTTGCCGTAGGCTACCGTGCGGTGTAGCAGTACAACGGGAAGCTGGCGCTGCGCCTTTAAAGCACAATTTTCAGCGCGAGCCAGGAGCGTTGCCGTGCTTATCACTCTAAAAAAAAAGGTTGTATTCCTTACACTCCTTTTCACATATACGACACCTCAAAAATCAGTTCGCCGTGCAGCGCACTTATGTCAAACTGACAGCCCCAACTTTTACGAGAGGCTTGATAACGGTGCGATCATTGTACAGAAGAAAAAACAACAAAAAACAGCAGGGTTTTGCAGTAGGGCCAAGAAAATCCAATAACTTTTTTTCTTACAGTCAGTTACACTTACTTAAGCTATTTTAATATGTTGTACAACTCGGCTATCATGCCGCTCGTGAAAGCTGGTAGCGTCCGTTGAACGTCAGTGGGCTGTACGTCCAACTGAAGTTTGGGGGTGCCGAATTCTACGCTAAAACTGCCTATTAACATAATCGGCGTGTTTAGGGGTTTTATTTATTGCTCTATCAAAAATATATATTTCAATATACCGTATATTTTCTGTACCGTCTTATTTGCGACATTGCGGCCCCTCTCGCGAAAACTGCCCGTTCTAAGCTCTCGTCACGAACGGCTGGCTAACACAGACGCGCTTAAATTGCTTCGAGCATTTCTTTATTTGCTTTATAAGTACCTGAAAGCAAGTACGGGTATTCTGCCTTTTTAAAGTGTTTGGAATGAATGGTCATGTTCCTTGTAACGGCCTTAAAACGCGAACCAATTCCCGATGTGTATTGATCGACATACTGTTGCGCGACGAGTTTTCTCCTACTTATGGCAAAGAATAGATTTTCCGTAGTCCGTACAATAGAGCTTTTGATTATTAGCGGGAGCGTTTGCCGTCACGTCGAGCACTGATTGAGCTGGCGGCCATGCACAAGTCCAGAAATCCGCAGCGTATGCGATATACGAAAAGTCCCCAATGAGATTAGACATCCCGGTCCTTCGTGCAAAGCTGTTGCAAGGGGAAGCACAAGAATTTCTATTTTAACGTGCTCACTTCTTTCGTTAAAACGGCGACACGCATTAAGGCCGACAGTCCCTACCCTGTTTCCGCGCCGCCGCCGCCGCTGCCGTCCCCGCTCCTCTGGTTGTCTGTTCGTCCGCGATAGGGCGAGTGGCGGGCTAGAGTTGCGAATAGGAGCACGGGATCTTTTTTAACGTAGAACTACGTCTTTCTCCGCGCTTGGAAGGGATGCAAAGTTGCGACTCGCGAGTCGATATCGCGAAAGCTTGGTAACGAAAGTGACGTAACGGAAGTGACATCTCACTCTCTCTCGAGTATAATCAAGTGACATCGGGTCACGTGACGTGAATTGATGTCACATGACCTGGCATCGCGTGAACTGTATGCGAATTCAGTTTCCCCGCAAACGTTAGCGGGAAAATGGATGTCACATGACTTAGACGTCAGTTATATTTCCCCGCTACATTTGACGGGAAAATTGATGTCATGTGACTTGATGTCCCGTGACACAAAAAAACAATTCAGTTCATCTGCTAAATTGGGCGGAAAAATTGGTGCTATATGACCTGACATCACGTGACATCTACAGCAATTCAGTTTCCCCGCTAAATTTAGCGGATCATGTGACATCAATTTTTCTGCTAAGTTTAGCGGGGAAACTGGATATGTGTATAGGCCACGTGACAGCAATTTTCTCGTCAAATTTAACGGGGAAAAGGAATTGGTGTACACTTCACGTGACGTCGAGTAACGTGACATTACTTTTCCAGCCAAATTAAACGTCTAGGTCACGCAACTTAAATTTTTCCGTTAACTTTAGCGAGGAAACCGAATTGGTCTGTAAATTCCGCGAAGTCGGGTCATGTGACCTGACGTCCCGGCGTACCCGGTGAGGTCATGTGACCTGACCGGGTACGGCATGCTATCCTGTACAAAATATCAGACCGTGTAGGGGTTGGTGAAGTGAACGAAATGTTTTGGCGAATGGCCTACACGGGGCGTACAGCACTACTTATGATTAATGGAAAGATAATAACGCGGAGTATTAAAGAATCATCCGTTAAACAAGGTTGCCCCATATCGCCGTAACACTTCAGCATTTATTTGGAGCCTTTCTGTACAAGCGTATTTAAAGATAGGCTAAAACGTGGGGTTTCCCGACAAAATACAGAGGTAAAAATGCTCGCTTATGCCGATGACGTTGCTATTTTTTCTAAGGACACGGGAAGTATTGTAGAATCAGTAAGCGATGTGAAGGTATACTCTGAAACCGGTGCGGCTGTCAACTGCTGAAGCATGGGCGTACCAACGGGGGGGGGGGGGGGGGGGGAGGTGGAGGGGCAAGGGGGGTGCTTGCCCCTTCAGTTCTCAGAAGGGGGGGGGGGGGCAAGGCAAGCGTTATTGCCTTCCTGAAACTGCCCCCCCCCCCCCCCCCCCCCCCCCCCCCCTGGGCAGGGCAAACACTGTCCGGCGGCGCCCATGACATTCCAAGGGCATCGCCCCCCGGCTCTGGGGGGGGGGGGGGGGGGTCTGGTTTGCCTCCCCACTCAAAAACAAGTTGGTACGCCACTGGGCAGAAGTGTTGCGGATTGTGGCATGGTGCTTGGGACTCGAAACCCCACCTCTTCCAGGACATAAAATTTGTGTCAACACCGACAGAGTATTATGGTGTTCGGTTGGTTGGCGTGAACATAATTTGATAAACAGAAGCAAAAACGCGAAGTTATGTCATTTCCATTTACCATAATGCGCCATTTAAAATTCGGGTTAGTCCTCTCTGACATAGTACTCCATTAGCAAACAGCCCTCATCATCGCTAGGCTATTCCGTTCGGCAGCTTCGGAAGTTGGGCATCCCCTTAGTAAGACTCCCTACGCGGCGGTGCACGCTTTACAGGGCGCGCTTTAAGTTTGGCTTGCAAGACTGTCTTTCCATGTCAAACGTCCCAGACGTTGCGCTCGACCACCTTCAAATTACAAAAAAAAGTATGGCTTTTTGTTACAATGTTTGTAGCCATGCCCTAAAATAGTTTTGACGAAAAAAATTTTTTCATGACGTGAGCGCGGTTTTATGTTTTAAAACCAGCGTGAAACTAGGCATCACTGAATAATTGATGAAAAGTCCGCTTTTTTTTATAAAACACCTAATATTTTTTCTTAAATTTGCACGGCTTTAGACTTACAATGTGGTTGGGCTTGTGCAGTTTCGTTTAATTTAAATATTTTTTAACTCAATTTTTATAAAAATTGTAGCATTTTTGTTGTTTTAATAAAAAACAAAATCTAATTGCTCCCGTGACTTAATAGAACTTTTTACCGGCTGCCCTGGAGGTATATAATATATAAAAAATGTTTAAAACCGCTCAATTAAATATCTTGCAGTAAAAAAAAATCCAGAATTTGCCAAAAAGTACGTTTTGACGCATAAACAGCCGTTTATTTCACCCTGATGTAGTGCAAGTAAAAATACAAATATGGTGGGTGTGGAAGAACTATCGATTGTCTTTTGATTCTGGAAGTATGATCAAAGTAATTTTTGTTTAAAGCGAGAAAACAATTTTTGAATTTGAACTCTCGCACCACAGCCCGGCGTCGCTTCTTAACGCCTCTTCGCCGCACAGCACGCCACCTGCGACGTTAACTGACACGATTAGACCCAAAGAAAGAGCATAGTTTTCTGCCGCTTCCCCTTGTCTGTCTTTCCGGCTGCAAGGGAAAAAAACGGCAGGTATCGTGTAATAATCCGAGGTGCCGCCAGTGCCTAGCCATAGAAGGCCCGTTGTGCCCTTCGTACCCGAGGGCGGCCCCTCACACTCCGAAACGCGATGCCTAATAGACGGGCGGCATTAGCTGACGTGAACTTCTCTTAAAATGGATACGTGATAATATCGCCGCGAAGTCTAGCCGTCACGCATACTGCGTTGAAAAGCGGAACTATTCAGTGACGCAAGAATTTGCCGTTTCAAAGCCAATTTAAACACGAACGAGGCGTGAGCCTCCAACGGTGCGCATTCGTTAACCCCATATCGCCTCGTCGTTTGAGATTGCCCGTTCACAATGCTTTTGTGTTGCTGCTTACATCTGTCCTGACGTTGACAAGAGAGAGTGATTGCGATGTGTACGTAAAAAACGACTAACTTACTACTGGATGCTCTGACCCGGCAGCGCTAAGCACCTGCTGATATCAATACAGTGGAAGACCACAGGGGGACACCGCCAGTGCAAAACGATCGAAATAGGAAAAGCCATAAAGCATGGAGAGTGGAAAAAAGCCTCTTCCAACCAGGATGTACCTGACAACTCGAGGTCCCGCTGTCTACCTGCGTGCGCACACCATGACACCATCGCACGCTTTCCGGGCTCGACGGTGGCGTGCTGTGCAGAGAAGAGGTGCAAGAAACGACGCCAAGTTGCGGCGCGAAAGCTCATTATCTCAAAACTGACACGAAGTCATTTCACACCCAATTTTCCTTAAGAGAAACTCACTACAACTTAAGACGTGTGGATTATGCTAGAGGTCAAACACGTACGAGCTATGGTGAAAGAACATTAACACAGCAATTTCCCCAACTTCTAAACATGCATTCTCAAATTCTGGAAATAGCTGAAGGAGTAAATTCATTAGATACGTTCAAAAAAAGAATGAAGGATTATATTTTGAAGCATCAATAATATATTGTATAAAAATGTGTAAACAGACTTTTTTTTTATTTCTTTTATTTGTGTTGGCGCTCTGAAACCTGTATGAGGCTCGGGACCTTGGTCGGGTGCTATTAAGTACCTTTTGTCTCTTCCACCCCACTTCAAAATGGCTAATAAATGAAATGAAATAAACTTCGAAATGTCTTTTTTTCCTCTTTAGAACAAAATTATTTTAATTAAGCTTTCAATAACAAAAATCAATACACTCTCCTGTAAAAGCCAACATGTTTTGTATTTTTCTTTGGACCACCTTAAGGCAGAATCGACGGCTCTTTAAACGGGCAAAACGCAATTTCGCACAAATTTAGTTTTTGTTTTGCAAGATATTTAGTTGTACGGCCTGAAACCTGTTTTGTGTACTGTATACCTACAGGGCTGTCAATAATAATGTTTATTGTCGCTTGCAGCAACGAGATAGTTTGTAACAAAACTAAAATATGCTAAAATGCTCATTTTTTAATTTGCTTTGAGCATATTAAATTCCATGATTCTTATTACATAGCAATCCAAATACCGTATGGTTTTTAGGCAAAAATATTCCAGTGTTCCGTAAAAAAACCTTACTTTTCATCAATTATTAAATGACCCCTAGTTTCACTCTTTGTTTACGAGTTCAAACCACCATCACCCCATGAATTTTGTTTTTCGTGAAGAATATTTTATAGAGTCACCACAAACATAACGGTGAAGAGCCATTCATTTTATTTTAGGTATCGGAGGTTTCCGCGGGACCTTTGTCATGGCATGGAGAGGTCCACGTCGCCTGATCCCCCCCGTTGTTTAGGCATCGCGTTTCACGCCGCCCTCGGGTACAAAGGGCACAACGAGCCTGCTATGGCTAGGCACTGGCGGCACCTCCGATTATTACACGATTCCTGCCGTTTCTTCCCTTGCAGACGGAAAGACGGAAAAGCGGAAGCGGCAGAAAACTCCGTTCTTTTTTTGGGTCTAATCGTGTCAGCTAACGTCGCAGGTGGCGTGCAGTGCGGCGAAGAGGCGTTAAGAAGCGACGCCGGGTTGTGGTGCGAGAGTTCAACTTCAAAAATTGTTTTCTCGTTTTAAACAAAAATTTACTTCGATGAAACTTTCAGAATCAAAAGACAATAGATTGTTCTTCTCCAAACTCACCAAATTTTGTATTTTTACTTGGACCACCTCAGGGTGAAATAAACGGCTCTTTATGCGTCAAAACGCACTTTTTGTCAAATTCTGGATTTTGTTTTTACTGCAAGATATTTTATTGAGTTGTTTTGAACGTTTTTTTATAAATTATATACCTGCAGTGCAGCCGGTAAAACGTTCTATTAAGTCACGGGAGCAATTAGATGTTTTTATTAAAAGAACAAAATCGCTAAAAGTTTCACAAAAATTGTGTCTTAAAAAATATTTAAATAAAACAAAACTGCACAAGTCCAACCACATTGTAAGTCGAAATCCATGCAAATTTAAGAAAAAAATATTGTTGGGTATGTTATAAAAAAGTGGATTTTTTCACTAATTATTGAGTGATGCCTAGTTTCACGCTCTTTATAAAAGTTGAACGTTAAAGTTATTGACGTCATCGAAACATTTTTGTTCGTCAAAACTATTTCAGGGCATGGCTACGGACATTGCGGCAAAAAGCCGTGAATATTTTTTCTTTCTTTGAGAAATCGGAGGAGGTCGAGCGCAGCGTCTGGGACGTTTGACATGGAATGTCCGAGTACTGTCTGTGATGGGCACAATTGTCTTGTCAGCGATTCATACGTACGATATCACATGCCCAGAATATAATGCCACCGAGGACCGAGGCTACATTAGGGTATACTATCCCAACTATTCTATGAAAAACAAAAGCGTCATCCATGCTATTCACAGCTCTGCTTGTTATGACAGACTAGGGCATAGCCTAAGCTGCTTTTGAAGTCTCTTAAGGGGAAGCTGAAGCGGTTTTGAATGTGAGGAATCACACCCTAACTCGTCTTTATCTAACCTCCAAAATATCAAATATCGAATTTTTTTTTTTCAAGTTTGGTTCATGGAAGCTGCAGAAAATCATTTTCAAAGTACCGCTGAAGGCCATCCTTCCCGAAGCGGTACGTCACTAAAGTAGTTTTTGGAGTCTTCGCTCTCACGCATTTTCTGCGCCTATCAATGCTAGCACGCGCACTCTTGCTGATTATAAAAAAGGGGGAAGAAAACATCACAACTGTGTGCCAGTGCGGGGGTATTTACCCGGCAAGCCTGCAATTGCACTGGTGGCCTTCGAACGACACGCTCTTGGCGGCCAAATGACCCTCTCATGACGTCACGACTGGTCGGAGGTTTTCCGTGTTTTCTCACGTTTAGTTCCATCTTTGGGGAAAACAAATTTGATATTCAGATTCACGATATAAATCTACGTTAGGATCAACCTTTATATCATTTCTTGAAAGAAGTGTTTCAGCTTCCCCTTAATGCTAGAATCACTTTTCAGAGAATCGTCCGTGATCAACAGTGCCCGTGAGGCTATAGATATAAAACAAAATGATGGCACTCGCGACTCACAGGAGTGAAAAAGTTATACGACTTAAGTGCATTAACTCCCGCCACTGCAGAATCACAGAGAGGTGAAAATGATGCGGAGACTTTCGGCGTAACCCTCAAACGAATGCAGTGAATGCAACGCCTCCTCCCCCCCCCCCCCCCTTTCCTCCCTCTCCTGATATCGACAACGCTCAGTAATAAACATTGTCAGCGATCTCCAAAGTCGTATAGCGCATAATATACACTGTTTATAGAACGACCTTTTAAATTTGTTTCGAAGACATTAATCAGTTGTTTCGGGGAGTGAAGAGCAAAATGTTCAATGAATGACACCACGTTACCTTACCTCACGCGATGTAGCCATGTTACGTGACGTCATGGTGTAAGTTGTGACGTCGCGTAATGCCAGACGCAACCTTACTTAAGGGCACGTAGCGCCACGTCGCGTGACGTTATTTTATTTGCTAACTTCTGCGGGAAAACGATTTTTGCTTAATCAACAACGACCTGAATTGGTCGTATCACGCCTCATAAACCAATTCGCTTTCCCCACTAACTTTAGGGATAAATTGACGCGCGGATGGTTGGATAAATATCTGGGAGTAGATGGTCAAGCTCGAAAAGCGTTTCATGATTTAAAAATACGGTTGAGGAGCTTCACGCGTGCATGTAATATTTTCCTTTCGTAAAATCAGTGCACAACTGGCTGTTAAAAAGGACACACTCGCACTAACTCAGGTAGAAAACAAGCAATGTTTTTGAAATTTCCGATGAAATAAATGTGAAAAAATTTTCAGTCATTGCCACTCAATTATAAGCTCGGAAATGGAAACAAATATAGGCCTAGACACCACCAAATCTCAAAATGTCGCATGAGTTGAAACATATCGAAAGTGAGCGGCGTTATATTAACATAAGAAACAAAAAAAAAGCCATGACGCATTGTCAGACAACCTCATGTTCCAAATACAAAACTAAAAACCAAAAAATAGTTTTGTTTTGTGTCAGCCTTGATTCCACAGGGTTTTGCCTGTATCGAAAGCAGTTTTTCATCAGCGAGTTTTACCCTTGGTGATGAAAGACTGTTTTTGAAACACAAACACACAAATGTTTAGCGCAAAGCCGCGAAACTATAGTCACGTGGCATACGCCACGTAGAAGGCCTCGTTCATCGAAAACATAGTCTCCCCCAAAAAGACGGACAAGAAGAAAATAAAAAAAGGCTAACCTTGAACGAACATTACAGATCATCGTCGATGGTTCAATAAATCTCTATAATTATGCTGAACCTACGCCTTTTGTTTTTCCTACTCAGTAATTGTGGTATTTAGGCGGCCTCATATAATCCGCGTTCCTCGTGCAATATTAGTTCCTGCTTCGGGACATGCTGCAATTAATCCGCGCTGGCGTTATAGGGGCCATCCCAAGGTCAGACCTACCTCGAGGCTGTGCGCGTTGCGCAGCAGGCTGTGCTGCCCTTTACCCGAAACAAAAACAAATAAAAAAATCAATGAAGGTGATGCTCGACTTGTTCGTCAATATTTAATCAGTCGGGGTCATGCCGCATCTACTGCTGCTGCTTCTGCTGCTGCTACTGCGGTTGTTATGAATTTTTCTTTTCTTGTGGTAGGCGTGCAATCTCTTCTCTAGGCCTATCGCACGAAAATAGGAGTTCGGGTTTTGTGTTGGTCTGGTTTTGGTTCTTAGCGTCGACAGGCTGTCAAATCAAAAGTGAGTAGGAGTTGTTGGACAATACAAAGAGAAAAAGCGCTCCCCCTTCCACACCGCGGGAATGGGTGAGTGCGTTACATAAAAATAGATGTTAACATTTGGAGGGGCTTAATTAAAAGAACAAAATAAAAAAAATGTCTGTCTCATATAACAAACTGTGTTTTTGAGATGACTATGAAAGTGCTTATTTTTATTAAAACACTAATCCTTGCTAAGGAATTTTTGTTTTGTTTACATTTGAGAGCTGCCGTTGACTCGATTAATAAGACAAACACTTCGAAAAAGTTTAAACACAATAGTTCAAAAGACAAATTTAAAGATACTGAAAACCCAAGGCTGACTCTCTTAGTCGATTTGGTTAGCCTTGACCAAGGGAGTTAGCCTTTTAATATGGCCTGTTACGTTATAATTTTTAAATTCGTTTGTTTTCTTTAAATAATAAATAAATAAAAAAACTCGTTTTAAGCCATCAATGTTTCTTTCGTTCTGACGGATTATCTGTTTGAGGGAAAGTTATCCACTGGTTGTTAATTTAAAAATACCGATTCTTGATGTTTTATTCAATTTCGAATACTATACGTGTTTAAATAGTTCGTTGCGGCGACGTTTATTGACATGGCTCATTTCACAATAGTACGATGCCTACTTGCTTCATTTTGTAAAGCGAAACACAAAGGGTACCTTTAATTAATATAGGTACAAGGAATACTCGTAAAATATACAAAATATGGCGGTGACATCACCAAGTTTAGATGCAACAGTTGACTACAAATTAATAAAATAAAGAACATGCACGTCTTTGACACACAATTAAGTTCTAAAAACTCTGAAGGCACAGTTAATGCGATATTATTTATATAAATAAAAATCAAGAAAACACATTATAAAAATATGTAAAAAATTGAAGTTAAAAAAATTGAAGAAAGGGCGAAGCTACTGATTAAACAAAAATGGCTCTCACTGTTGTGTTTGTTTTTGCAAGTACACTTTAAAATATTTATTTTCTTCTTTTGTACATGTTCGGTTGCTATTGAATTCCACCGCCATTGCATTTTTTTAAGTTATAAAATAAGAACGCACATTAGTTCACTGAATTTAGATGGAGTTTATAAAAAAAAGAAGGGAACTTGAGACAGGTCTGTACATTGAGCAAGTTTGGATTCGAAAGCCCTGCCATCAAACACTCTTTGTCATTTTCCCGCGCATGTCACGTTCTGAGAAACTGACATTAACGTCTATGTTTTTCAGATCTCACCGGAATCGAATCTGGTTATGAGCTACGTTGTTGTGCAAGCGAGCTAGAAAAAAAACAACAAAAAAAACATCGTTTATTTTCCTGAAGCCTACCTTCCAAGCCCAGAATCAGTGTTAGAATGCCTTTTTTCAAACCTAGTATATTCATGTAAAAAAAAAAACACTCGAGCCGTTTAGAACGTAAAATTGGCGCATGAGACACAGACGCCCAGGAGAAAACACAGGATGGCAGAAATAAAATAAATCTCTTTCCAGAATTCAGCTCAAACTAAGAAAATAAAATACAGTAAGATTTTTCCAGGAAAATTCGATTGATGCTTCAGTGGTCGGAGTCTATAAATATCAGTCAGCGCAAAAATCATCCCTCATACGCGAGCGAAATTGCTCCGAAAAAAAGGAGTCAAAACCGAAAGCGTGGAAAGCGGGTCAAAAGCGAAGTCGAATAATATTAAATAAACAAAACATACACAAATAAGAATCGAAAAGGAAGCAAACAAACTAACGCACAGAAATAGCCTAGTAACTGTACGCATTCGACTTCAGCTCTCCTTAACATAAAAAGAACCCGGTACACGATCTAGAAATAACCAAAATATAAACTAAAAGAAAAATAATAACTTAAAAGCGAGACCAACCCAAAACCGTCTCCATCTCTAAAACGTACCGTTCACACGACAAAACTCGCATCATGTGCTCCGAAAAACTGAGACAGAGAAGCAATTTGATCAACATCAAAGCAAATCGACTCAAAATTGAAAAAAAAAAGAAGAAACTTATGAAGTCCCAAAACAACATCAAAAAGTGTTGGAAGCCTTCAATCGGGCGATGTGGTTCTTTCACTATTATTTATCTACTCCCATCCACGTAGCTTCCTTTCGTTTTTTTTTTCTTTCTTTTCACGTCACCTACTTCCTTGTCGTGTTCATATCGATATGTTTACGTTTTTTTGGAAGTCGTTCAACATATTTTTTTTTTTGCCTCTCTAAGACGAGTGCGAAGGTTATCGACCGTCTAGACGTCCTGGTTTTCTTCTCCCGGCCTTTGTCATTTTGATTTCCTCCTTGACTACCCTCAGCACCGCCATAATTTTGAAAAAACGAAGAAAGTGAAATAAATAAAGAAAAAAGTATAATATTGACATCCAACAAACACAAACATTATGAGAGAATACACAACGTAAAACACACACACACACACAAGCACACGTGCGTACACGCACACACACACACACACACGCACACGTGCAACGTAGTTAAAAAGACAATGCCCGCACAAAAAATAAAGATCAACAAACCAGCAAAATGTTGTAGAACTGCAAATGTTTACACGTTTTCTAGTTTGGAATTCCCTCCTGGCCATCCACAACGCCGTCATAACTCTGAAAAACAAAGAAATCGAAATAAATGCGTGAAAGCGATATATAATGACGCTCAACAGAAATAAAATTATCCCAAAACAAAGAACGTAGAAAGAACATGCACGTAACGCGGTTAAAAGGCGTAAACTCGCACGTCCCAAGAAACAAATAAACTAAACAAAAAAGCAGCAAAACAGCAAATTTTTCTAGCTTTTGTAGTTTTCAAGTTTCACCTGTGCTACCCACATTATCATCATAATTCTAAAATAGCGAAACAGAAAAAAAAGAAACAAAATTAGAATAGTGGCGTCGAACAAAAAAATAACAATTTTTACATAAAAAATGCATAAAACATGTAAAAAGGGAGCGCATCATATTTAAAAAGCCCATACACGCACGTGTAAAAAAAGAATAATCCCTAAAGGTAGCAGAAAAGCCAAATGTTCTATCTTTTGTGGTTCTCTAGTTTCTCCGTGACTTTCTGCAGCATCCTCCTAAGACTGAGTCAGGGAAAACGAAATAAATAATAAAAAAAAAACTGTAAAACGATGACGCCTAACAAAAACAAAATTGCCACTGAACACACAACGTAAAAACAAAAAACCCGCGCAAACCTAGTTAAAAAGTCCATGAAGACATAAATAAACAAAAAGAAACAAAAAAAAAAGGAGCGGAAGGTGGCCGAACTGCAAAAACACAACGAAAGCGACTTTTTTTTCTGTCTTGTGTTATAAAAGACGGCCCGCCCTCAAGTTATCTTTGTCCAAAGCATTCCTCGTTTTCTCGAAGCCTTTTCTAAAAGAAATATTTTTTTTTCCACTTTTTATGTGAATTCTTCTTTATGCCCCGGCTGTCTCGTTTGTCGCATTACGCGCACTGCCTTTATCATTTCATCTCAAAGACCCTGAAATTAAACACGTGATATTAAAAGAGCCAGCCAGGCACGTCGGGAAGAGCTATGCGAAGATTGTGAATGGCTGCAGGGTTTTTCTTTTTTATTTATTAATAAAATGTATTAATTTTTTTAGGGAATTGGGTTGTCAAGGTCAGGAATTGACCTTGTTTATATTTGTTTGTTTCACTTGAAGCTTCAAAGAAACGGATAAAACGAAGGTCAGACTGTCCGCGTTTTTAAAGTCTAGGCCGTACATTCCTTAAAAAAGAATCTTTATTTATTATATTTTAGTTCAATGCCAATCTAGAGCGCTTTGATAAGAATAGTGAGAAGCAACTTATTTATGCAAAACAAAATTACACAAAAGTATATTCACTGACAACGTAACAAACGCAAGGCGTTGTCAAGTCCTGAGTTTCTTGTTAGCGCTTCGCAGCTAATGAAAGTGCGACGTGAGCCGATTACAATTAATTATAATCGTGATTCTATGTAGCTGTGATTATAATACGCCACGATCTGCCTGTTTTAAGTTGTCAGTTAACTATAGCAACATAGCCCCGTAGGCGATTAGCATTCCAGCTTCAATTAAAACGTGTACAAGTAGCATAAAATGTTTTAAATGTATTAGACAAATATTAAAGAAATACAAAAAATATATTGATTTTTTTATATTTCTAACCATTAGCCGAAAAAAAGCGGTTTTGTATATACACACACACACACACACACACACGTATATATATATATATATATATATATATATATAGAGAGAGAGAGAGAGAGAGAGAGATAATTTTTTTTTTTTAATTCTGACTTTGAAATTTTTATTTTAGCACAGTCGTTTCTGGAACTGCAGAACTTTGGAGGCCTACCTTCAGACGACACGGTAATCCTTCCCTCGTTGTTATCTTTTTTTCGTTTCAAGTACTAATGTGCTTTACATATTCTGAATATATAAAATCAAAAACAAATATGCACCGTTTGGTACACCAAACAAAATATTTGTCTTATTGTTTAAAACCGAACAACATATAGACCAACATTGGGAGACCGACGCGCAATTTGTTGCTAGAAAAAGATGTTTCGCAACAAACTATGTCTCGAAAGCGCGCGTTTTGCACCAGAAAGAAATTAAATCCTCTAGATTGGCGTGAGATTGCGCAAGTAGTGAAGTTTTAATGAGAAGGTTTTGAGAAACCTAGTGCTAGTTCAGTGCTTGTAGTCATCGCGGCCGAAATACTAAACGACGCTAATTCCTCCAAGACGAAGCAAAACACCTGAGTCCCTTTGAAGAAAGAACGTTAATATGTGGAAACTATCACGAAGTGCACTTACCGAGTAGGACAGCGCAAGCCCATTTTTATGAAGCACTATTCAGCATAACTGCTGGGATAATGCTACTGTTGAAAAACATAAAATAAAACGAACTTTCTGTACTCTAGTTTCTTAACCTGTGCATTTTAAACCTGAGTAATGAACAAGTGTGACCTAAAACATTGCGAAATGAAAGGTATAATTACGCTCAGGCTGAATTCTGTCCAGAGTTTATTGCCAGTGGAATAGTCTTTAAACAATCGAATTAATTCAAAGTACACAGTTGGGATTTGATTATTAAGAAAGTGTTTTTAGAGTTGCGAAAAAAGGGTAACTATTTTACCGGTTTTTAACGAGGGAAAATTTTATAAGCATTATAATTTCCGCCCGGTTTTATTACAGTATTTATGTTCAAATACATTTTAAATGGTAATCTTTGTTTCCATCAATATGTTAATATTAAGTTTTAAGGCTATCTAGCACAGCTTAAGAAGTTTAAAGACATTACTCCAGAGGCGAGGCCCACTTAGTTGTACTTAATACTGCGTGTGGTTTAAAAGTTCACTTTTGAACCGCAAGGAAACAGTGTCTCTTTATCCAAGAGTTCTTATTTTACAATATTTATATATTTATTAGGAGTACTACAAATATTAATCGTAAATGTTTATATCTATGATTTTTGTATTGATAGATTGTTACAATGTGTACGTTGTTCAACTCTGACAATGTTCGATTGCCTCCAAATTTCTTAGTTTATTCAAGGGCGTAGATATGTTTATCTGATATGCGTTGGTACTTCCAGTGTTGTACGGAACGGCGTTCCATGGAACGGCGTTCCTGGAACGCGTTCCTTTAAGGAGGAACGAAGGAACGCCGCCGTTCCATTTCGCATCAGTGGAACTGGAACGGGAACTCGTTCCATTTTTACTGGAACGGAAAGAGGAACGGCGTTCCTTTTTTTTTCGTCCAGTGGTGTAATTTGTATTTTATTTCTAAGAGGGAAATTTAAAAGTATAAAAACAATATCTTTACGAAGTGCAGAATCTCGTTAACTTTTTGGTGACTTATCACATGGTTTATTTTGTGTTGTCCTCACTTGGTAACAGTCAGGTGAAGGAGAGCTAGTGGACATTTGTATATTTTTTCAGTGCCGGAGCTTGCGGTATAAAAAGGAAAAATTTTAGTCGAAGGAAAAAACACAGAGAGAGGGACGTCTCAAACTCAGCTATTTTCTTTGCTTCCACGAATCCTCATACATCCAGAAATATAAGGCCGACTAGAAACATCACTGAACTTCCACAAAGAGACCTACAGTTACAACAAAGGTACAGGTTACCTGACATCGAACGCATCCTTGTATCCCGAATATTGGTCACTTAAAAGATACACAAAAATTATTTTTTGTTTCTTCTCCCCTCGCCTCCCACCTTCAAATCGAACAACGAATTCCAACCTTGACGAAGGATTTGTAGTTTTCAAGACTGACCTTCCAAAATCCCTACCCTCTTCTTCACTTGCTCGTCTTGCAGGCAGCAACATCAAGAAGCAACAGTTGTTAAGTTCCAAAAAGGGTCTTTAATATATTGAAACGTGTGAGGTTGTTGTAAAACGCTCGTGCAATGTGGTGTAACCGTACACTTAAGTCGTCTGAATCGCCCACCACCAAATATAGTTGAAAGCTGAGATTTTTAAAAGTAAATTTATCAACAAATGAAACCCTGCTCTCGCTTGTCTTCTTCTCCTGGTGCCCTTCCATCACTCCATTTAAATGCGTATGTTGCCATTGAAGGGACAGATAAAAAAATAAAACTTTGCTTGGTCTCACTAAATATGGTAATCAGCAAAATACAAATGTAACGTAAATGTAACGATCCGTTCCATTTTTTTAACTGTAACGGGAACGAGTTCCTTTTCCACATATGGAACTTGTAACGGGAACGCGTTCCAAAACTCAGAAGGAACGAGGAACGAGCTTTCATTCCTTTTTTTGAGGAACGTGTACAACACTGGGTACTTCACGCTTGTGCAGTTTGAAGAAAAAAGAAACGAACTCAATTCACTCTGCTGCCGTCCCAATCTATTAGTGAGTTTTTTTAGCATACAAGCTTTTAATGCAACCACTGTTGCACATTTGTATTACCTCGGTTTAATAATAGTTATATACATATAGAAGTTCACAATCAGGTCTATTTTTTTTCAATACAAGGCTCAAAGGTAAAAAGCTGTAGACTAATGTAGTCAAAAGTGTCCAGTCTACTTATGTATACAATGTTTTTCGCGTTTGCAATTTGAGCATTGTAATATATTGTCCTTTTCTTGTTACCCTTCACCACACCTTTAGAAATTGTGATCCGGTTGCTGCGTTCATTGGAAGTCTAACCCCGTTTTCCACGTGAACGATTTTCGTTTTGTGTAGTTTGCTTTCACCATGTTCTCTCATTATATAAATTTGCGTCTGTCATATAGAACTCACACTCAAAGTTTAACAGTATAAAAAAATGCGCAAAACATATTGATTCGTGTTATAGAAGTCAACTACTCTGACGGCATTTTTTTTCACGAATTCTGTGTTCTGGGACACAAAACAAAAAAAAAAAAACATAGAGAGCAAAAGCAAGCTAGTCAATTTTCTATATCGTGGAAGACTGGCACCTAAATCTTGCTCCTCGGCTTCGCGTTTTGACGGCGTTTCATTTCCTGCTTCTGAAACTGACATTAAGTTTACACACCGCCATGTATAGGGGCCCCAGGGCTTTACACATTACATTTTATGAAAATGGTACCTTGTCTACTAATAATTTACTCTTCGAACAAATGTATTTATTTATAAATACTGTCGGCCTCTGAACGCAGTACAGTTCCAGGATACTTGATGCGCGAAAAAAGCATTTTGAGCAAAGCAAATAAATTGCCCCGCTTTATGAAAGCGGCATTTTAACATAACCCCGATAACGAAATTCGTATCGATTGACTCGTTTTTATATTATGTTTCAATACGTACACCACCAAAATTGCACCCGCTGATGCTGGGAATCGCAAGGAACCATCACAATAAATTAATGACGCAACGAATAAACTCGCTCCTCTATCGGCGCCGTTCACCAAACCAGAATAGCTCATAAACGCTATAATAACACATTATTTTCGGAGCCACGAAATCCGAAAAGGTCATGCAGCAAAACACCCCAGGCGTCCACTGTCCCTCTTAGAAAAATGCACGCGCGGGCGAATCCAACTTTCGACGAGCCGACTTGAGCCGCCGCACCTTCGGGACCTCCATCCGAACCGACCGAAGGGACCGAAAGGAGCAGGACCGCAAGGAGCAGCCGAAAAACGGTTCGCGCTCCGACCGCGCGGCGGCGCCACCCAGTCCCACACCGTCCTCCGGCGAGCCCCGCGCTCGTGCCTGTCGCGCATGCGCCGTGGGGGCTTCCCCCCCGGAGGCCCGCGGGTGAGGCGCGGGGAGGGCGTGGGTACCCAGGATGCAGTAGCGCATGGCGGCCAACTCGGTGGGGTATAAATACGGGCCGTGCCGGCGGCACCGGCTCGGTGCCAGTGCGCGGTGTGGCGGCCCCACCGCCGCCACGACCCCGCCCTCGGAGGACGTCGTCGCCGGACTGCCGGGATGAATAGCGCGGCGGTCATCGGGCGCCAGCTTCGCCAACAGAACACGGGCCGGGCCGTGCTCGCCGCCGCCGGAGGAGGCGCCGGGGCCCTCTCTGCCGCCTCCGCCGCCGCCCGGGCCCGGGCCCCGTCCCACTGCAACCTGATCCCGACGCAGCCGCAGCAGCAACACCAGCAGGGCCCGCATCAACAGCAGGGCCAAGCTCAATCCAACACGGCGGACGCCAAGGAAGAGACCGGCAGCCGCTGGACGCTGCGCTGCGTCTGGGAAGCGTGCAAGGCTCTCTCGGGGGGCATCTTACTCATGGTCGTGGGCACCGCCATGTGCGTGGTGGGATTCTACGCCGAGCACCTGGCCACGTCGCAAGAGCAGCGCCACAACGCCACCGTGGTTGTGGTGGACCGCACCCGCGAGGCCCACCTTCACAACATGTCGTTCGCCGGACCGGCGATCATGGGCCTCGGTGGCATCTTCATCGTGGCCGCGTGCGTGCTCACGTTCGAGGCCAAGGACCGGCCCCACCACCGGGTCGTGCCCGTCGACGAGAGGAAGCCCTCCGCCGCAGAGGTACTCATTCCGGTGCTGGCCAAGACGCCCCACCAAACCAACGGCCACTACCTCACCGTGCCGGGCCTCGCGCCCGCGTCTTCCTCCGTCTGGACCACACACCTCGGCAACGGCGAGCCGGGGCCCTCGGAGCCCCCGAGGTCCCTCGTCCTGCCCTGCTCCACGGGCACCAGGACGTCCCTTTCTTCGACCACCACGTTCCTGCTCAGCCCACGTTACGAGGAACAGTTCTTGCCGTCCCCCGCGGACCTCCAGATCCAGGACCCCGACGGCTGTGACACGCCGGACTCGCTAGTGTCCGTACGACTCGAACTCTACGCTCGATACCCGAGGACGCCCAACCTGTTCGCGTCCGTCGAGAGCGACGGCCTGTCCGATGACTCGGACGAGGACGAGATGATGGCCGCGACGCCCAGCTACGTCACCGGTGGACTCGACGAAGACCAGGTGGTCCCCTTGCTTGGACGTTGTAGTCCACAGGACCTCGTACGCCTTCCCCCAAGGAGAGACGGCCCCAAGAGGTTCCCGCTCTTGAGGCAGTCGGCGGCCGCCGACGGGTGCAGTAGGGGACTTAACGGGAGGGCTTCCGACGAGGTCCCCAGCTAGGATTGACACGGACCCACTTGGTCTTTCGCTCTCTGGCCCCTTCTGGGGAGAAGTGTGCCGTGGCTCGCCCTGGAGCCTGTCTCGGACGGCAGGCGGCGGCCAAGCCACCCTTCTCCGGTCCACGCTGGGATTGCCGCGCCCGTTTCACGTGCCCGGCTGTGACGAGCGAGCACAAGGGCGACAGGCAAGGTGAGAGACGCCGGTTCTTGCCTTTACACACGCCGTTTCAGATTAGACGAATTCGTCCCAAAATCGCCTATATATAATTGGGAAATCTGCGTGAGTTCCTCAATCTCTTTTATGCGCGAAGCGTTGCAAAAACCCACATGTATTTAACAAACTTTGGGTCAACAGTAGAGTTGAAAGCTTAAGCAATCTATAAGATTTGAAATTAACCATACTGTATGTATATGAACACAGATTTATTTTTTTCGTAAAGGCCTCAAACACAAACGCATAAAATGTGTCAGTTACATGATTGCCCAGTATATTGAGCTCTTTCCAAGTATAGGATTAAAGAAAAAAAAGTAGAGAAATGACTTAATGCAAAAGCCTACAAGTTGTCTCATATCGCGGTGAATACGCGGGAACACACTTCTAAACAAAGAAATGTAAGCAACCCAGGAGAGTAGAATCTGACAGGCAAAAGCAATAGCTTGAATGTATGATACTCACTAGCTGGCGTGGGTAATACAAATATATGCTGGCCTTACACATCACAAGTACAGTTTGTGTGTGCTACGTGAATTACGCACTAGCAAAAATAGTGACTAAAATACATGGTTTATTTTTTCGCAAACGATTATATCAAGGCCTTCATAAATAATCATCGTCTTTGGCAAAGATTGAAAGAGGTATTCAAAAGGGAGCGCAGGGAAGAGATGCTTTTCTAAAAAAAAGGATCTACTAATCAGGTAAATTTAATTTCACAAAAGTATGCACAGATATTTTGTGCAATGGTTTATTAAAAACAACTGTTCAAAGCTTCCAGAGCAATCTCGTTTAACATTGAAGTACCTTGGTCTAATACTTGATCATTCAAAATTAATGTAACTATTTGTTTAGACTTTTTTGTGCTTTAATTACGGATGAAATTACTTATAACGTTCACTAAACATCCCGTTTTTAATTGGATTGGGCAGTTTTAAATGCTGCTTCTTAGCTCGATGTAGTAGCTTTCCGAATTCATCCGGCTCTGTTATAGCAATTGAACCCGGTGCTGTTATTGTTTAGGATTTAATTAAAAATCAATCCGGAGGGATTTTTTCTTAACGTGGCATAATAACAAGTTGTCATTCTGTCAGTGAACCTTTTCAGGCAACTCCTGACTTTTCAGTACCATACTCTCTCGTAGTACAATACTGACTAAAATGGAGTAAAATGTGTCTAAAATAATTTCAAAAATACGTTCTAGTAGTGTTTTTTTCTCTCTTCACGAAACCTTTCATTTCACACAGATCAGGGCCTTTCTTTGGAGTGCTTAGTTAGAAAATTCGCGACTCCAGCAAAACGGACGCCACCAAGCGGAAAAACCGGGAACCAGCCGGACCAGGTCGCTCCGCGCCCCCCGCGTCTCTGGTGGCTTTCGTGGACACGTGTTGTCGGCGCGGTGGCGAACAACGTAATTTGACGAAGGTCCGAAAATTTATTAAGTTTGCCTGAGTGTTCATTAGTGTGGTGAAGCCTCAGTAGATTGCTTCCTTCCATCACGTGTTTGAAAGCCCGTTTACTCCACAACACACTTTTGCGTGCTTTCGATTTCTTGTGGATGGGGAGAAATCACGGAAAAACGTTTTGATTTCATGTCTGTCTCGAATCGCATTCAAAGTGACGACTACTTGGTAACTAATAACTGGTTTCTTTATAACGATGTGGAACAGTGGACTGAGGACGACAGACGAAGTGTTTCACTGGAGGGAACACCAATGTTGCAGTTAAGTGAATGGGAAGGTTCGATAGCTGCTTTTCTTGGGATTGGTTGTGTTCGATTAGCTTCAAGTTTGAGCCACCCACGCCGGTCGGTGCGTTGGCTATTCATCTTGGCTGCTTTTCACCGAAAAAGCCTCTGGACCAAAGTGAAGGAGTTGGGCTGATTTCGCAATTACTTGATTCAGGAAAACCTGCTTGCTGCATATAATTAATGAGGGAAATTATCTGCTTTCAAAAGGTGGGGGACGCGTCTCGCGAAGTTAGAAGCTGTCACGGCATTATGATCTATCGCGTCTCCAATATTTATATTATACCCCCGTCGGAGCCAGCAGCAAAATACGTCTACATTGCTCAGGTTGACCGGCCACAAAAAATACTCATTTTCTCCGTTCAGGATTCGAAGTCAAGTTCAATGCAGAGAGGTTCTGCGTGAATCTCCGTTGAAGGTTCTCTTCAGTTTGTCCGCATTCGTCTCCGTGCTACCGGCTAGAACCATTTGGCTAAGTTTAAGTAGTATCTCTCTGTCTGTCAAATATACTTTTTTTCAGCAGTTCACCTAATAGCTAGTCAACTAAGCTCATATTTCAACCCGAAGAATATGCTAATATCGCTTTAGTGGGACATAGTGTGTAATATAATACATAACCCGCATATTCGTCAAAATGACTTCTCGATTGCTACTAAAGCCTGAATTGAAATACGAGTATCAGTTACTTATCAGCGCCAGCAGGTTAACATGCTCCTTGGCTCAAGAAGCGCGTGCTTAATTTTCGTAATTTTCCTGCAGCCTGTGTTGTTGACCGAGCAGACGACTGGAAGACGCGGATATGCACAAAAGCTCGATATTGCGGACAGATTAGTCGCATGGTCAAGGCATGCGAGTTAGCTGAAAATTCTTCTCGGTGGAACAATTTTGTAGTCATCGCCGCTTTCTTTAGATGATCAAAACTGATTAGAGTCTATTACCGTCTCTCCGGAGCCCATAGTTTCGGTTTTGAACGAAATCTCCGAAACGAATTTTTGAGATGAAAAGAACAAAAAACACCGGGAAAACAAAACTATGCTCTGCAAGTTTATGTGCACCGGCAACACTTAGCTGTCTCAGTTCAAATACCTATAAAATTGGGCATTAAACAAAAGCAAGTCTGTTAAATTGAATGCGCCACCCGTTCAGGCGGCCCGGCCGAGCCGACGCGACCTGGACCCAGGCGCCATGTTTGTTTGGTGGGGGCGCCCCATATAGGTCGCTGTAGTCGCGAATATTCATGAAGAAAAAGAAAGCCCTTATCGTCATGACTAGAGTACGTTCACTAAAAATAAAAAAAACTCCAGCAACGTTTTGGAATGTTTAAGTAAAACCTTAATTGAACTGTCATCTAAAGGCACCGAAAGCTTTTAAGCAACGCAGGGCATGGCAGATTGCAGAATTCACATATTATAACTCTAAGGAACGTACCACAAGCAGCGTAAACATAAGAAGTCATGCCTCGCGTTATTTTTTAAGCTCTCAATGACATAAAATTAAGAAGAAAAAAAAAACAATAGAAAATCTTCGGAAGTTATATTCGTGAACCGTCCTCGGTTTTGAGAGCACGTGCTTGCAATATCGCCTGTTTTTACCGTTACGTGTAAAGAGAAGAACTAGACTCGTTGTAGACAATCGCCGGACGCTTTCTTATAGTCAGCATCTAGATTTCTCGTAAATAA
This sequence comes from Ixodes persulcatus, assembly GCA_013358835.2. NCBI lineage: Eukaryota > Metazoa > Arthropoda > Arachnida > Ixodida > Ixodidae > Ixodes > Ixodes persulcatus. The sequence continues at coordinate 1,459,011 of JABSTQ010009514.1, read as the reverse complement.
ACTAATTTAAAGTATGAATAGTAGAGAAAGTTACAACATGTGAAGCAATCAGATCACATATATTATGTCCAACAAACTGTTGAGAGGCTAAGCAAATGAACAACAGACGGATATTCATTTTTTTTTCATTGTCTTGCGTTGCAAATTGTTTTCTTTTCAGCTTAAGCGAACCAAGATCCCGCGATATGTCAGTACTTTTGTAGTATTTTGTTATTGTTATTTAAGCTCTCTTTTCACTCACAAACGTTATCTTAAAACCATAGTTTTAAAACTACGGAAGAAATCTGTCATAAAACATTTGACTACCTTAGAGAAAGTTTGAGGTAATTAGCCAGGAATTCCTATCTCTCAACACAATATATCATGTCAGAGGCAGGCTTCGAAAGTCGTGACGGGATTAGGGCCATGGGTTGCGTTTATGTCCTACAGAATCCACAATCTTAACTTGTCTCCTAATAGAAAAAATAAAGGCGCTAAGATGAATACGACAGGCTTTGGTGACGCCCCGTGTTATTTGAGCTTTATGCATTTATGCTGTTTTAAATGTAGTTGTCCAGGGTGTGTGCAATACGGTATGCAGTCAGCAATTTATGGCTCCATAATTTTGTATGTCGTTGCTGAGAAACGCTCTTCATTAAAAATCGCCAAAAAGTGAGATAGGAAAAACAAAAAAATTGTAGTGATTTTCCAAGACATGCAGCTCCCCTATCGTTTCCTCAAACAAAAAAAGGCACCAAAATTGTTTACACCAAAATGACACTTAAGGGACTAGTCTCTGCTTTCACACCGCAGTAAAGAATTGTTATCGAAGACGTACTCATAATATATATAGAACGTACGGCTTTTGGAATTTTCATTACTCAGCTCATAACGGCTGTAAAGCAATACGAGGTAGCTGATTATGTCAACATATTTTCACCAAGGACTTTGCTCCCCATTGTTGTGACATCCCGATACCATCCATACAAGCTGCCCGTGGTGACAACGAGATAACACAGTCATCGAGAAACATAAAAAAAAAAAAACGCAGGGCTTGAAACTTTGAAAGGGGTCTCACAAGTATTCTTACAATACAACCCTGCAACACCAGGAAGAAAAAAATATGCTCCTGAACGTAGTGTTCTTTCCAAGATACTTGTTTGCCGCGAGTTGTTACCGGCCAATGTCGAAATATGACTTGCCAGCGAGCGATAATAAGCTGCAATAAGATGCTCCGAGTTCCTGAGTTCCTTTGTTCCTTAAGCTGTCCTCGACTATAAGATATGTTAATGTATTTCCGAACACATTCCTTCGTTGTCGGCGAACCCACCCGCTTCAATTGAAGGGCCGCCATTGATGTCCACGTGCTTAATAACGCGAGAACTTGAACCACTCGCTCGTTCGGCGGCCTACCAATCGGGAAAACTCATTTGGTGGAATGCAGGACTTCTAACTAATTCACCGAGGTAAGCATCTGGTGAACGTTAATCACCAGTGCGGCCGGGTCTGCTTAACCCGAGCCCGTCGGCTCGATGAGCGCAGGTATGGAAGGGCCGTCACTGGTGTAGTTTTTGTTTTTTCGTTTTGTTTTTTGATAATGACCTGTCAGAATTGAGCGACGAAGGTGTCGATCTATGGTATACTCCAATCAACCAATCAAGAAGCGTGAAATGTGTATTACAAAGACGCTTTTCGTCTTTTGCATGAGTTTGATATCCACGGCTAAACCAGTCACACACAAAAAAAATAGGCGCAGGATAATGGCGCATCCACTGTGCATGATGTGTGCATAGCCGGTTGATTGCAGACGCGCAAATACTTCGTGCGCCGTCACTATATGTCCTTATGACGCGGCTTGATTGGACTCCAACAGAGTATGTGCGTCGCCTCGGTGTCTTCGTATAGCAAAGCGTCGGCCTACGGATCCCCAGGATGGCGGTAGTTCGAGCCCCGGACGAGGTGCTCGCAATCTGACGGAGGGTTTCTGCGGATTAGGCGCCATGTAACCGACATTTTAGGTTTCACGTCCAACGATCCCCCGAGGCAGTCGAAATGAATCCTGAGTCATCCACTGGGGCGTGCCAGATTCCCGTCTTTTGTTTTTGGCACGAAAAGCCCCCAAAGTTTCGCTTTAACGGAGTATAGGCGTTCTTTACTCGACAACGTTTCTAGAGAAGAAACCGTGAAATCAGAGCGTAAACTATGTACTGCGTTTTAACTTAATCTCGGAGCTCAGCAGACGCTACGAGGCGATGGGGAAAATGAAACAGTTCCAAGAGCGAAAGGTCTCTCAGCTTGCGTCACCTTTCCGGGGTGTCTGATAGAAGTAGCTAATGCAAAATAAATGCCCAGTGGCCTTTGGATTTTAGCGTGTTTTCATGTATGAATATATTCCTTTTAACTTCAGTACAAGAAATTTGTGGCGAGGACACCGGACAGAAAGCTTCAGATAGGAAGCTTGACTAGGTCCGTTGTCCCGGCACGTACACCTTTGACGGCGCTCTCACATAGAGATGAATGAAGCATAATATCATAATGATCTTTCAGACTTCATTTCCGTAGCAGGTTTAACGAAGTGCATATTAATAATATCTACAGTGTTTATTCGTCTCCTAAAAAGATTATATACGATCCATTTCCATTTCAAGAATTTGGAAGGTATGTCTCAAATTCTTTAAAAAAAAAAAGTGAAACGTTCTTGTTGTTGTTTTTTTTTTTTTGTGTCCGGGTGAAGGAATGATAATACATTGTGCAAAGAAGTCCTAGCACTAACTTCTGCCTGCAAATAAAATCCTACTTATTTCGGGAGAAAAAAACAAAAACTCTAATTTATTCTCCCATCCTCGAATAAACATGCCGCCCTGAAATTTCAAGCGGGTCAAGATGGAGAGCATGAACAACAAGGTTGGCAACGCATATGTACGGGGGTGTGATGCCTATACGGGATAAATAAAGGCGCTGAGTGACAAAGAAAGCCTCAGGACAAAATTGAGGCCGAGAAAGTGTCGTGGCCGAAGTCATTCATTAGGCCCGACGACGCCGTCATCTCCAGGTCAATAGGCGTTAGTAGAGTCCGCCATTGTTCTAAATTAAGTTAGAATCTTTCGGTCACATAGCGTGAATTATAATTTGCGACAAAAAAAAAAGAAGAATCCTTTAAACCTTTTGCCGGTAACAAAGCGTTTACTTCAACCATCCTGGTCTATAGTAGAAAGCTTTTCTTGTGTTTACCTTGGGAGAGTGAGCTTTGTTTGAACCTTAACGGATAGAATAGCAATGGAGCTGATTCCCACGTTACGAAGTTGCTTGGGTGGATGAAAAAAAAAATATATGAAGATTTCGAACCAACTTTGAAGCTCCTGTAGAACTTTTAAGGGGATTTTGGGCAAATGAAGCGTTTTAAGCAAAAGCATTAAATGAGCCATCATTATGATTTTAGCTCAAGTTAAGTTTACGCATTGTATCTCAATACTCAAACGGTTTATAAACGGTATTTGAGTTCGGCGAGTACTTTGGAGTATAATAAGATTGAGTAGTAAATAACACTAAAGTCAAGTTCTTGATATTACAATTTGGGGGGCAGTTATTTTTCTTCGATTTACTAAAAAGATGTTGACATTTATATAAACACTGTTGTCAGGGAGAACCTAGCGGACCAAACATCCATTTTGCAAAAAAATATCGTGAAGATTTGGCAGCACATAAAATTATATATATATAGTATTTCTATTTGCTTTATAAGCTTTTATTATTAGCTTTATAAGAGGTGCAGGTCTGGAGGTAATCATTATCCTGGTCACAGCCAGTGTTTAAACTATGTAAATCAAAAAGCCAGTGTACTTGGAGATATTCCTGAATCATTTCCCGCTTGTATGTTGCCTGCTGTAGACACTGACTGCAGAAATAAGCACAAGATGGTGGTATGAACGGCAAAGCCTAGCTACGCATTCTAGCTGACAGGGCAATGGGAGTTACGTGCTCGCCAGACCAATCAATCGCCTGTCCTTCCTCAGCTGACCCCTCTCCCTGCGCGTCAGTGTGCGCAGAGAGGGGGGCGACGTGACCACGTGATGCAAGACCTACGAATGGCTGGCCCGAAGAGCACTAAACCTCCACCGCACTCTCAACTTAGCAGTGAGTGGGGTATATGTATAGGAATCAAAGCGAAGAACCAAACTCTTCGCCACGTCGCGGTGCTTATTGTGCTCTGGAGCGTGCGTCTGTTATTGCCGTAGATCTATTAAAGCGTAGGGAGCGCGCTGTTATGTTGCCTATTTTATGCGCCTTTGTTCGTCGGCTTTATCTCGCTAGTGATTGGGTCGTGGGCGCTTTTGCGCAACAGGATAGCGCACGTCACAATTACGTCGCCGTCTACCATTCTTCGTTGAAGGTATATACACCGTCAATACGAGCATCACAGCATGGTTTCTATAGCCCAGAATTCTGGAGACACCCCATGCGGCACCTTACCCTTTCCTGGCTAGCACTCAGTTGTCTCAGCTTATAGTGCCGGAGACTGTACCCTTTAGTACCCGTTTCTGAGCCCAGTTTTGAAATCAGTCAAGAAAAATAGGATAAATATCTTGAATCCACACCGCCTTTTCCCGATTTTGGCAAAAAAAAAAAAGCGGGTTGGCGTTTGGTGCGCTACTTCATTCCAATGTGACATTTAAACGCGACAATTAAAACTGGTAATTATAAGTTAATAAACACGCTTTCTTTAATTATACAGCTGATTGTTGTGATTATTCCTTCGTCGAATACCGCCGGTGTCCAAATAGTGCCCCCGAGGCGGCATACTCAGGTGACGGCCGACACCTAACGGATTCAGTATAAACTAGAAATTTAAAAGCGAACACCCCATATACTGGCCCACGGAGAGGAACGAAGGCTTATAACGTTTGTGTAATATATCGGGTGAATTAGTTAGGCTTCCGGAGCTCTAACATGAGCCAATATGAATTACTAGTTTTTCAGCTGAAATACTTCCAATTAGTGAACACTTCCTATGAAAGCTTAAACACTTTCCTCGGTGAACGCGATTATTAATACCCGTGAAAAAAAAAATTACTTGTAAATCTGAAAGTGCGTGTAACCCAGACTATATTAAATATAAAATAAACCAAAAATCAAATACCAAGCAAGTACACCCAGCCAAAATGTGGAGATTAAAGAAAAGCAAATTAGACGTTTGTGTTTAAAATCCGTAAGGCCATTCCCCATTGAGTTGGGACAACACTGGTTTGTGCTGTAGATTAGAAATATAGCCAGCGCAGTACGACCGTTGTTTTGGCGTTTTTAACGTGCATCACGCAGTAGTGATACAAGACCGCACGCTGGTATAATAATGCTCATCAAGATTGAATCGGGCAGGGGTGGAGATTGAACCCAGGATTCCAGGGTTCTGCAGCACCAGCTTTCGCTCCACGGTCTCCGAGTTGTGCGCCCACACACTTGATTACCGATGCCCCAAATTTAACATAATCTTAAAAAAAAAAAAAAAAAAAAAAACTGAGGGATGGGCATTTGTTAGGTTTGAAAGCAAAAATGCTGAAGGGTCACATGGTAGAGTTGGCTTCAACACTTTCCACCATTAGGAGCGCGTCAAGCTTCACTGCTTCGCACCGACGTGCTTGGAGAAGCGGCTGATGCGGATGAGCTCCCCGGTTTGTTAGGTCGAATCAGAAGTCCGCGGTGGGCGTTTAAAATGTCGTTTCCTTATTCTTTAAGCGGTTCAAAAGTATTTGGCGGGCTCTTGTGGCTGCATGGGCGCATGCTGGGTGTTTTACGATAGACGGTTGGCTTCTTTTACTTTAGTACTTTGGAAAACCTTCAATAGAGTTCCAAGGCAGGATTGAACAGTTTTAAGGGAAATTGCACACCATCCAGCCCAAGTAAACGGTATACACTGTTGGTCTTTATAAATTCTTATAAGAACTATGTTGTCCAGAACCAAATATATATTTTGAGCTTCCTAGGTTTTCTACATGAATACTATTTCCATTTAATGTGGTATAAACCGCTCAAGCTCTTCAACTCAACGAAACATTAGAAAGACATCGTCCAATTAATGACACACCTATAAATATATATACAGGGTGTTTTTTTTATGGTTTACAGATTTGTTTAAAAAATCCTTGAAAGTTACACTTATGCGGCTTGTGGAGGAGAGTTCTGCGGCCAGGGGAACATTATGTCATTGGCTAATTTTGCAATAAGTCGAATAATTAATTAAACAATTTTAAATTAACTTTTGAATTAATGAAAATATACATATGGTTCTAATTAGAAACCTGCTGACCGTCATCGAAAAACTCTAAATCAGTCATTTTCAGAAACACTTTGAGCGCGTTCCGCAACCTCTAGCCTTGTACCTGCTCCACGAGTGGTAACTTTAGTGCACTACTACGCTTCTCACGCGCTCAAAGTTTTTCTGAAAATTGCTGATTTGGTGGTTTTCGATGACGCTCAGCAAGTTTCTCATTCAAACCATATGTCTATTTTTATTATTTAAAAAGTTAATTAACGAATTTTAATTAAGTAGCCGACTGATCGGTACGATTAGCCCCCTATACTCTGTCCCCCCTGGCCATATAACTCACCTGCACAAACCGCATAAGTATAACCTTCACGGCTTTTTTTAAACAAATCTGCAAAGCTTTAAAACAAAACACCCTGTATATATTCTTGCACTCATTTATACAAAACAATAAATAACAATTTGTTGCTTTGGCGAAACACACGCAGATGTCTAGAACAGTTTAGAAGCCTGTGTAATCAAAGATATCACTTCAGGTATCTGTCGCATCATACACTGAAAAATATTAAGGTTCAACTTTTGGCATTATATAAAGCGTTCCGTACACAACCGGGACCAATTTTAGCTGAGCTATAATCAAGGCCAATGAGGTAGCGTAAAAGCAATTTTTCTCTTTGGAAATTGTTGCTAATTGAGCCTGATCTTTTTTTCAAATATTCATAAGGCAAAGTTACTGTACGTCACATCTAACACGCAGTGATTTCACTAAATGTTTCACAATATTCTGTTAAATTATTTAGTAGGGACAAGATAATGCTTTGTTTGTTCATTGATAGCCGTTAAATTGTGTTAAGATTCTCAAAAAGATAGGGGTCTCCCAACGATGATGTAATTCAAAGAGCAAACAAAGCGAAAGGGAACTATTTGCTGCAGTTCACGCGTACAGAAACAAAACGGTACTAAAAAAAAAAAAAATCTTCGAAATTATATTTTGTTGAAGCACAGTTTCGTGCGTAATATTTGATCATCACGCGTCAAAACCATTTGTACATATTGGAAGGCACGCGCACGCACGAAAACGCCAGCGCACGCCATCTAACGATCTCGACTGATCAAAGCCGCTCTTCCAAATCCGCCACAATTGTTCAAAGATAAAGAAACAAACAACATCAGAATTGCTAAATGAGAATTCTAAAAGCACGCTTAAATATATTGAAACCTCGTGAAATACGTTTGAAAATTTGTATATTATTTCTCTAGCCTTAATTCTTCTCCTATTTCCCTTCGATCGACAGACGATGGCGGTAGGAGCATTTTAAATTCCTCATTAACCTTAATATTCGAGACTTCTTTAAAAAAAATGTTTCATAACATCTTTTTTTGTTGCTAATGTTGCTAACTTTGGTCGATGGGTTGCGAGCAAGCGGAAAAAAAGACGAAGGAAATTATGAATTTCCGGTATATTACAACATATAACGAGAGAAACATATAAAATGAAGTATCTTTCCCTATTTATGATGTAGCTCCTTTTTCCTTCTTCCAGAGCTAACAACGACAAGAAATTCAATAAAACAACCAATCTCCTGACTTTGTCAAACTCGAAAGTCATGGGATCCAATTAGTGGGCTCCAAAGTTCTTGGTTCCGGCATTCTTTATGGGATCCTCTTGGTCTCCAAGGAGCTCTCATGTCATTATGAAGGTAGCTTTGGACGTTTCATATATCCTTTTTTGAAGATAGTCTTTGTCGTAAGAATGTATTTGGGAGGCGAATCTTTCCGAACATGGCAACAAACAATTGATGACTTGACCTACGTCTCATGCGCGCTTTTTTTTTCATGGGGATCGGGAAACTGCAGGAGTGATCAATATAAATACTATTAAGATATCACCTAATTAATTAATTATGTAATGTTTACGTGTCTTTCAGTTTGCTAGTTACAAACATTTGATTTTCCGGCAGAAGAGGTCATGACACTGTTCCTTTTGAATTACCGTTCCTAAAATGAATTAGGTACTCTCACTATTTTTTACAAAAGTTATTATTGCAGTAGAGGATATTTTTTTCCACGTCCGTTGTTATTTTTTTAGCATAAAACCGGTTTTAAGTTTGAACACCGTTCCTAACTAGGAGCTGAAGCAATGAACCCAGTGGCCTAAATTTTATTTTTCACTAGAAAAAAGTCCAAATACTTCTAGTAAGAGTAAGAACGTTTTAGGTTTTATACAATAGGAGGCATGGAGATAATGATGATGTTTGTAGTTATTTGTAGTTGGGAGCAATTTGTACAATTGCACACCTTATGTAAATTAATTTGTCACTTCACATTTCTTGCATCAATTTGTCAAACGTAGCTTGTTTTCAAAAATGATTTGTTAACTAATAGAAACCACCCCGGTGCATTGAAACTCCCCAAACGGGAGCTCGCGAGCCGCATGCAGCTCTTCGCGGGTTCAAGTTAGGCTCATGGTTTTCTAGTAAGCCTAACCCCCCCCCCCCCCCCCCAACAGATTGGGCCTCTCAGGAGAGCAACGCCATTCTTCAAGCCGAACGTTAAAGCGCTTGTATTACGAATAAGAAAGCACACAAAGAAATTCATATACACACAGAATGAGCAATTGTCTTACGAGTGCAATTTGCTATGGCCACTAACTGAGATTAAAGAAATAGTGAAGAACGCTACGCCTTCATTTTTTATGGCTGCTCTTGACTTAAAATTGTTCTTTTTATTGTTTTTTTTCCTTATGTAAGTCAGGTCACCCCTGGCTTATACCTTCATCTCAGTATCTAACTTGGAGTTCAATTGACGCTTGTCTAAACAACAATAATCCTTCAGGCTCTAAAAAAAAAATAACCGTTGCGTGATTAGTTAAGATTACGTTTCGCGCTTCGTCATTTGTTTTGTTGGCGCTGTTATCGTTTGATGCCAACACCTTATGCGGAGCGCAAGTATCGTCTGCTACTTTTGCGGCGGTTTTCGGTGACGTCAGAACGCCGAGTTCTAATTGGCTCTGATTGGAAGGATAGTGGGTGGACCTCAAAGCAAGCTGCCTTGACGTCTACCCACTATCCTTCAACCAGAGCCAATCAAAACTCGGCGTTCGGACGTCACCGAAACCGCCGCAAAAATAGCAGATGATACTTGCGCCCCGCATTGGATCCGGAGCGAAAATAAGATGTTCGGCACTCGTCACACCCCGCGTTCTTAGTGCTCTCGTTGACCACGACATGGACTAATCCAACAAAGCTGACTTGACGAAAGAAATATATCCTCGTTTGTTTACCAAGTTGTTTACCAAGGCGCGCAACTACAACCTCAATTACGGTGGAGCATTTTGTGAGGTTTCTTGGTTATAAAGACGAACGTCACTTCTTTTTCTAACCTTCCCCGTCACTCTTCATGAACGCCCGTCGTGTGCGGACAGCTTTGTTTCGCTTTCGCGGTGACCTGACGCAGTCCTGACAACCACGCTTCCCCCACTCTACGTAAATTGAGAGCTCTTCGGGCGTATAGTTGACATGGATGTTCCGCAAACATTGTCGAGGGCTCGGGAATTACGAGACCGTGTTGCTAATCGGATGAGGGCGACGGATGATGAAAGGAGATGACAATTTTAATCAGTAAAGCTTAGAAGAGTGGCCACTTTTACACTTTTTTTTTTTTACAACGTTTGGGCGTAGATTTGTGTGAGACTCTTTGAGGTGCTGTCATTTCATTCTTTCGTTGCTACCAACCGCTTTGTTGGCATCTCGAAAAGAAACAAAGAATCAAACGAAAAAACAAGTTTCTTACACTTGTAGCTGATATGCTGTGCGAAGTAGTTTTTTTTTTTCTTTCTCTTTCTATTTCTCGCTCTAGTTTTTACAAAACTTGTTTGTCTGAAAACATAAACCTGCTTTTTTGTTTTGTTTTGATCGCCTATGCTTAGATAAAATGACAAATAGGTTTTAAAGTTAATTCGCTCAGCAAAGAAAATACTTTGTAGCGCTTCTTGAGGAGCTTAACATTTTTTATACAATTCTTGAAGCGAAAACGAATAGACACCCACAACGAAGTCCTTCGCATTCGCAACTTTTTTTTATTCATATACTATCTCCTGGGGGGCTATGTTCGACAAATGTTTCGTTTCTCCTAAAAAGAAACGGAAGTGACGGAAGGGACTTTATCGCGTCTGATTTGTTAGAGGCTCGAATGACAAAAGTTCCCTCTTTTGTCATTTGAGCCTCTAGCCAATCAGACGCGATATCATCAGTTCCGTCACTTCCGTTTCTTTTTAGGAGAAACGAAACATTTGTCGAACATAGCCCCCCAGGTCTATTTATACTTTAATAATTGAAAATATAAATTCAATACACAACACTGAGTGTTCGAACCGCCCGTTAAAAGTTTATTTTTTGTTCTCTTTTCTTTTTGTGGTGGCCTTGTTTAAGCGTCGCACAACGAGACAGTGCCTGATTTGTTAGAGCAGTATGCTCTTCCCGTAGACTCATTAACCACACTGCTGTGTGTATATTTATACAGCCATAAGTTAGTCAGCGTCATGGGGCCTCTGGTGTCTCAGCTGTAGAGGAGAAATTTAGCCAGTGTAGTACAACCACTAGCCTGGTGTCTTTAACATGCACCACGCAGTAGTGATACACGACCGAACGCCGGCACGATGCTCATCCAAGTCGAAACGGGCAGGGGTGGGGATTGAACCCAGGATCCTGGATCCTGCAGCGCGAGCTTTCGCTCCACCTGCTGTGAGCTGGCTTGCGCTAGTCCACTCAGCCACCGATTCCCTTACCGTAGTTCCGTTTTCTAATCTTTTTGGCCCCTATATCTAATAACTATTGGGACCTGCGGAAATAAAGTAGAAATTACTTGAATGTCTAAATAATATTATTTTTAATTGACGCAGCCATCTAAGAAATGGCTGTTGCTGGTTTCCATATGGGCCGCCGTCCCTTTTGATGGCACGGCAGTTGTCGTGCCGTGTGTCAAAGAAGGTTGACAATAATTACAATTACATTAATAGAAAAAAGAATCCACAAAGACACGTGTGATATTAAACCACTGAGTCAAACTAACGCGAGAGCAGAGCCCATACTGATTGGAGTATTCAAGCGAAGATTTCTACGCGGCTATTTTTCTTTCTTAGTCCACTGGGGGTCAAAACAACTTGTTTTTTTATTATTACCGTACTATCCGAGAGATAGCCCACCTACAATCGAAAGGAAATCGGGTTAACATAAGTAGCAAAATACATTCAGGTGTGCGAAAAAAAAAGGTAAAATAATGCTAGTTTTATATTTAATAACCTGCAAAACCTTTCATTGCAGGGAGGGCGATAAACCAAAGACTGACCTTCCCACACAGCAATGTTGGCTTATCTTCCGTCGTGGCTAAGTAACACCACTTATGCCAAGGTCACCAGTGGTCAGGGCCCTGCAATTACTAAATGTGGGCTAACGTTCGGTGCTTTCCAAAAAAATAAAAAAAAATCGTGCCACAAATAAAGGTGGGTTATCTTTCGAGGGTGGGGCAACTGTCGGGATATATACTTCGTCTCATCCTACGATGGACTAAAGGCCAAAGCCATGGGCCGCCAGGTCCAATCACGTTCCACGCTAAACTATGACACGCTTAGCATTGGTTAGGTTTGAACGAATAATGCTCCGAATCCAAAAAAACGCTCGTCATATTTATAGCTTCGAGACTGCAATGAGCCAGTAAGCCGTGGGTTTCTTTTCAATTAAAATTGTTGAGTCACTCCCTCATTGCTCGATTCAAACCACTGTTGGCCAATTTCCATCAGTGATCCGAGACCTGGGCACCGATACGTGCTTTGAAGCGAAATACCACACAATGTCTAAGTGGCTCATAATTAGATATGGCGGTTCGTAGCTTCTGCCTTTAGTCCATCGTAGGGTGAGACGAAGTATAACGGCATTCTCTTTTCAAAGCGCTATTCGGTGCATATAGTGAGAGACAGGATTAAAACGGCAGGGAGATCCCTCCGTTGTCCCACCTCTAGCGCGAGCCTTTCTTGTCTACCATAACGCTTTGTCGTCTCGCGAGCCCCGAGCGTGAACGCGCAGAGAAAGCACGACGGAAGGCAAGAAGCGCGTGCTTTCGAAGGCGGGCATTCGAAAGAGACGTCATGGGGCCCTAATCTACACGGCGGGGCGAAGTGGGACGAAGGAACCGGTACATCGCCGCCTGCCGTGATTGGCATACTCCACACCAGGGGCGGATGCGGGAATTTCCTGAGGGGGGGGGGGGGGGTCAGGTGTTCGTCAGCGTACCATTTGTTTAGGAACTCCCTCCCCCTCTCCCTCGTTTCACGCCCTAAATTTTACACATGCAGAAATCAAGAGGGGGGTCAGGACATCCGGACCCCCCCCCCCTCTAAATCCGCACCTGCTCCACACCACTGACCAATTGCAGCTGGCGGCGATGGCGCGTTCTCTTCCTCCTCTTTCATCCCGCCATCTACTGGAGTTCTTATCCTGACGGTTACTATAGTAGTTCCCTGGTGTTGCGCAGCACATTGAGTATGGAAAAACACCAAATCGCAACGATGAGTACAAGCAGGCACGCGACATACTTACACACCGACCACTCCAATTTCCTCACACCCCCGCCTCTTTCTCTCGCTTTCCCTCAGCCACAGGCCCCGAGTTAGAACCGTGCCGGCGGACGTGAGCACCACGTTCGACACATATCGTTTCGTGGCAATGCAAACAACCCACTCTGACAGCCGGCTCCACGTAGATGGAATTTCCTTCTATTCCTTTTGCCTTCGTTCTAGTCGCTGGGTGTAGTATCCTCGTTCATGTTTGCCTCGCGCCAAACGGAACGGGGGGACCCCACCCGTCCAACACTTTGCTTCCGAATGGACGGTTTTCTGTTTGCTAGCCCGTCGTCTGCGAGCGGAAAGTACAAACATGGCCTCGTTCCTGTGACGTCTTGCTAGCTTACTTACTGCCTGGGAACTTATTCGCACCCGGCTACGTCTGCACGTTGTCGTCGAAAGATGCCTCGCCGTGGCACGGGATGCTCCATTTTTACCTGGCAAAAGTGATTGTGTCGTTTATTTGTTTAGCTAGCGGTATAGTTAGTCAGCCTCATTGTGCGTCTGGTGTAATCGCTGTAATAAATGTTTTGGCCAGCGCAGTACCACTGATAGCTGAACCATAGAGTTATTACAATAAACGATAGAGGCTTAGGTGGCGCTAGCGCGCTGTTGCATTTTGAAGCTGACAGCAAAGAGTCTCAATTTGACTTCCGGTAATGCATTCCTATGGGAAAACGCAAATTTTTTTCGCGCTCGATTATAAGACCAAATAATGCTTAGTGTTGTGGCAGAATAAAAAGTTTGCAACGCTTTACAATTGGATGTACAAAATATGTGTCAGTTACAGCGTTTTTTTTTTCTAAAATTCATGGCACCGAACATTGCGCTAAGATAGCCCAATACACATGTATAATACGTGTTGACGTTACAGACTGCTATTACAGGGCACGTATTTACGCATACAGTCAATGCTATAAAGCACACAGAGTGCATCAGCTTGACAAAACACCAAAAGGATGCTAATATATGCCAAAATCAATCAAATCGGACGACAAGAACGATGCATGGAGTTATGGAACGCAGAACAGGTACTGGTTCAGTAACAAACTGTGCATGAATAATCAAAATAAAGCAGTCATCTGTCATCTGAATGCTATTACAACTTGGAATAAACCGTACGCACTTTTTAATTGTTCTTGTTGCTTGAATTGATAGCTTGTATTGTATATATCATGCTGTGCAACATAGACCTGGGCCTCAATTCCCGCTAACTTAAACATCGCTCAGTAATAAAAAGAAACGCATTAACTAAATAAATTACTCTTTTATAATGTGAATAAAGCTGCATAGTAACCGTTACGAGTAAATAAACTACGCTGATTTATATTATTCCCTGGCGAAGAGAAAAATATCACGTACATTTTCCCGTAGGAAAACAGGAAAACTGGAAAAGTAGGCTGTTTGCTGTCTGCTTCAATTTGCAACCGGAAGTCTCGTAGACACTAGCGCCAGCTGAGCCTCTAGCGTTTATTGCAATAACTATATGAGCTGAACCCTTTAACGAGAGTCACACAGGACGGATATACGATCGCACGCCGGTACGATGATCGTTCAGATGAAAATGGACAGGGCTAGGTATCGAGCCCAGGATCCCCAGGCTCTGCTAACACCAGCTGGAAGAATCATAGACTGTGCACTAGAATTTTGGCGTCTTCTCAGTGAGATCGAACGAAGACACTGATTGGATACGAGTACTGCGTCAGCGTTCGGATGCACGTCGTGTCGAATCACCGCAACGAACGGCGCTAACCATCGGGCACGGGTCCTTTTGCTGGCTTGGCGCCATCCGACTGGGATGAGGTTCCATAGAAGAAGAGGAGGTCGTTCGCAGTCCTTGATTATTTTAGGTGATGTTGGTTCTGCAGCCCGAGTCCTTTGCACCACAGTGCACTAACACACTTTGCCACATCTGCCCTGCGACAAACACATCTCCTTAGATTTGGTCCGGGGTTCTTGGGAGGAGACGGCTGCTAGTGGTTTCCGTTACGCACGTAAAAACGATCACCCGTCGTGCGCAACGATTTTTACTTAGGACGCAGCGATTGAAGATGAGGCGATGAACGTGCTTTCTTTTGTGCCACATCGGTGTCACAACGGCTGTTTATTGTTCTGTTTCTGAAAAGCTAAGCGCGTACGTGTAAGGTAAAATAGCAGCTGTTAAAGTGGTAACGCGCGAATAATAATAGTGGCATTGGAGATGTAAAAAAAGACAAGTAAAAAACGTTTGCCTGTTCAAGAGCGGAAGACCAACGTCTATGGTGATGTTGGTTTTCCTTGCTAAAAGGGGGGAATGTTTATATTTGTTTTTGTTGTTTTTAATATTGAAGCTAGCTTTCAAGAAATGAGACTTATAATATGTAAGCAACCACATATAGAATCTGTGGATCTATCATACAAGTTTATGCTCAAGATGTTAAAAATTCTGTATTAAAATACGTTAAAAGATTAAATAAAATACTTGATCCGTTGAATCGGTAAGACGCGACAAACGTAATTCGTGAGTACGTAAATAATCGTACGTTTTGAAGACCTCACAGCAGCAAACTCTTTCATGATCGCTACCTTTCGATGGGTTCTATAACTGCCTCAATTACACCTCACACAAAACTTCAATACTACAGGCATTTACAAGCGCCTTGAATGACTTTGGAATGACAGTCCAAGTTTCTCTAATCTCTTTGCGAAACGTGGGCTGTCGTTCTGAAGTGCTTCAGGGCTTTTTTTTTCTTTTTCTTCGTTTTTCGTTTGTTCTAATTGCGTAACATTAAGGTTTGTATTCGTTACTACAGGGAGCATAAAAGAGATACAGTGTTCTTATTTTGCATCTAAAGTAAATTTTGCTTGCGGAACTCTTGCACTGAGCAGTATAAAACGACACCAATAAAATAAAATAAGATAGTTTGAGGAAGTACCAGCAGTAGAAAAACAAAAAGAAAGGTCGTTCTCTTTGAATTGACCGCCGTTTTCTTGAGAACTGCGAGCTCAAAGCTTGCAAGCTAGGATTTTTTTTTTTTTTTCGTCCGTTCATTTTAGGGCCTTTAATTTGAGCATTTAAATTCCTCCGTGCGCTTCAGTAAGTTCATCGACTGTTTCGGTCGTCCCCCAAAAACGCGTTCTCACGAACTCTTAAGGGGCAATCTCGCTCTCTGAAATCCGGCGGAAATAACCCGAGGGTCGCTTAAGTGCGCCAACCGTCTCTATCGCACTTTACTTAAAACGAAAACAAAAGTTCTGACCAGTAGCACTCGGAAGAACTTGAAAGGAAAACTCTCGTGTGCAGTCTACCTAACACAGCTCTACATAGGATTTCTGGCAGAAAGAGAGGGAAAGAGAGAGAGATGGGGGAGGGGGAGGAAGTCTACCACTGCGCGTTCTTTCTCTACAAACACTTTGGTCTAATATGAGAGACGGCTCACATCAAAGACTTCTCTGAGTTGTTTGATGTAGGTAACACTCGAGTCACTTAGTCAACAAAATGTCTCATTCAACGCGCTCCTTAAGGTCCTGCCTAATAGATACACGATTACTTCTGTTTCGTATATTGGGTAACTGTGCGCGCAAAGGTTATTTAGGGAGTGGTATCGAGTGATTTGAAGGTGCACTCCGCGACACGGTTAGCGCCAGCACGACTTCGGCGCTTTCGAAAGGGAGCTGGTGTGCATCAAAACTTACCACTTAGGTTTGTGCCACGACGAAACTCTTTGTACCATCATAGTAGTGTTGAAGACGGTCCTTCAAAACTGAAAGAAAAACAGAAAAATAAAACCGGCGATGGCTTGTTCGCGTTGAGTGTCGTAGACTGTACAGTTTTCTTCAATGAGAAGGTGAACACGTGATCCGATGTCTTGGCGAATGAAGACGACACTATGACGATCGAAATTAAACCCGTCGTTTCTAAGCCCATGAGCATACTCCCCTCTTCAGCTTAGCTTGAGAGGATAAGTTATAATCGGAGAGTTGAAGCAGACGGGAAACGAAAGCGTTGGACTAGTGAAGCTCTTGGCTTTGATCTAGGGATTGAAGGTTCAAAACGGACATCAAGATTTCCTTCAAAGGATTCCCGAATAAAGAACTTCGGAATTTCGCGCAGACACCGACCCAGTTATAGACTGATTAAACTTTCCCTACGCAAAACAAAAAAAAAAAGCTTTGAATGACCTTGAGCTGCGAATAAGAAAAAAAAAATAACGAACAGGAAATGAAACACAAGCTCTCTGGAAATTAACTGTCAGCCAAAGACATACGATTTGTGGGCAGCTTGCGTATTTTTTTTTTTGTTTTTTTTTTGTTTTTTATGTTTGGTCGGATTGTGAGGCTTGCGATTTTAAAGCAGTTTCTGTGAGCTTTTATATCCTGTTCCTCCGAAGCACATCTGCCTCGAGTCGCCTAGCGGAAAGAAGACTTCTAGAGAAATGGGCAGCCTTTGTGACATCTTTTTTTCAGGGTTGTTATTAAGTTTCTCTTTAATAAAATTGGTTGAGGTCATGATTGTTTTCGTGGTTAGTCTGAAAAATATGCTTATGTATTTTTAACATTCTGGAGTTCCACGAAGAAACGTCTTGACTATAAAAAAGACCCCGAAACAAACAAGTGCGTTGAGTAAATGCTTTTGTAACAGTTATGACCAGGCGGAATATTTTCTTTATTATGATTTCAAAGTTTCCCTTTTTTCTCCTTAGTAGTGAGTTTTTATTGTAAACTTATACCACAAAAACCTATAAGAGGAAACCCTCTCTTTTATCGCTTTCTTTCACTTTTGCTAGCCACCTTTTTCTGCGTTCACTAAAGCCTACGATTATAAAATTCTCTCCCCCATTTTAATTAAGGTAGCAATTTGGGCCAGTTGGTTTATGGTCACTCCATGACTGGCTCGAACAGTGCCACTTCGTCGAGCTTAAAAACAATGCTGACATGGAGTCGAGTAGCCCATCCTCTACGGCGGTCAACGCCATGTTTCGTTTTTGGTTTTTGAACAACAGGTTTTCAGAACGAATAAAGCCTAAGGCACTATCGAGAGGCGCGGGTCTAGTGAAACACTATTTATGAACGTTTGTCAAACTTCAGATATCACTATACTTCGTCTCACCCTACGATGGACTAAAGGCAAAAGCTACGGACCGCCGGATCCAATCATGAGCCACTTAGAAATCGCGTATTGCGCTTTGATGCGCGTATCAGTGCCCGCGTCTCGGATCACTGATAGGGATGGACGGACAGTGGTCCTCGCAAAAAAGAGGCTGTTTTCAGTGTCGAAGCTATAGAAATGATGCAGCTTTTTTGGGTTCGGAGCATTATTCGTCCACCCCTAATCAATGTTAGGCATGTCATCGTGTAGCGTGGAACGTGATTGGACCTGGTGGCCCATGGCTTTGGCCCTTAGTCCATCGTAGGATGAGACAAAGTATAACAGTTGTTCGCGCCCCTTTTATTTCGTGAATAGTTCTTGGGCATTCTTATCGGCTAACGTCACAATCTCATTGGCCGAGGAACGATAATGAGATGTAGGGGACTCGAAACATTCTGTGTTTCTTAGACTGTCAGTGACTATGGGGTTTTCTGCGGTCACCGACATTTTAAGAACGACACTGAGTCGTTACCATTTAGCTACAGCTTCACGTGCAATTAGTTGCGTCATAACGTAAGATACTTTTAGGAGGCAGTTGAATAGCGAAGACATCAATCAAAGTCGGACGTACCCTGTTCTTTCCGGGCGTTTGGAGGTTTTATGAACGGTTAGAAACATCAGACTTGTACGTAGGCACACATTACAAGTAATAAAATTACTTGTAATCGATTACGTTTTGGAGTAATTTTTTGTCATTATTTCAGTACATTTATTAGAAATGAATCGCACGAGTAGTCTTCCGAAGTACTAAAATTATTTGTAACCGTTGGTATGTTTACCTCCCCTTTTTAATGGCAACCTTTATTTATACAATTTACCTACCAAGGAATGCCCAAACCAAGTCTACACCAGGAGGATGGCTTACCAAGATTTGTTGATTAAGATGATAAGTAGTTTATAATTAAGTGATATTAATCAATCAATGAGCAGGGCGAAATACCACTTTTGAAGCCTACTGAAAAAACTTTATCGTTTTGAAAATCCGAAGGAATAAATAAGTGTGACTCCAAGTAACGGCAAATCACTTTGCGTCTTAAGTAATCAAGTAATCAAATTGAATACTTTTAAGCAAGAGTACCTGTAATCTACTACTTTTTTTCGAGTAACGTGTACAAGACTGAATCGAATAGACGCCACTAGGACCCTTTTAATTGTTTGAAATTAAACTACATTGTATATAATTAGGGCATTTATTTGCTCGCGCAACCAATCCTCGCGTTGGGGAACGAGCAGGAGGAAAACTCGACGCCTGCACACACTAAGCTCAATTTTGGACCGAATGTATACCTAGGAGGTACATTTTTGTACCTGGTAAAATTTCAATGCCTTCCTTTGAAACATAAAACCAAAAATTTGCCGTGGGTCAACGGCGGTGGCGTGCTCAGGCGACCGAACTAGCGATGGTTCTAACGTTCTGGCGTCATAACGTGTGGTAGCGAACAGACGCAACAAAACTCTTCATCGTAAAATGAAATCACACTTGAAATACGAAAACTCATTTCCCGTAGTTCTTTATTTTTTTTTTTATCCTGACCTTGATTTTCCAATAGTCTCTGATGCTGCAGCAACACATTAAGCATGCCCAGTTGGTACATAAGCTTAAAAAAAGGTAAAACAACGTTAAAATGGACGATAAACACGAGGTGTGCACTTCGTTTCTTGTGTACTTTATCCATTTTAGCGCTGTTTTACCTTTTTGTAACCTATGTAAAGCCACGTCATGTGCACCGTCGCATTTTATTGTAGTATCCCGAATTTCTGTTCCTGTCCTGACAAGCAGGACAGAAACAGAAACACATAAACAAAACGCCCATGTATAACCAAAGTTCTCGATTGTACTCAATACCAAAAGGGGGCGTTTCTCGCTACGCAGACACCGCTACATTTCTAAGCCGTTCGGTGAGCTCGAAGAGCAGGTACTGCAATTTATGTCCCCCTTTTGTTAGAAGACATCAAGGCGTGTCTCATGCACTGCCCGAACATAGGAGTCGGAGTCAGAATCAATGGCTGTCTCGGGAAAACAACAAACAATACCAGACGGGGTTTGCGACCATCGATTCATGGGAAGTAAAAAAATGGGCGTGTGTAGCCGAAAAAAAAAAAAAAAGAAGAAAGAACGGTTGCTCTAAACATCGATTCATTTCGTACCCCTTAACAAGGGAACCCCGAGAGGGTGTGGGAATATCGGGTTCCAAAAGGCGCGAGTGGAGAGCCGTGTGTCCCTAATACGCTCCCGCTACAGCTGTACTATAATTAGCACCCGGCGCCTCTTGTACTTGGCGCATTACTTATACCAAGCTCGTAGCAAAAGGGCGGAGTCGGAAACCCAAGCAGCTCGAGTCGACGAAAGAGGCGGGAAGAAAACGACGTGCTCTAGTTTGCCTCGTTTGTGTTTGTGGGTTTGGGCAGAACGATTGGAGGGGAGTTAACCTGCCGTCGACGCGAAACACACGCCCCTTCTCAGTTATTGTGAGCGGGCCGGGCAGTATCGAATGGTTCGATTAGAGGAGGCGATATTTGACACCGGGGTACGTTCTGTTTAGTATAGGTGAAATAGATGTTACTTCGTTCACAGGTTCTCAAACTGGACCTTGTACCCATAATCTTGCATTTTCGGTATGTGTTGATAAACCCCGAAAGTATACCCCCAGTCGGTTTTGCGAGGATCGGGGAGA
This sequence comes from Ixodes persulcatus, assembly GCA_013358835.2. Lineage (NCBI taxonomy): Eukaryota > Metazoa > Arthropoda > Arachnida > Ixodida > Ixodidae > Ixodes > Ixodes persulcatus. The sequence goes on along the minus strand of JABSTQ010009514.1, from coordinate 1,438,354 downwards.
GCCGAAACTTAGCGAATTGGAGGTCTCGTTGAATGAAAAAGACTCGAGCTTCGTGGGTAAACATCTTTGTCTATGGGTTTATTTTGCGCTTACCCCAAACACGGCGCACACTAAACAGTCCCAGAGGTTGACTCTTTCTTCAAAGAACACTCTAGTCCCGCTTTCTTTTTTTTTTCTACCGGTACCGGAACATATTTTAAGATGTCGAGACACGAGCGTGTTACGGGAGGATAGGTAATCCCGCTACTCCTATCTGTTTCCTTTAACGTATGGTAAACGATAAACGCCGATAAACGCCGATTTCTTTGGTATGACGCAAAAGATATGCACTGAAAAACACCGAAATCGTGAAATCAAATACCCCCCCCCCCCCTCTTAAAAAATAAGAAAAACCACCCTTGAGTTTGAAAACATGAATTGCCAAAAGTAATGATGAGCCCAACATATACGTTTCTGAGATGGCACCCCTGTGGGGTCGCAATAAAAGAAAAAGTGGTCACAGACTTCTTTCTACGTAACACTCGAAAATAAGATGTTTCGTTACGTGGAACCGGTCATTATACCACACATTTAAGAATGAACCACGAGGTGCTCGTTCTTTGATGCTCTTTTAGGCGGATGCCTGAATTTTATTGGTTGCGTAGCGATAGTAAGACGTTTGGGTACTACACCTTCTTTGCTGCCTCGTTAAACTGAAGTGGCACATGCCCGTGAACCATAAAAAAAAAGAGTCACGGAGTTTCTCCGCGGACACGACGATAGAATTATCTGCGGACACGCTTAAAGCATTTTCGAAGCATGTTTACATCGTATACAAAGGTACGCTTGTAACATGTGATGCAGATAGTTTTGGTGCGACCAATATGGCCGTCACACAAGGAAGAAGCACGCCTCAGACACTAGGGAGTTTTAGGGAACGTCTTCGCGCATCACATACGGTACAATGAGCCCTCCGGTACGAACTGCGCATATGCGAGTCTTCTGTGGTTGCGCATGCGCAGTTCGTACCGGAGGGCACATCGTACCGTATCGGTTGTGCAAAGACGGTTCCCTAAAACTCCCTAGTGTGGAAGTGCAAAGACGGTTTCCTAAAACTCCCTAGTGTGGAAGTGCGAAAACGGTTTCCTAAAACTCCATACTGTGGATGTGCAAAAACGGTTCCCTAAAACTCCCTAGTGTGGATGTGCAAAAACGGTTCCCTAAAACTCCCTAGTGTGGATGTGCAAGAAGGGTTCCCTAAAACTCTCTAATGTGGATGTGCAAAAACGGTTCCCTTTAAACTCCCCAGTGTGGATGTGCAAAAACGGTTCCCTAAAACTCCCTAATATGGATGTGCAAAAACGGTTCTCTAAAACTTCATAGTGTGGATCTGCAAAAACGGTTCCCTAAAACTCTACAGTGTGGATGTGCAAAAACGGTTTCCTAAAACTCCCTAGTGTGGAAGTGCGAAAACGTTTCCTAAAACTCCATACTGTGGATGTGCTAAAACGGTTCCCTAAAACTCCCTAGTGTGGATGTGCAAAAACGGTTCCCTAAAACTCCCTAGTGTGGAATGTGCAAGAAGGGTTCTCTAAAACTCCCTAGTGTGGATGTGCAGGAACGGTTCCCTAAAACTCCCTAGTGTGGATGTGCAAAACGGTTCTCTAAAACTCCCTAGTGTGGATGTGCAAAAACGGTTCTCTAAAACTCCATAGTGTGGATGTGCAAAAACGGTTCCCTAAAACTCCACAGTGTGGATGTGCAAAAACGGTTCCCTAAAACTCCCTAGTGTCTGCAGACTGTCTTTTGCAAGACGTATTAGCAGTGCGACCACGGCTTTTGAGATTTGTGCAGACGATCGTTTGAGACTTGTAAATTTAGGCGTTCGGCTCTTCTCGTAATCAGCGCCGCAGCAGAGTGACACAGAATCCTCGGGTGAAGTGTAGGCGCGACACATGTTATACGATGGAACGAAGCGACTACGTCTACCCGCAGTGCGAAAATAAATTACAAGAAGAATGATTACACCTTCGCAAGGCGGTTATAAAACGCACAAAAACACGTCTTCCGTCAGTCCTCCAACCACGAAGTCGTATAGAAAACAACCGAGAAAGGCGGCTAATTAGAAAAAAAAAAAACAAAAAAAAACGAGCCGTCTCGGCGTGTTCGTGCAACGCGCGTGGACACTACAACGTCGTCACCAGGGCGTAATTAATTATTACGGACCGAGGACTTGGCCGGAATTATTGAGGCGAGGTTCCTCTTTCCTCTCTCTTTCTCATCTTTTCTATCTGTGAAGACGGTCGTGCTACGAAGCCTAAATAGTTTGGAAAGTTTGTCTTGCGCGCACGGACCGAAAGTGACCGGTCTTTTTTTTTTTTTTCATTCATTCTTGCCGGAAGTAGTTCTTCGGTTCGTCCTCCTCCCGGAAGCAACAGCTATACCTGAGCCATTGTCGGCAAAACAAAATGAGGATCAGTCTTTTTTTTTTTTTTTCGGGGAGGGGGGGGGAGGAGGAGACTACAACACGTCGCTTCGATTGCAGCTCAGGCGTACTCGCTGAATGTCTAGGCTCGTCGAACGGGCTTTAATTATAGCCTACGAATGGCGTCGTCATAAAAAATAAAATAAAAAAAACAAACAAAAAAGATAGTCGTCATGTTTTGGGATCTCCATAAAAAAAAAATAAATACGATATATTAGCACGAAAATAAACCGTAATTGTGTTTTAGTGGCTTAGAAGAGCGGGCGAATATTAAGGTTTCCGTTAAGTTACTCATCGTTCTGACTCTAGCGGCAGACACCTTCAGAAGCGCAAGGTAGATGGTTTATTATGTTCACACGTCTTGCTTTGTGATTCGTTTTTCTAGCGTTCTTACCAACTCGCTATGGCCCGCGTTCCTTAAAGCGACTACAGGAGCGACACTCTGAAGGGAGAACGTGACGTTTATTATTGGTGCCATGCTTAACTTTTAAAATAAATACGTCCGTTAACGTTCGATAAAAACAATACTGATTATTTTATATATAAAATTAAGCTCGTCTCAAACCGCTCGGGTCAGTAGAAACCCCGCGTGCTTCCTTATTTTTTATTTTATTTTTTTGTTCTGAGACTGACTGTCGAATTTAGACTAGACGTTAAAACTTTCTCTGGAGCTGACTAACTATTTCAATGCAAGGAGAATGTTTTTTTTTGTACTGAAGTGCGGTTGACTCAAAGTACAAATACAAAAAAAGAATTTCACCTGATGTTTAATTGTGTGTTTTGTTGAAATGAAACGACGTTAATTATATCGAGTCGCAATTTTATTTTGTTCAACAGAGTGAGCAGTAGTTTGCTTAAAAAGAAAGGGGTAAAGAAGAAAAACCACTAATCATCTGCAGCATTTTAGTGGGAAAACCTGCTGCACAGCGGTGGCAGTAGGGAACATCCAACGCTCGCTTGCTACAACAAATAAAGTCCGACATTGTACGCGTACACAACAACAAAAAAAATGAACTAGATCAATTCAATTAGGGATTTTCTCGATGGAGGGTAGAATGGAGGCTCAGAAACGTTTTATGGGTATATCGCTTTCGGACCCATAAATGAATAAAAAGGGGACATGCATATGTATGAAGATGGCGAGCTTACTTTTTTTTTTTATCCTTCCACGTCCTAGAGTGAGCCCCCTACATTTTTAGGGACCTGAATATTTTACGTGCAGGAGCAGCCCGCCATCTTTGCTGCTCGTTTGTCACCACAGCGACAATGGGAAAGGGTATGCGCCACTTCTGTGAGACCGACTCGGCAGGCGAATTCTAGGGAAGAGAGGGACAAGAGAAGTAGCAGTAGGGAAAAGAGGGTCAGAAGGAATATGAATAGAGAGGAGAGGGACAAAAATATAAATGAGGAAGAGAGGGAGAAAAGAAATAGAAGTAGGGAAGATGAAAACATAAATGCACAAGGAGAAGGAAAAAAAAATGACGGTCGATAAAAGCGAGCACTCCCCTGTGAAAGATTAGGAGACGGATAGCGGTCGTGAAACCCTACAATATCCTCTCGAATATCTTTAATCTGTCCCCGGGGCTGAAAATGAGGCAAAGAGGAAGATATTTGGGAAAAGAAACGCGAGATGTATAGGGAGAAGGCTAGGTGTCGAAAACCGGGGAAACGTCGGTGCCTGCGTTTTTTCACCCGTGGAAATACCCGAACGTTTTGAAAGCTTTACTAGTTTTTGTTTGTTTTCGGAACAGAGGTTACTAGATCTCAAAGGGCTTCGGGTTCTTGTTCAAACCTTCAGCACTTGGCTGATTGCGGTTTGTCCGCCTTTGGCTTTATTTGGCTTAATGCAGAGTTTCCATCGCTTCGTTTCTGGATTTTATTTTACGATGCATAAAAACAACGTCACAACCGCCCTACGTTTAGCGGAACGCGCTCTGTAACAATATCGTCGGTGATGGTTGTAGCATTACCAATTAAATTTTATTTAATAGTTTTGAGAAGTTGCTTTTAGAGAGGACTATGCGTAGAAGAGATATAAATCAATTATTCAATCAATCAATCAATAAATAAATCGGTAATCTCACCTGTAAATATTGATCAATATAATTCAATCAATCAATCATCGGAAATGTGAGATCGCCGATCTTTCCCACTTGATTTTGGGTGGCTGGACATGTACCCCTTTGTCCAGCCAGCCAAAATGGTTCTGGAAATAAGGTGAGCATATTTATATAAACGTGGGTCGAAATATTGAAAGCTTGATTGTTTCCATGTTTGAGAAACCGCAAGCAAAACGCCTGCCATGCATTCCAGGAGTCCGTCTGGCTCAATGCGTTATATATGTTTTAATCTACAGGGTATTTCAAGTAGCGGCCAGGCTATTTAAATCGACCGCACAAATCGATTTCAACCTATCCTGCTACGAATTTGTGCAGCGTTGCCCACAGGTGGTGCATTTTTTCTATAAAATTTGCAAAGAGCGAACTTACCTGAGGAAAAAGTAAAAAAGAAAGGCTTAAATGCTATGGAAACGCACAGAAGCCACCGGTATTTAAACAATGGGGCGCCGTTTGGCACGGGAGACAAGAGATTGCGCAAGCGGTCGCGACGCAGACTGCCGCCAACGAACGAGCCGGTGCCGAGAGCCGGCGTTAAATGGCAGATGATATTTTGACTCAAAAACGAAGCGAGCTTTTCCGATGTCAGTTGCGAATACATGATTTTATCATCCTTACTAATAAAACCCATTGAATGGAGACAATAATCGATTAAAAAAAATGGTTTGTCGGGTTATTTTGACTGTTTTTCTCGGGGCACTTATGTTGTCTGCTTTGCAGGAGTTTTCACTGCCTGCGGAAAACGCCGCTTTTTATTCGAAAATATCGCATGCTATTTGACGCCGGGTCTCGGCGCCGCATGCTCGTTTCTTGGCGGCAGTTGGCGTCGCGACCGCTTGCGCCCTCTCTTGTCTCACGTGCCCAACGGCGCCCTATTGTTTGAAGACCGGTGGTTTAACTGCCTTTGCATAGGACTTTAGCTTTTTTACTTCTCCCTCAGGTAAGTTCTTTGCAAATTTTATAGAAACAATGCACCACTTGTGGGCAACGTTCTACAAAATCGTAGCGCGATAGGTTAAGAAACCGATTTTTACGGTAGATTTAAAGATTGTGGCCGCTATTTGAGACACCCTTTAAATTTTGTATATATACCGGGTGTCCCATTTTATTTCGAACAGATTTATTAGAAAAAAATCCGTAAATGACGCACTAATACAGTTTGGCCAGGTGAGTTATACGTCCAGGGGAACATCATATAGGTGGCTAATCTTTGCGACAAGTCAGATAATTCACTAAACTTTCTTAATTAATTTTTTAATTAGTAAACTAATCATATGGTTTAAATTAGGAGCATGCCGAGCATAATCGAAAACCGCTATATCAGTCAAATTTAGAACGACTTGAAGCTCATGGGAAACTCGGGGGCGCACCAAAGTTACCTCTCGTAACTTTGGTGCACCGAAGACAAACGTGTACTTGAGACGGTTGTTTGGAGTTTTATAACATATTATTCGTTGTTACAAAACTCCAAACAACGTTCTTTTATCATGTATATATATATATAACCTCGTGAAGAAAGCGACCAATACATTAGGAAAAATAAACACCGAAAAAACTTCCGCCGATTCAGAACGAAAGTGAATGCCGGGAATGCAGAACTCCCTGTATAAAATAAAAGTTAAACACACATGTAAAATAAAAAAAAAAATCCGGGGTATATGGTCTCAAAGACACAGTTGTGTGATGCGGAACTCGGCAAATATCGAGGTTTCGCGTTCATGTTCGCGTACTGTTTTCTGTCTTCGCCGGGTCGTTCCGATTCCCCGCCCAAGAAATCCAACGGTATAAATAAAAACATCCGGTCATGCCGAGATCTTTCTTGGGGGCTACACGGATTACCACTCTGCCCGATGGCCGCCATAAATATAGCAGCGCTTTGCTGCCCAGATGGGCGCTACAGACGTACGGGTATGCGCCTGATACAGCTCTGATTGACCAGTATAAATATGTGACCATTACTGCTGGGCGCAGCCTTCGTGGACTCTTCGTTTCGTAATTCGACCAAACGGAGTCGTCCGGAGGCCATGTTTAGGCTTTATGCTTTGGCGTAGTTTAGTCAAAGCTCAGGCGAGAGGAGCATATCCTCAACCCATTAACCGATTGACTATATTCGAGACTAAATACGATTAAGCTACACGATCAGTATAAATGATAAAAAGTTTTGCGATGGAGCGTTTTTTCGTTAGTAAATCCACGGTTTTTCGGTTAGCGAATGTTTCTACAAAATAAAATTTATATAAAATTCAACTTAACCTCGCAGGAGACTATAATGTGGGACGTTTGGTCTTATTATGAATCGAATTCAATATAATTGTAGAACGATTTGTTTAGTTCATAATATTTTTTTCTCTCACTATACTTGTTTTCATCTCAAGAAAAAGGAAAAATTTGCGCGTTGTTCATACGCTGCGCGAAGTAGTTCTACCAGGATTTGGTTGTCGGAGCAAGAAACCATACGTTTGGCGTTTGAAGCGTCTACGTCTTGCTAAGATAACACATGTCTAATCTCAAAATGCACCCTCGTAAATCTTAATTGTCTAAATAAGGGCTCAAATTAGTAATACTCCGCGAGAAGCCTCGACTCTTTCACCACGGTTCTCGAGGAGGTGAAAACGGGCATAATTTGTTAATCCTTCGCAACTAGTACGCACCGATGCTCAGTTTTTAATAAAATATAAGAAGCGTAAATAGCCTACCAAATCCTGCAGATCTGAAAGAGCATCTTCTTTCCCATCCAACGTGCTCGGCGGAATTTTGAAAAATTCCTAAAATACACAATCGCCAGTACACTGAAGGCTCTCTTAGACAACAACATCGACCTTATGTAAATCACAACGAAAGATTTCCGTAATGAGTTGAATAAATTAATGAATGAAATAAAGGAATTAGAAAAAAAAACGTTTTTTTTTATTAGGAGTCACGTTGAGTTTCTATGCTCCTCCGGTGTCAACTTTGATATTATATGTTTCGTATGAAACTACTAGCGAACAGGGGGCTCCGTCAAGCTGTGAAACAACTTTATTGTTTTCTTGTTTCTGCAAATCATGCACCAGATAAAAAAAATAGATACAATTATTCTAATCTTACACTTCAATTCAGAGCCAAACAGCAATATCTTTTACATTCTCTCGCTTAGATTTTTTTAAAACAGTAGTTGTAAAATATTTTAAGACATCAAATAACAGAGGGCTACAAATTTCGCAATCAGGTGGTCGAAACTCGGAAGTGAAACGATGTTATTAACTTAACTTCACATTTCTGAAAAAAAAAAAAAAAGAAACAGAACTCGAGGTAATAACCTGCTAAGCGGTCACTATAGATTGTATAGATTCGCTGGCAGCTTAAGAAACAGGCCAAGTCCTGAGCGTTTTATTTTTCTTTCACAGCCAATGAGATTTCAGCATTAGCTGATGAGAAAGCAAATGTGAAATCACGAAGCAAGATGCGTGAATACGTTAAGCCACTCCCGGCGCTTACTGTTTTGGCTTTGACTATAGATTTTCTATCCGCGCACTAGCAGTCACAGAAAAGAAGCAATGGAGATAACGTTCGTAATGAGCGTGTTAGTATTAGTATACCTCTAGCAGGAAGAAAACGAGACAGAAACGGTCAGGTTCTTTGTGCCCGTCTGTATGTCGCCCTCTTTCTGTTTTATTCTATTTTGTAGACGAAAGAAAGGAGCTGCGTTCACCCTCTCAACTCGCGGCCAGAACAAACGGCAACGTGATGTGGTGCCGCTTACAGGACGCCAATGTTCACGGTGGCCAGGCTGTGGGGTAGGCAGTGCACTGTGCACGTGCTGCGTTCCAGCCATGGTCCGAGGTTGGCTGTTACAATCACCTTATCGATTAGGCTCGAGGCACCAGAGCCGTATATGTAGACAGTTTTGCCATTCGTTGGGAAGTATAGGAGACAAATGAGGAGGCGCTATTGGCCGAAAGCGGGCTGGGCGTGTTCCAGGGCGTCTTCAGAAATTCGAATGTGGCCAACCAGAAGCCGGAAATAATACCCTGACGCTAGTCGCGAGAAACAAACTTGATAAGTGCGTCGGAGTAACCCTCGGTGACTGAAAATATGGTGCACGAGATGTTTCAATCACGGTCATCCAAAATCATGGTGGAAGAGTGCGAATAGCGGAACGATCGACATAATCCTTACGCCAAGCACCCAAGGGCTGGGAATCTGCCGTCCGAGTGGTCACGCTCTGTCCGAGCGAAACAGAGTTGAGCCGGGCGGCACATTCGTTTCTTACATCTTTCTGCGTGATCATGGTCGAAACATCACGTGCACTCGATTTTCAACCATGAAGGTTTACTACACTTCACTCTTACGCGCTTATTCAAACCATATACCAACATATCCCTATGATTAAAACTGTTTCTCGCTACCACCGCTAGGGGATTTGTTTCGGCTTCTGGTTGGAAAAGAGAGCATGTCAAGCCCTTTTTTGCGTCTGGTGCACGCCCTAGCTCTGCCCGCGCCTTTCATTGATTAAACTCTCTCTACACACGGCTCTGCTTGGACGCTACCAGTAGGTCGCGTGATTTCCTTTCGGTGCGGTGTCTACTGCCCGAAAAATCGGGAGTGACCATCGTCGCATCGTCACTTGATGCACTCAAGCGCGTGAAGGCAATTACTGCTACATAGTCTGTGTCAAGTGTTCTCGCTGTGCTCACGTCCAATCCGCGAGACGCCTTCAACTGCTCGACTGTTATCACCCTGGGGTGGTTCTGAGGCGAAGCGCCGGCCAACGGATCGCCAGGTGTCGGGTTCAAATCCCGACCGAGGTGCCAGAAATATTGACGGATGTATATTGCGGAGAAGCTGCCGCGTAAGAAAGCTTTCGGTTTCACGTCAAGAGGTCCCCAGGTGAACGAAATTAATTCTGAGTCCTCCGTTTGGGCGTGCCAGCTGCCCTATGTTGGTTTGGCACGTAAAAGTACCAAGATTTGGTTCGAGGTGGATACCGCGACTGCGCCAACATCCCCCCCCCCCCCCCCCCCCAACCCGTCTACGTGAGCAAGCTTCTCAAGGGAGGTACAGAAGGAATATAAAACATTTTCCAGTAAGCTTACGAACATGCGCACACGATCTCCTCTGACCTTGCTTCCCGATGTCGGCATTTTCGGAAGGCAGAGACCCGTACGACTACCATATTCAGCGCCTAACTCTGCGCGCAAGTCGTCTTTTTTTAGTGTTATATTTTTATATAATCGGTGGTATGGGGCAGAAAATGCAATGAAAACTGATACAACTGCACGATGCCAATGTGCTCTGACGGGCGGAGGCACGTTGGGCTGCCCGTTACACGAACTTGATTACGCTCACAAAGACGAGACCGGGGAGCGCAGAAAGTGTTGAGGGCAAAACCTGCCACGTCATGGAGTCACCTCGCAGAAATTGACATCATGTGACGTGATCTTACATGACGTGGTCACGTCACGTAAATTTACCCGCTAAAGTTAGTGGGGAAAATTCGCATCACGTATCCTGAGGAGGTCATATGACGTGATGTCGTAACGTCAATTTTTCCACTAAATTTTGCGGGGAAATTGACGACACGTGACTTGCTCATAAGACGTCCTCACATGACGTCATTTTTCCCACTAAATTTGGTCACGTGACTTGAGCTCACGTAACATGGCCGCGTGACGTCAATTTTACCGCAGAAGTATGCGGGAAGCTGACGTGACTGTTCTTCCTGGCCGTTTTCTCGTGGAATTCGGCTGATAAAACACACTGAGCTAAAAAGTCAACCTTCATTCTCAAACTTGCACCTCGACAAAAAAAAAATTGTTGTGGCGTGCGAGCGGGTATACTTGAGTAATTGTTATTTCAACGTGCTTACCTAGGCTCCGTAAGGTTAAATTTTAATATCGGTTTATGGCTCATTTAATGTGCACGTAGCTGTAAATATAATCTGTCGTGCTGTTATAAGCCGACGTATTAATGATAGTAACCATGCTAATTTCACAATTTGGCACCAGAAACAACAAGAGGCGGCTGTCGTTTTGCCGAGGTCAGGCCTCCGTTTGGTAAGCGGCAGGAATCGTACTAGGATAATATTATTGGTTAATTCTGCTCATTCTGCAATCGGAGATGAATAAGTCATGCTTGGCGTTTCTGAGTTTACATAAGCAATGGCATTTAGGTGGCCGACTAGAGAGTTTCTGCTGTTTTGGTAATGAGGTGCCTGAATAAATACGCCAGCAAAGTGATCTGAACGAAATGTATGCTAATCTATGAAATCGTTTAAATAAAATCAGCTTCTTTACAAAAAAATATCATGCAATTCCGTACCTTTCAATAATGTTTGCTTAAAGTCCTTAAGCTATAATTTTAAATTAGAGCTCTTGCTTACTTGTTATCTGATTTATGTGCAGAGATAGATAATTATAAAGAAATTGATCTCACGAAAAATAAGCATAAATTTTCTTTTATGGCTGCTCCTTGGTATGTGGCCTTTCTACACACTGAAAGAAAGATTTATAGACAACTTTATTTTATAAAAGCCAGTATTTATATTAGAGATGAAGGCACCCGAGAACTGGAGAATTATCTTGTTCTTCTTGTTCTCAGATATTCACACCGAACTATAAAATGCCGTTTAGACGTTTTTTTGTTTTTATTCCCCGTACCTTAATATAAAAAGAACTAGCACAGCTACACGTGGAAATGTGTATTCACAATCCATATTGACCATGCAACCTTTCACTGGTTAACTTAGACTTGCAATGCGTGAAACTATTTTATATTGAACAGGCTTTCAATATATCGAGGTGCACTTCAAATCTATAGTAAATACACCTAGGGCAGAGATAAAAAAGAGCTGTGCAGCTTTCACATTCGAAATTTATATAAACTGACCGATATTAATATCCACTACTAATTGAGCGGGCCAGTTAAACACCTATTGCCTTCACATTTTTGTTGCATTACTGTTTGTTGCATGACTGCTGGCGTCCTTGCGACATTAGTATGCGGAGTTCAAGTCCGTCTGCTTCTTGCACAAAGGTTGCGAGGATGTCAGAACACCGATCTCTTATTGGCCGATTGAAAAAAAAAAATGGGTAGACGTCAAGGCACCTAGCATTGAAGTCTACCCACTATCCTTCCCATCAAAGCCAATCAGAGCTCGGAGTCGTCCTGACGTCACAGAAACTCCTGGGCAAGAAGCAGACGACTTGCTCTCCGCATAAGTTTCAGTTCGGCAAACCCCGAATTTTTTAAGTAAAAGAAACAATAGCTCAAAGGAAAAATATTTGTGGGATTAGTATTTATTTCTCAGCCTATAAAAGAGTATTTCGATTGTTTCCTGAAAAAAAAATTTTTATTGTAAAAACAGATTCTGAAAGTTTCGAAATATCCCGGTCTTGGAGAGAGAAGGACTTTAAATGCTCCAGTAACTGACAGCTTAAGAAACTCAAGGCGCTGCTTGTTCCGTCCAGACCTGTTGCTTTGTGATTCATTCTTCGGCCTTTTTATCATCTAATGCCTTTATCTTATTGGCTGCTGAACATAAATAATAAGGGTTATTTACCAATCTGCTAGCCGTGTCTAGCAGATTGCCGTGTCTAGCAGATTTTCTTTTGTGCATATGAAATATCAATCGATTGATTGATTAATGCACGGGGCTCGCCATGTCCTGCGCTTCTAGCGCTGTCAGTGACTATGTTGGTCTACAATTTTCCAGCGCCTAAAACCCGGGCGAAAAGAGCCGAGTCACTGCTCTATAGACGTCTGCGCGGCGTTTTATATTCCGCGGAAGAGGGCTATTGCGCATGCTCAGAACGCGCCACCACATCCCAGTGAACAAAGATAGCAGCACGCTGAAGACGATTATATTATAATGGTCTATAAAGTGCCGCACAAAAGCTACAAGTATGTGAAAAACCGCAATGGATAATGCGCAAAACAACAACAACAACAACAACGCAACTGGTTCTTACTTTGATATTTGCCAGTGATCGTATCGATATCTTCCAGTCTTAAAAGTCCACTTGGGGTATTTCTAAGCCCCAGGATCTCGCAACTTTAGATAAGCTCTGACCGAACCCGCAACGCCTAAACAGACACACAACAACAAAAAGGCGACACGCGCGCTTGTGAGCTTTTGGCGGCGATAAATGTCTTTGTCTCATTGTGTTATCGAATGAGACGGGCTGGCGTCCTTGCGACATACTCTTGGCAGACTGTTCGTCGAAGCTGCATCTCGGACGCAAACCTCCAAAGAGTCGATGGTCCGATCTTTCTTGAGTGGAAATCCCAGGCGTACCGCGGCGGGACTACAAGACGAAGGCTGTTTCGTAAGGATGAGCAAAAAAGAGTCGTGGCCTTATCAGCGCGGAACTTAGTTTCCACTAGAAAGCTCTCGTCGAGGAGCCGCGACAATAAAACAATAAAGACACAAAAAATTGAAAATAAAAAATAAAGAGACGCGTTTTTTGCGCAATGCCGACCTTTCATAGTTTTTCGTTTTTTCGAAGTGAAACACGTTACTTGGTTTGAAGGCCGTTGGATCAATGTTCACATAAAGGAAATGATAAAAAAAAAATATTGGTAAAAAGGTGTTTATTTCTACTAAAAGACAGAAAAAGAGAACGAAATTCTCTAGCAATGAAAGGGGAAAAAAACGAAAAACAAAAAAGGGACAAACGGTAGAAGGGACTATAAGAAAGCGAACAGAAATAGTAGATGATTAAGCTGGGATCAAGAAGTAAAGATAAGCAAGAAAAACATAACACTTGCTTGCACGGAAAGGTATTACAAGTAATTAATAAAAGAAATATAAATTGAAATACATAAAAAATGCAAAGCGAGGAAGAAGTTGTGAACGAAAAGAGTCCCGTTAAGTAAGACGGCCGAAAAACCACAGTACGAAAGATCTCAAAACATGACGGCAAAAAGAAAGTCAAAAGGGACATGAGGCACATGAAGGGAGAAACGAAGGACGGACAAGGAGAAAAATACGGAAGGATAGACAGTACTACTTGACGGTAAAACTTCGGAAGACAGGGCTTTTCGAAAGTAAGAAAAGACCGAAGCAAAGACAAGAAGACAGACAGAGACGCTAAAAAAGACAAAAAAAAAACAGTTGCTATGGTTCGCATTTTTACTCTTAACGTTTGGTATCCGGCCAGCTTTAGTGGAAGACTGAGAAATAATTAAAGCCACCTGAAAATCTCTGCCGTGTTCCCTGAATGGAAACTTCATCGTAATAAACAGTCGTGAAATTGTTTGCGCCTCGCAATCCGAAGAAAGGCCATATAACGTCGGAATGACCCTCAGCACTTTTTTTAGAAATACCTGGTGGCTGGAGTTCAGCGAAGCGAAAGAAATGCTCACACTAATAAAAATAAATTGAAATGTAATAATAAAACTTTAAAATCATGCAAATAACAAATTGAAGACGAAAAATAAGTGAACAGTTTTAAACATAATATGGGAACGCAATGAAATCAGCTGTACGCTTCAATATAAAATTGCACAACAAACTGCTGGGCAGTAGTGTTGCATGTTGAACGTTCCGGTATGTTGCTATTTGGCGATGCTTGCTTGGGGGTCGTTTGGTGCGCTCGGTCCTGGCTGTTGGGCGTTCGTCTTAATGCGTGACACTCGATAGCAGTTCGTGAATAAAATACCGACAATAATCGTTTAAAGAAAGGATTAACCAATGATTGTCAAGCTTGTGTATGACGTCGTACGTGATGTCCGACCTGGCTCAGCCAATGAGCATCAGGTTCATCGGACGCTTCACAAAGTTTTCGGATCACCCCCCCCCCCCCCCCCCCGCCTCCCCTCTTTCGCCCTCAACGAGACAAAGAACGTTTCATGTTAAAAAAAAAAAATTAAAAATACTTCCTGGTTTGAAAAATGAGGTAAGCGCTGTGGGTGCCAATAAATAAAATTGGAATAGACGGAACGAAGGTAGGAATGCGTAAAGAATGAATAGTGTATATACATATAGGTATATACATACGCGACACGCAGATCCAGGCATTGTCTGACTGGGGGATGTCGTCCTGAAGTCCTCGTTTTCCTGACCCTCGATATCGCGATCGCGACCTCCCGCAAGAGCGTTCGGGAAAACCGGTGACCGACTGAGGAAACGCGAGAAGACAAAACAAAAATAGGGAAAACTAGAACACCGTGTCAACGAAGAAAACAATAAAATAATAACACAAAGAAAGCACGTAGCCAGAAGCTAAAAGAGTGGGGGTTCGGGCAGAAAAACCAGTAAGTGCATTGATCAGGGAAGGAACGTTCTTCCTCTTCCCGATAAATTTCCCCAGACTCGCCTCTTTACACTCGATTTACCTCTTTTATCCCGAGTTTTTTTTTTTCCCTCGCACAGCCTACCCCCTCGAGCCATTTCTCTCAGCTGTGCCACCTTTTCGTTTTTTTTCTCTCTCTCTCTCTCTCTCTCTCTCTCTCTGTTTTCCCTAAGTTTCGTCTTTGTTTCGCTTTCTTGCGTTCCCTCAAAACGGCCCCTTACTGCTTTCGTTCCCTCTTTCTTCCCTTTCACCTGTTTTTCTTCCACCGTTTGCTCCCCTAGCCTTTTCGTCCGGTTTCCTCCGACTCTCCTTCCGCTTCACTCTTTTCTCCATATATCGAACTTCATTTTTTTTTTACTTCGCTATTTTTGTCTAGTTCGTCTTTTATTCAGAACCACCTTCTATTACGATATCTTTGCATTGAAAGATTCGTTTCCGCATCATTCCCTGGGTGCACTTCCTTTCTCTTTTCATATCCAGGGTTCTACGGTACACACTACAAGTAGTCAAATTACTTGTAATCATTTATTTTTCGTAGTAATTTTGTTATCATTTGAATACGTTATGAGGAAGCAATCACAAGAGCAATATGTTTACATTTGGAAATATTAAAATTACTTGTAATTTTTACATTTTTACCTCCACAGCTAATGTCGCCCTTCGCTTCTGCAAGTTTCCTACGAAGGAATCCTCAGACCAAGTTTCGACAGGAGAGGGGTTTACCAAAATTGGCAGATTAAGAAGATCAGTGTCTTATTGTTCGGTTATTCGAATCAAATATGGACAGTACGAAAATCCCGTTTTCAAACTGGCCGAAAAATATGTTGTTTTAAGAATCTGAAGTAACAGGAAAAGTAACGGTTGTTTTTTTTAAAGTAACAGCCGATTAGATTTCTTCTCAAGTAATCTAGCAATCTAATTGAAATATTTTAACCAAGATAACTGTAATTGTAATCGATTACATTTTTTTTTTCGAGTAATGTGTACAAAACTGCCCATATATAACATATTTTCCATTCTTTCTCCAAATTTTTGTTTATTTGTTCAGTCCATCTGGTCATTCCCCTCGTTGCTACTTCTCATTAACCACGCAATTTATTTTGACGTTTCTATTTTTTAGTTTTTTTTATAAAGTATATATTATTATCTCTCTCACTATTTGTCCTCACTTACCTTCTTTTTTTTATATCTCCACAACTTTCTATAGCTCAGTGTTACCCAGGTTTCTTCAATGAGAGCTCCCTTGGTCATTAAAACATCCCCCCGCCCCCTGTCCTAATTCTATCCACTCTAATTGTAATGCATTTCCAGGGCTTTCCTCTTCAAAGTTTTTAGATAGATAAAACTAAATAAATACAACGAAGCTGAAATGTACACGAAGCTTTCCACCTTGTTCGTTTCTTTTGGCGTTTTTAGACTTCCTCATTCCACGAGCTCTGGGAAATTATCTAACTTTCCCGAATGCTTTCTACGTGTCTTTGTGGATGAGACTTCATTTCATCTACACATCAACTACATAACGTCGTCCCAAAATGGTAGCTATTGGGCTAAATATTCATTATGCGTGCACTTTTTGTGGTAAAATACGGTGGCAGATTTTTCTACGTACACTTTCCGACCAACAAGGCCCTCGTTTAGTTGACAAGCAAGCCTAAATTATAGTTCAATTCGCTTCGAGTACATAAACCGTGAAGATTAATAATGAGTAAAAACCTACACGGGCTAATTTAGTGCACTTCCACTAAGTGCACTTCAACTCACCAAATGTCCCTTGAAGTGTTTCAGTGTCACACATGGATAAATTAATGTCACTCGGAAATGATGCCAATAACGATGGGTAAAGTACTATTAGACACCTAAAACGTTAAAGGCATAAATGTGTCAGCAATACTCAGTATTTTAATAAAGATACGTTTAAAGACAGCGTTACGTTAATTGGCAATACGTACGCGAATTGGATGATTCTGATCAATCATCGCAAGCCAAGATATAGAAAAAGAAGGAAAGGAAGAAGCAAACTCACAGCCGAATGTGTCCTTAAGGGAGAATCCGTGTGGCACGCTACACAAAGGACACTAAAAGCGAAGTGCATTCCGTTGAAGTGCACTAAAGTATCTCGTCTGACCGGGGTTCAACACAACCTTGGTTGTAAGCTATGGTGTTTGGCGCAAGAAAAGTCAAAATGAACATGAAACAACGAACTACGCGGTATATTAGAGTACATATTAATGTAGCTTTCCTCAATTATTAGAAATCAGGCGGCATTATTGTTTTTTTATACTCTACGAATTCCATTTTACAATGGTAAGCAGACTCACAGTCTGGCCCATCAGCATATTTTTAATGCGTTTGACTCCATGTTTTACTCTTTCCCTCAATCCATTCATCATTGACCTCACGTCAGGTTCGTATAATTTTCTTTTATGTATCTCTAGTTTTTCGGCGACCGGGCCGTCCGTTTTTTGCGCCACTTTCTTTCTCAAAACGTTCGTGCCTTTATTTTTTATTTTTGAAATTTAAGCAGTAGCTCCCATTTTAATACTTCCTATTCTCGTCCCGATTTTTCGAGCCACGTTCTCCCCAAACGGTAATATCTTTCGTCGTCCCTTGTCCCGAATTTGTTTTATTTTTTCCGTGTCAACTTTACCAACACGCTCTACTGTTAATATCTTTCCCGTCCCCTCTCTCTCTCTCTCTCTCTTTTTTTTTCTCACGCTGTGAACCTTGCCGTTATTTTTCCCTCCAATCTCGCATCACCTTTTACGCATCTACATTCCTTTCTTTTTTTTTTTTTACTTTCCCACCGACAAACCACGTTTCCAAGCAAGCACGCAACCAATTTACATTGTCGAAAGTTTCGCTCCAGCTCTACGTTACAGTCATCCCATGCAAATCGCAAGGGGAAAGCTAAACGTAAAAATGGCATACCACTCGCCTTCGTCGCTCTTCTCACCTTCGTTGTATTTGTTTCGCTCTTTTTTTTTTTACGCAATCTAGTTATACTTCGTTTCACCTTACAATGAATTACAGCGGATGCTACGAGCCATCCGAGCTAACCCAGCGCTATGAAGTCGTCGTGTGACAACGTTCAGCGTGCATTCGCTCGCTCCAGTGTTGCGGAATGGGCACCCCCGTTACATTACCAATTCCATTCCGAAGGGATTAGGGCTTCTTAAAATTCCATTCCTTTCAAATCCTAGAAATGAAAACACTGGGTTCATTCCCACTCCTGGAATGGCTGAACTCCACCATTCTATTCCTTTAATCCCTAAACGTGAAAAACAAAAGGACAATTGACAGCCTTATTGTGTTACTGGAAAAACGCAGCATAAAGCTGCTGACGTTATCAAACGCGACACGACTCCAAAAGAACGCAAAAGCTTCCACAAAGCATTAATTTTACTAAGTCAAAGGGTGGTCCCACAAAGCGCTTCGTGGCACTTGGTGTCACAGCGGATATCGATCGCGCGATCAAGCGTTAAAAGGCTTGTGAGTCGCAGCAGACGCCAGAAATTAAAATCGCCCATTTTCTTCGCTAACGGACCGCAAATCCTCAACCGATACTTGGCTAGCTTGTTATTTGTTTGTTAACGCCTTAAAATGTCTAGTTCATGCGTGGTGCAAGAAGAAGCTACATTGCTCTATGCTTCGAATACATGCACAAGAGCACCGTTAATGCGCTGTTAGAAGCGACGCCGATTATACCTGTTCCAAATCTCCACGCACTGCGTCAAGAACAAAAAAAAATAAAACCGTTGACACAGTGCAATCGGTATACGGCGCAAGTACAAGGGAGTGTAGCAGCATGTTATGAAAACCTGCCTTAAAACCTTAAGTTTTACGTTTGACGATCCTTGCGATTTCTTAACATAATCAATACATTTTTGTGTGTGTTTCACGCAAACGCTATAGACGATCAACCGGGTTTAAGGCCGGGAGTCGAACTGGTCATTGCTCCGGTTCGGTTTGGGTCTTGTAGCACTGAATTTTGCTTCGGTTCGGTTCTGGTTCAGTGATTCTTTTGAAATAACGGTTCGGTTACCGGTTTCACAAAGCGTGAACCAGCTTAGACCGGTTCTTAAAGAAGGTTCACCGCTCCTACTGGTTAAAAATAAAACGTTTCTTGAACACGGTGTCCTCTGCATTAAAAAAAATTAGATATTCAGAATCCGTGCTGACGAAACGAAGACAACGAAACAAATATATGCTTAATTTCGTTTTGTTATTTTTGAATTTTAACGTAAACACCGTTCAATGAAAATTACGTGGTTAAACAGGCAATTGGAAACAGTACCAAAGTACAGTACTCACACTTGAAGTCAGTCAGCCAGCACGCACAGTGACATCATGACGGTAGCCTGCACCGTAGTCGCAAACTACCCACAAGAACAAATTAATCGTTAGATGTTTAGACAGCAGGAGTCAAGAGTTTGGCGACATTGTTACCCACTCTAGATGATAAATTTATCCATTGCAGGACGACTGCTAATGTGGGGTCTTAACAAATATTGTCACGAATGACAGACGATGAGGGAAGCGAAAACGAAAAGAACTAAAGATTTAATTGCGGCGAACGTATGCCAGAAACAAAAGAAAAAAGAGAGGAACACACGTCGAGAAAGCAGCAGCGAGCGTCGACGGCGGCGGCGGCAGGCGATGGTACGTCGGTGGCGCAACAGCTGGTTATCGCCAGAGAGAATCAGGGTATGAATCGGCAATACGGAGCTCGGCTTTTTAGCTACTATGCTCGTCATCTCGAATATTCGACCGACCTAGAGTGTTCGGGAAAGAGCTAGGGCGAGACACACAAGACAAGGTCATTCTGGCCTCGTTATCGTTTATGCTCGGGGTGAAAGTGTACGCGAACCTTCTAGTTAAACAGAGAAGCTTATCTTCTCAATCATGCACACGGCAATATCACGCAGTACTGATACAAGACTGCACGCCGCTACGATGATCATACATATGGAAACGGCAAACTACCGACACCGCACTCTCGAACGACTTGCTCAAACGACGGAGTTGAAGAGGAGAATGACGGCAAAGTTCCATCGAAAGACGAATAAAACAAAGCAAAAACGACAGAAATACAACGGGCCACTTGCTGTTTCTAGAAAATGCACACAAACACACACGAAGAAAAACACATTTATTTCAAGGCAGTATCCAAGGCTCTGTTCGGCTGGCGTCCCGCGACGGGCGCCGCAGTGTCGAGCTGGTCGCAGCTTCGCCTCTTGGCGCCTCTATATTTCGCCACTGAGGAACAAACGCGCCGACAAGCCGTCGACTTTTTGTTTTTATTTTCATGTTTATGTTTGCTTTCTCCTTCGTTAACGAATATTGCTAAGCAGCAAGAAATACACACACACAAGCGAGCAGACACAAATAATAGCTTTTTATCCTCTCGGCAAAGTCAGATATACTCCGTTTCACCTTACGATGTACTGCGATAGACGCAACGTGCTACACGAGCTAGCCAAGCCGTCAGACACCTCCAGTGTAATGATGCTGTTTCCAAAGCCACTTACCATGCGCTGACGAATTGCGTCATCAGTAGGTAGGCCCTAGATGAAAATTGACAAGGGACTCGCATAAGAACCGAGCCCGTTCCATTCCCACTCCATTCCGGGAAGAAGCCATCTAATTCCATCCCCATTCCATTCCCCCCAGTGCTGCCGCCATTCCATTTAATTCTGGGCTCGAAAAAGTGCGGAATTATTCCAGAATCATTCAAATTCCGTAGCGGCAACTCCGCAACAGTGGTTCGCTGAGCCCCTTCTGTAGGTCACGTGACACTAACACGGCATTGAACGGGCTTCGATGGCTTGTAGCGTTCTCGGCAGTCCATCGTGTGGTGAAACGGAATATACGGGCAGAAACTGAAGGAGAGGAGGAGGCGAGAGCGGGCGGGAACGTCAGAATGCCGAGCTCTGGTTCGAATGATCAGTGGGTCGACGTAAAGCTAGCTGCCTTCGTCCACACTGCACTCGTCCAACGCGTTCGAATTTGAGACCCAAACACCAGACGCCGGCGTTCCGCTTCCTAACGCGTTCGAACAATCCAGTGGAGACGAAAGTTGCCTTTGTCTCCACTGCACTCGTCGAACACGCGAGGACACGGAACACCGTGGTCCGGCTTTCGGCGTTCGCGTTCGAACGCGTTTGACAAGTGCAGTGTCATACCCTTTTCTATACTCGCAAAGCCTGGCAATTCGACGACGGAGCCATAGAGTGCCTGGTCGCAGATGTGGAGCCGGAGGATCTGGCAGCACAGAGCATCAAAGAGCCATTTCACCGGGAAGCTGGACATCAGCGCAAAGCTTTTGCAGCGGCGAGGGCCCGAAACACACTTGTTCGCTCGGGAGAAGTTTGTTTCGGCGTCTCGCCGCAGCTGGGCGCCAGTCACGAGGCTCTGCTGTCACCCGTTGTCTGCCGCTGCACCTTTTCCATTTCGGCGGCCGCTCCTCGTAGCAATCTGCCAGGCTTTGTCAGTATTGGGCAGGAGATCGAACTATAGGGGGAGCTCTTACCCGTTTGTTGTCCCCATACTCGGTGTTAACTCAACACAAGGCCTGTGCACATGCCCAGCGGCCTTATGGGCATGTCCATGTCATCTTCTACAATAGAGAGCGGGGCGCAGTTTAATGTAAAAAATACTAACAATCGATGAAGCGACGTTAAGTGCCGGATCTATCCTCAGAGAATGCGAGCTTGACCCACTTCGGCTTTTGTGCTGAGCTGGGACCGTGCATGCTGCATTGTTCATGCAGGCCGGAATCGAAACAAAAGAGACCCTCCTCCCCCTCACCGGAGAGCACGAACTCCAGCCGAACGCTGACGCCGCATTCGGTTATGTCGGCCGAGCGCTGAGTCATTGTATTTGCTGTCCCCATCCGTGTAGTTCTAAAGTTAACCGCTTGAGGTGTCACGGTCGCTCCTCCTCCCCAACATAGGAGGCTAAGGCAGTGTGGACAAAGGCAGCTAGCTTTGCGTTGACCCACTAATCATTCCATTCGAACCGAAACTCGGCGTTCTGACGCCCCCGCGTGCTCTCGCCTCCTCCTTACATTCAGTCACTGTCCGCGTAGGTCGTGATCTGATCCTTTTAAGTTACCGCTCACCGAGATAATGGACGCATAATGCTAATGGCTACTATGGCTGCACAAGGGACCCCGTTGACGTCACACGGGGTGAGGCCGTTGGGTTGACTGACCGAAGTCAGTGGGGAATACTCCCTCCGGACCTACACACCTTTCCAAAAACCGCTCCTAGGCCGCCGCCATGTTACTGATGCTGATGTAGCTGGTGCGACTCTTGCGCCCTCTATCAGCTAGAAATTTTCTGCCACTCTCTTGGACTGTGAAGACGCGCTCAGCGCGGTTCTCTACCTACGTTCTTGCGGTTTTGCATTCAACGTTTTCTCTCCTCTCTTGAAAGTTTCCACTTAACGTTTTTTATGCGTGCTGGGTACCCTTTTTGTGTTATCTTCCATTGTGAGAAATAAGGCTGGTAAGGGCCTGGCATTCAAGCTGATCTGCTCGACATTCACGGGGAACGAAGAAGGTGAAGGACGTCGAACGACCCTCGACGCGATTCTGCGAACATTGTTATCGCCCCTCCCAGAGATATTCCGCGTAGAATCCTCAGTCATCTCCAAAAATAGTTGTCCGGGTTGGGGTGGGAAACGGGTCAGTCGAGTTCGTTCCTTTGCCTTGGTGCTGTCGTAAAAAAGAAATCACTCCCCACAACGTGCCCCAAAACGAAGTTATCTTGGATTCCGTCCGATCGTCAAGATGTGACTGTCGTCTACTGTGACCTGTGTTATTTGAGATCTTTCTCAAATAAATTCTTTTCGGATAACGCTGCATCGTGTAGTACGTACAATATATTGTTCGAATGTTAACACTTGCTAAATTGTATGTCCGTGGCCTGTCCATCTGTAAACACGTTATTTGTGAGCGTGAAAAATGAATACCATTCGGTAATCTTCTGTTTTAAATTATTTTCGACAGCTAAGCGCTTTGTCGTTTGACACGCGGTTAATCGGGCGGCGCCGTCAAAACTTCTCGTAAAAAATAAAAACGACAACTAACATTCCAGTTGCATTTGTTCTGTCCCGCGCGTACCCAACAAAAATAATTTACAATTTCTTTTTTCTTTTTTTTGTGTGCTTTTTTATTTTTTAAATGCGGTACAATATGCTTTCTCCGTGTCCTCGGGAAAATAGATTCATCATAAAAAAGAAAATACAGCGGGAAAAGACGAGAATTTAGCCGCCAGCAGTGTTTGAAACTGCGCCTGTTGAAATCACAGTTCACTCGTTTAGGGTTAGCAGGGATGCCGGTAAGAGTCTAGCCCCAAACCCAGTGACTGTGCTCGAAAAC
The DNA here is from genome assembly GCA_013358835.2 of Ixodes persulcatus. NCBI lineage: Eukaryota > Metazoa > Arthropoda > Arachnida > Ixodida > Ixodidae > Ixodes > Ixodes persulcatus. The sequence goes on along the minus strand of JABSTQ010009514.1, from coordinate 1,415,116 downwards.
GTTTTTTTGTCCCTGGGGTCGAGTGTTTCTTGGAAAAATGTATAAGTGCTGATTGGCACGTTTCTGGTAAGTTCGGTTGCGAAAATTTTCTAAGAATCCGAGTAACAGCGGTTCCGTATCTGAGTAATGGAAGTCTAACGTCGGGGGCGTATGCCCAGGGGTTCGTCTAAATCTAAAAAGTTTGACGCCATTTCGATGATTAACGGTATAGAGAGTTGGTAATAATTAATGATGTTTCGGGGAAAGTTCACTTACCCCTAGAGGTACGTGACTTTAGACTAAGATCAGTCGAAATCAAGAGGGAGGGTGGGCAGAATTCTGGGAAGTAGTGCAATTTTGCTTAGATATTTCTGCGGCATTTAAAAGCGCTTTTGTTGGAGGAAAGATATAGTAATATAAATTAATTAAATTAATTAATGTGACCACTAAAATAGGAATTGTTTGATTTTCGCCATCAATTTACTTATATCACTGCAAATAAGTGAAGACTCAAATGTACTGCATTTGCCTTTGTAAATCGAGAGGGTTGTCTCAAGGTCTTGTTAAATACATGGCAGATTTTTACAAAATTTTCAAATTATCTTTTTTACCAACACGGGGCTACAAAACGTTGATGAGTCCCCCAGTGCTTCGACTATACCACACAAAAAATACTACGGTTACTTGCCCTTTTGCATAACACCATATTCATGTAGCAAGCTATATTCGATGCGAACTGGTTTTCAAGCCCAAACTTCAATTCTTGCCCTACTATACATGGCCTCTTTTTTAACTAGAAACCTTTTTTTTTTTTGTATCTTAGAAATTTCGCTTTCGCGCTGCTGCCATAAGATCGGTTTGGTCTTTCACTGGAATTCGCTGTTGCTGCCCTGCAATTCGAACCACCATTTGAAACCTTCGTTTTATATTTACGTTCGCTTTGTATGAACTAAACACATTTTCGACAAAAGCGGAAGAGAGCGTCTCGTAGTTTCTTCGTGCTTTTCCGACCCCCGTTTGAAAAAAAGCGTTTTTTTTTTGTTGCGAGTTCAATTTTGAGATATATTAGAGAACGGCAAAACCTTTGAACCATTATCTACTCTCTGAGACCGCGTGCTCGAAGAGGGGCTTGAGTTCGCCTTTCGGTGTTTACAAAACAGCAGGGATGCATCTATTTCCCTTTTTATTGTGAATTTTCCCCACCTTTTTGCCACAACACTTGCATGCTAGCTCTCCCCTTCGCTTTCAAATCTCAACGGAAAGCGGCATCGTATGTGTTCGTACGATTGCTCAGTCGACAAAAGAAAAGATTACGTAATAGAAACCCCTATACAGAGGAAAAAAAAAAGAAACAGAAAATAAACACTCGTGGAAAGAAATCACGGGTGAGCAGAGATTGATAGTGGAGGAATTGATCGGTGAGATAACAAACACCTTCGGCAACTTTGTAAAGAGATATAAAAAACAAAAAAAAAGAACAATCAAACAAAAAGAAAACTGAGAAACTTGCATGGTTTTCTTTGTCTTGTTTTTTTCTTTTTTTATTGATTCGTATCTGCGGTGGTGTTCAGCCACTCGAGCAAGGCGCTTATTCAAAGGTCAGGAACGGCAGATCCTCCTTTTTGCTTTCCTTCTCTTTACCAATCTTTTCCCCCACCGCAAAAAAAAAAAAAAAAAAAAAAAGAAAAAACACTTTTTGTTGTTATATACGTCGCTTCGAGTGCGCGCCGCGGGTTGGGCTTGGCGGCAGTACTGCTGCGCTTTGCGGGGACAAACAGGACCTCGTTTCTTCTTCGCGACTGCGTGGGATTGCAACGTCCAGCTTGCACGAAACGTTTTTGCCACTTCCGTCATTTTCGCTGTTCCAAATATCTGCGTGGCGGAAAACACGACTAAACTCTGTCTGCGCAATCTGCGCAACCGGGTAACCAAATGTATATGCGGTTGGAGCGGTTGCGAAAAACGAATCCCGAGCAAAACAGAAACAAAATAAAATAAGGTCTAAGCAGTTGCATTTCTTTTTACCCCTTTAAAGTATGTGTGAAATTATTCAAAACAAGCTAGAATATTCCCACAAAAGTAGGCGTTTCGAAGTAGAGTCGTGATTGTGAGGGTGAATGTTTACTGGTATTTTCTGTTTTTGGTTTTCGCAGCCTTTTTTTTTTAAATGGCCTGAATTGGAGAAGTCGTCTGCATTGCTTTCCTATTTGTCGTGTAGAGTATTTTTGATACATCATGGGGGTGGAAGTCGCAGTAAAAATGAATGGAGATATTTGAACATGTTCGCCACGACCGAAGGTGCTACTGAGAGATGTAGTTTTTCGCGTTTTTTGGATAAGAAAAGCTGAGCGTGTTTGAAGCAATTGATGGTAATCGCTTGTATACAGCGCGGAAGACTCGGTGCGAGGCTACTTTATGTTGTGCACTCAGCATTGGCTCAATTGAATGTAATATAAATGTTTCCATTCCTATAACTAAGGTTTACTTACAAGATGTATTTCACAGCCGCCCCTTTGAGCCAGCAAAATAACTGGCATTCTCAACAACCTCCAAGATCGCCTGAGGTTCGTGTGTTTCCAGATGATGACCTAAATCTACCGTGGCTAAGGAGAGTCTCGTTCAACGCGCCCTCACTTTTGGCTGTATTCTATAGACTACACTGGTTGACAAAACGTAAAAAGAAACCTGAGGGTAGCTACCAGATATTAAAGCACAAAGACTTGCAAGAGCGCTTAAATGCTTTTTTTCTGGTTTTGATTTTTCCACTTTTTGATGTTTACATACCCCTTTTATAGCAAAAGCATAATTAAGCCATTTATTAAAATCACTTTTTTAAGTCTGCATTTATTCAGGATCAAGCAATTCACAACTTGTTGAACTATTTCATGTAATACAAGACGAGTCATGTGAAACGAGACAACTGGTGTAAATATTTACTATAAAACAAGACTAGCATAACAGCTGGTAGTGGAGTGTACTGGCATGGAAGGAGTGAATAGTTCAACCTTCTATGAAATATCAAATATGTACCTAAAAATACGATCGCATGGCCCAGCACAGTCCCATCAGAAAAAATATCAGCTCTTTTGATATTTACATGGTGCCTTAAGTCTCCCAATCCAGAATCATCCAAACATTGACATCGAGGGGGTTTTCATTTTCTTTCCAGCTATTTTGTATACACTGCCGAAGGCCTGAACATAGGATGAAATGAGAACTACTATTGTTTTGCGAAAGTAGTTGTAATATTTTATATAAAGGTGCATTAAATGACTCAATTGCCTGATTAATTACTTTTTATGAAAAAAAAAAGAAAATACATGGCCATGAGTTCATTTTAACCCAAGCCGTGCGACAAATATTGTTTCTTCGAATAAGAAATTTAATTAAATCCCATACATATTTTTTCAAGGCGAAACACTTGGCTATGAAAGCATTGTTTCTCAATAAAACGTTTCGGAAAAAGTCAAACATTCATTCTTCATAGCTTTTCTTTTTCATTTTGAAGATTTCGTTTGGTAAGCGGTTTCGATTCCCAAATGTGCTTACATATTCAGAAGTATTTCAGAGTTACGGGTATCTGTTGCGTCACGTCTAAGATTTATCGTACGCCTTAACGGCTTAAACGTGTGGCGAAACTAGGTTCAATTCGTCATTTGCCACTGCTTTGTGAAAGCAAGAGCTGCTGGAATATATCTTCTTGAAAACTTTACCAACTTCATGCAGTTACGAAAGCATGTTGAGATGTGATAGCCGACAATGTTGCATCATCGGCAAAAATGTAACAATTCGGACACATCGTATGTATTATTCAAAATATAGATGTAAGAGTACGTTAACGTTAAGGCTAAAAAGTCATTGAATAAACGCTTGTTTTCCTGGTGGTAACATGGTCATAAATCTGGGCTATTTCTTACTTCTTTTAAAAATGATGGACATATATTTTATAGCTAGGCGCCTTTTTTTAAATAAATCTACACTTCATAAATAAATTTTTGAACTCTTCAACTTAACTGCTAGTTCTCATATGAAGGTGCTAAATGAGGACCATGATACGTGGTCTTGCGGCAAGATGTTTTCAGTAGTCGTTTAGTTAAATGGTGTTTTTTTCTGTATAACCATGTATTAAACTACTACAGTTGCCTGCTCCATTCTCAATGAACGTGATTCTATTTTCTGCATGTTTTTCCTCAGGTATTACGCGAGCAGGACCGCGGAAAAGGAGACTGTTACTACATAATAGATATTGCGATATTCTTCGTCTAAGGACAGATCCAGTTGTTTAAAAATAGATACGAAGTAAGAAGTTCCTCTGGTTTTTGAGCGGTTTACAACGACGCTAATATTTTTGGAAGTTAAGTGGTAACGGCGAACGCTTGGCCTTTTACTTTGAAATTCGGAACAAGGTAAAATCTTCTATTGTGATAGTTTGCTTGCCCTCTTAATTAATAGGCGGCTCTTGCTTATTTAGAAATGTTGCAAATATTTCCTGGTTTGTATGTAGAAAGTATGGTTGCCGCCAAATATAAACTTAAACTCAACTTCATTGTTACTTTAAGAGAAAACAGAGAACATCGTGTCTGAACAACGACCTCTAAAATCTAGAAACCCTAAATCTTCAGACTGACAGACGCTGTTTGACTAACATAATTCGCCATCTTTTCGCTTAGAGCATTAGTTTCTTCAGACTTAGCCCCGAAGAAGGGAAGTCCCATAGCATAATGTCCGCAACCAGGATTCCATTAAGCTTATTTTCGATTTCTTACCAGTATCTGCAACCTTGGTGGTTTCGTTATCCTAGACTACGTCTACTTTACCCGAGACGTCCTCGGAAGAGCATGGTATCATAATCTCGGCGGCGCCGAGGGGAACTGACGTCTATGGAATAGTCACGTCTCCGACAGCTGACACTCCCTTTTGGGGGCTATCTATTATATTATGGCGGCTGTGCCTTTCCTCTCTTCTTGAGTGACATTCCGCCAGGATGAGTTGAGACCACAGTATGACTAAAGAAGCAATGCCGGAAGAGCGGGAAAATGGGGAGGGTAAGAAAACCCGTGGGTTATTGCTGATGATATAAAAGCCTGCACATGTGAGACTGAAAGAAAAGCAACACGAGCTTAATTTGGTATGCATTTCATAAAAGAAGGCGTGTTACCGCTGAAGACGGTGCTTCCTGGCGCAATGCGTGCTTTATTTCATTTTGGGCCCAAACCTGACAAATATTAATTGCTGCTACTTTTTTTTCACGCGAAACTACCGTTTATTTCCAACATTGAGATCATCTATAGGAAAATTAGCATCGAGGTACATATACATTGGAACTCTAGAAACCTCGAGCAATAAATGAAGATTCTTAATATCGGCTCATACGCGAACCCTAAGAACTTATCTCCTATGTCCACAGAAGAGCTGCCTAGATATCAATACAAAATATACTCTCTCGATATTCATGAAACAGCCTAAAGAGTTCTGCGATGACATATACACTATAATAAACTAGAATATAGTGAAATACCTTTATTTGTAACTTCAAAGTTTTGAAACTTATAATAACAAGCGAGGCAGGTTTCGATGGTCGTGTACGTGCTCATCCAGCCGTCAAAATCACCGACTGTGCATGATGGTCATGATGGTCACGGTCAATTATAAATGTTGCCGAACTTTGGTCATGACTTAAACAACCAGGAAAAAACATTGTATGACTCCTAACCTTGCCTAACTCGAAATATTCAGATTATCAGTGGTCGGCGACTTCAACGAAAAAAAAAAATCATAGTGGCAAGCATTTAAAAAACAAAACCGAAAAACAATGAGGAGGAACAAGTCACCTTCCTATATTGCACAATGTCGCCTCGCCTCGCAGAGTGGCCATCAATTGATAAAAAAAGCTAGTCGTTTACAGTACGCACAAACAAATAGATAGGCATTCGTTCGACCCACCTAGTGCGCCGCAGCTGCCGGATTGGACGAAATCAAACAAACGAACCAGACAAAACCCACATGTCTTAACCAGCTCTACTCTTTACGTTAGCAAATCTTTTCGGACTGTATGTATGTATACATATATACACGCACAGCGCCACAAAACAATGGCGTTCGACCAAGCGGAACAGCGACGTTTTTTTTTTTTTTTTTTTTCTTTCTTTTTTCGTTTAGTCTCGGGAGTCGGGACTGGAAACAATCGACGGTGGCGCCCCCTTTTCACCTCTACCTTACGCCGCCCCACTCCTGTTTTCTCCTTAGGTGTATGAGAAAGGCTTTTCCGTTGCCATGGCAACGAGGCCGGCCATTTCAGTTGAAGACGAATTTATTGGTCAGTTTCTGCGGGGGAGAGCACCCCTTTTTTTCCCTGTCGTCTTCAGCAGTTCTTTGTCTCCTTGGTAACCACAGGTCTTAGCATAGGAGCGTACTGGAAGGAGGAGGGGACGGTAGAAGAGAACCCGCCTAGAAAAAGGCTATAGGAAAAAATGTGACATAAAATGAAAATAAAGAAGAAAGGAGAACGGGGAGGACCAACTTGATCCTAGGGAATAAGTATCCATGAAGTAGATTTATGCGCCAGGGAATAAAAGCGGGGCCTGTGGTACGCCGAAGGAGCGGTAAGAAAAAAAAAAAAAACAAGATGTCCGAAAAGAAAGGTGATGTTGGAGGGCGCTTTCAGTTAAGAAAACGAAAAACAAGAAAAACAGGATACTGAGCTAAAAACAGAGTGAGGAAGGAGGACGAGAAAATGGTGGATCTTACAGAAATAAAAGTATAAGGCACGAAGGACAGCACAAATTTAGTAGAAGCAGACGAAGGTATTCATCTTCTAGCAGACAATGGTGTTCTCGTTAGAGCGCGGACAGCTTCTCATTAATCAAGTCGGAATTTGGTAGTGATTCGCATTGGGAGGCCTTTAAATAGGTTTTCTGACAAGCGACAACTAGTACAAAACAAGTGTGCCGTGTCTAGGAGCATATATCATGTTTATTACGTTACGCAAAAACCTCAGGTAATGCGCTTTTTTTTTTTCCTAAACGAGATTTTTTTTTTTCGCTGGGAAAACTAAGAGTGGTGCAGCTAATACGTTAACAGATACGCAGCATCTTAGATATCAATGATGGTCTTGGGCAGGAGTGGGAAGAAGCGATGCTGCAAACGAGTAAACTTGATTTTTGAATTGGCACGTTCTGAGTCAGCATTGCGACCTGCATTGCGTAATCGGCAGTATTAACGCCTATGAGGCTGACATCTTGATGGCCAATTAAGAAAGGCAAAGAAAATAAAAAGTTAAAAAGGCAGCGCAACGATTATATTGTTGAACAAATATGCAGTTTGTATTTTTATGTCGTTTATCTAAGCATAAGTGACAAAAAAAAAAAAAAAAAAAAAAACACGCGTCACCTTGCCCCCAAAACCTGCTGTTCCGCTGCATAATCACGAAGGAAAAAAACGTATTATTTGCCGATCTGCAGCCGCCTGTGGCGTTTACGGAAACTATAGTGAAACGTCACAGGGGGACACGCGGAAGTCAACAAACCCTGTCCCCCTCCGCTGCTACACTCGCCGTCAGCCCCGTGCTGAACCGTCTTTTGCGTCGACCGCTCGCCGCGACCTTCGACGTTGCTAATCCTTGAAAAGTCGATAATCGCGGTGGAAGCGGCTGGGGTCTCTGAAGAGAGGACCAAGGGGAAACCACATGATTCCCAGAGTACGTCACTCGCATTACAACTTGAGAGTTGGGAGCCACTTTCACCTTCGATTTGTTTCATTTTTCTCTGAATAAAAACTACCGCGCGCAAGAAACTACGGTTTTCTGTTCTTCGTTTCATAGGCGACGCAGATAATTGCCGCAGTCAATTATCCAAAGTCCGAAAATCGTTGCACTGCCCCTTTAAGAAAGTTTTCGCATTTCTTAAACACATAATCAAATGGAGTGAACTGACCACACTTGTAAAGGGCTGGCTAAACAGGACGGGTTTTCTGCAGTCACAGCATCTGTTGTACCGGAAGTCGAAGTTTTACATGAATTTCGGTCCACGTTTGTCCATTATTTGTAGGGGGAGGGAAAGCTTTCCATTGCTTGCATCTTTGGACAGAGGCTTAAAGCGTGCTCATCAAGGAGGTCCGAACAACCACTTAAACGCTCCGCCTGATGTCGCCAAGGCCTCCGCTGTTGTCGTCAGCCCCCAATCTCCCGAAAACATGAATGGGGAAAAAACAACTGCCGGGAGGCGAGATGGAAAGCAGTGATGTTAACGCGGTTTATGTTCAAACTGACAACGGAATCGCGCGTAGTAACTTTTACGTTTTGTGAGAGTTACTAGGCTTTTTTGCCTTGACAGAATTTGCGGTGTCACTGCTTCGACAGCTCTTAACATCTTTTTTTGATATGTGAATTGCTCTTTGACGGTTCCTCTAAGCAAGATCACAAAGTAAACTTGCAGGTTATAACCACTTGCGTCACAATCCCGACGAGATGAATGTACAATGACGTCCCAATGATCCTGTCGGCTGCGCCATGTATCAGATGAGCCTAAACATGACCGTCCAGTATCACTGCAGCAGCATATCTGATTTTATTGGTGCCACGTCACTGGGCCTGGCCAATGACCAAGGTATGCAGACTTCTGTACGTTACAAATGACTTCATTGGATGTCATAAAAACGTCACAATGACTCAAATGAAAAAGATTCCACTATCATGACACAATGATGCCACAATGCCATAATGATGGCGTAATATAAATGGAGAAACGGATTTCCCGTTTTGTTCCAGCTAGCTTCGGCCTCAGGGTTTTCGAGGATTGTTGACAATGACTTAATATAAGTTGTCAGCTACGAAATCCATAAGTTACGAACGCTTCTAAAAAATAACTTGTAGGGTGTTTATTCAACAATTTTGGTTAGGATGATCAACTGGGGTTTAAAATAAATGCCTAAAATATATGCCACTGCGCGCTAAAAATGCTCTAGCGGGCCAACAGATACAGTCATATTTTGTTGACACGGACTGCGTTATTTAGACAACATTTCGAAGTCGAATCGGGCAAATATATTTCTTTTTAAATTTTATTTGATTATTTGCATCATGTACTAAGTTCATGGAAGAGAAGGCGCGTGGATAAAGCTACCACAACGACAGCTTGACGAAGGGGCAGGCCCCCCATTGGCATTCCTGCAGGACAAGCGAAGGAACAAAATTGGCATCCACTTCAATTTCCACCATAAACCAAGTACCTACAGATACTATATCTCATCAATATAAAAAAAAAAAAAAATCTGCAACAAAAGTTGTTTGGAAGCTGAAATAGCTCTTAGTGCTTTGAACGTTAAACCTTGTGGTTCGATATTCTCGGTATTAATTGTAAATTAATTAATCTGGCCAGTTCCTGTTGTAGCCTCTCTTGTGTGTTATTACGAACAACTGAAATTATGGACACTTGGGGGGGGGGGGGGGGGAGAGGAAATGGTGGTGGCCATATTAACAAGACAACGCTGTATACAAACATGTCTTCAGTGGTAATATAAAACATCATTTATGCAATATACTGAAAAGAAATCCCCCCCCCCCCCCCCCACCAGCCTAGAGAAAAAGTCCCTACAAAGGCAGCGCAATACTTTCTATATCTTCTCGTGAGCCTTAGATAAATTTAGATTTTTTCAAAACATTAGTCCTGATGCGAAGACTAGGCAATATATCGAATAAAATTTTATAATTTTTCCTTAGGGGAAAAAAGAGGATGTAACATCTCGAAATAAAAGTAGAACCCGGAGCGTAGTTTTCTAAACGAAACTACTTTATGGTTATGGCATAATTTCTCGGAAACAATTGCAGGTCCAAAGAACAAGTTTCTTGAATCAGACAGAAAAGAACAATGGTATAGACAAAGAAAGATTTTCGAAAATTTTGATTTCGCGAAAGAGAAAGAGCGTTTTAGTGATTCTTGGAACGTCTTTTGAACGAGCACAATCGAGTGTGCTCGGTGAAATCTTATTTCGTGCCACTAAAGTATACGCTTACCAATCACATGGTGCAAGCTAAGAAAAAGGATCTTCTTATATCAAATAATTATGAAATTTTATATATATATATATATATATACACGGTGTTTTTTTTAAGCTTAACAGATTTGTTTAAAAAAAGCCGTGAAAGTTACACTTATGCCGCTTGTGGAGGTGAGTTATACGGCCAGGGGGACATATTAATTGAGGCTAATCGTAATGATCAGTCGGCTAATTAATTAAAATTCGTTAATTAACTTTTTAATTAATGAAAATAGACATATGATTCCAATTAGAAACTTGCTCAGCGTCATCGAAAACCCCAAAATCAGTCATTTTCAAAAAGACTTTGAGCGCCTGAGAAGCGTAGTAGTGCACTAAAGTTACCACTCGTGAAGCAGGTACAAGGCTGGGGCTAGATAAGAGACGGAAAAATCGCGCGGGTGCCTTATCGCAACCTCTAGCTTTGTACCTGCTCCACGAGCGGTAACTTCAGTTCACTACTACGCTTCTCACGCGCTCAAAGTCTTTCTGAAAATGACTTATTTAGGGGTTTTCGATGACGCTGAGCAAGTTTCTAATTGGAACCATATGTCTATTTTCATTAATTAAAAAGTTAATTACCGAATTTTAATTAATTAGCCGACTGATCATTACGATTAGCCTCCCTTAATATGTCCTCCTGGCCGTATAGCTCACCTCCACAAGCGGCATAAGTGTAGCTTTCATGGCTTTTTTAAAACAAATCTGTTAAGCTTAAAAAAAAAAACACCGTGTATATATATATATATATATATATATATATATATATATATATATATATATATATATATATATCAACTTTTACTTTATACATTACTCGTGTTTTAGCTGCAGTTCAGCCAATCATTCCCGAAGTGACATCTCTTGGATCGAGCGTAGTTTGATTAAAAATGGACGATTTTCTTTAATTGGCCCCTAAACTTGTTCGTTATCCTTGGCCGCCAGTTGAATACTTTGTGAATGCATATAAGCAATTTATTAGATCAACATCAAACATAATGTGATTGTTCTCGTGATTGACGCGCTTGATAATTTTGCAGGCTTAATTGCTTGCAGTTTTGTTCACAAAAAATTACACAGTTTTATTCTAAATCAAACTGGTGATATCTATGAATGAATTGAAAATAAAGGCCCGATGAAATAAAACGTGTTTCAAGCACCCACGTATAAAGTCCATGTAGTATCTTCGTAAACCTTGAGTTCATCTCAAATAACACAAAGCAGAGGGAATAAGAGTTTTGCTTTTCATAGTGTTATCAGCACGAGCACAGTGATCACCTTCAAAGCCGTGTCGACTTCACATAAAAAAGCAGCCTTTTCTTTTCCATTCTGCGGAAATTGTTTCTCGTGTATTTTCCATGTCCTTTGGCTCCATCTATATTAGCACGAATAAAGCAAAAAGGTGATGGTCTTGACAATGCTATGCCGCACTTCAAATCTTCTACTCCGAGTTCAAGGCTGGGGTCTTACACACTGTAGAAGCAGTATTTATGCACGTGGCGAGTTCTCACTGGACGAAGAGAAACCGGTGAAAGTTTTTCTGTAGTAATGTTCATGTTAATTTTTATCTTGTATTCTCAGATCTTCTTATGCTATACTTCTTGATCACATAATCATTTAAAGCCTTAAAGTGGCAGAAGCTGTCATGGGCAACTCAAGAACAAGTCATACTGTGAACTTGATAATGAAAGGCGATTTATTAACCAACTTAGCTTCTTTAGCGTGGAGAGGCTTTCGTGTAAACTACCTATTCCAGTCGAAAATTGTTAAGTACCCGAGAAACCTATGGCTGTAAAAGGCAGATAGACATTCGTGATTTCTGCTAAACAACGATTAACAACAAATAAAAAAATTAGTTTTTTTTTTTTTGACTTCAAGGCAGTTAGGCGCGCTTAAAATTTAGTTTTTGTATATCATCAAGGCATCAATGAAAAGTTAAACAGAAAGGGTTCCATGTTTATCTGGAATGTGTCAGCTACTTTGTTACCGGAGGAGCAGCATCCGCAATACTCAAGTTTAAGCTAAAAGTAAAAACAAAAATCACAGCCGTAAATGACTAGATGAATAATCAATTGGATAGTTTTAAGCCGTAAAAACGCACAAGCAACCAAAAATATATCCGCGCAACACTTCATTTATTTCCGTCCGCAAGAGCCGTGGCCTCCACAAAAACGCAAACGATTCCCATGGGTGTCCTAGCGTCGGCGTCGCCACACTAAGAATAAGAAGTGCTACTGGCCCGATACAGTTCACACTTGGTGGAGCTTCGGTCTGTCTCTTTGGGAGAAAAAAAAACATGACTGCAAAATAAAGCGGTTCACCGCACAGATGACCGTCCATTTTCACGAACGGCAACAGAAGAGGCCGCCAGGCGCTAAGAAGAGAGACGGCACCATTTGGAGAAACGGGGTGAGGAGTCTTTACCCGGTGTTGCCAACACACCGCACGTTTTGTTCCTGCATTCAGCGGAATGGCGGAGGAGCCCGCTATCAAGTTGTGATTATCATCGCCGCAGTTTTTTTTTTTTTTTTTCCCCTTTTGAAAACGTAAAGGAAACGAAACAAGAAAGAAGTGACAAAGCTGTACAAGAATAAACATTGTGCGAAAACTACTGAGACGCCGCAGTTTCCCATTCCGAAAGCTCGTCTGTTTCCTAAGACGGTACGTGCCGGGAAGAAATGGTTTCAGTTTTATGGGAAAAGGTGTGAACGTGAGGTGGAATGACATGGTAAAGAGGGAAAAACGGTTGGACGTGGAAGCCAAAGTAGAACTAGTCAAATTGAAAGCAAACAAATTAATTTTATTCTTTTTTTTTTTCATCCGAGCCTTCATCCATTTGTCGTGTGCCTCGCGAGATTCTCTTTTTGCTGCTTCCGTCCATACAATATGCGGTGTTACCCGAAAGATGCGAGGCTTGTTTAAATATTGAATCGATTGCATTTCTTTGTCCGCACGCGTAGCCTGTGTAGGGGTATAGTTCCACAAGTTAGCTCTATTTCATCTTAAATATGCTTTCGTTATTCGGTTTCTATGGACTTTATACGGCATTTTATATGTTGTCTTCGATATGTCTGCGCCTCTGTCATTCTGTGAGTCTGTCTCGAAACAAGAATCCATTTTTAGTACAAGCCCACAGCTCGGATTTTTTCATTCAAGTAGTTTAAGCTTATGCAAGGTATACACCGAAATGCACTTTATGCGATTCCGGTTACCAGAGTGCTGCCCTTCCAGCCAGTCGTCTGTCCATTTCACTTTATTTTTTTTTGTTTTGAGTTACAGAACAGCATATTCAGGAAACGCATAAGAACGCGGCTAAACTTGTTTATTTGTTTGGTTTGAAGCTTCTGAAGTGGCTCGACTGCACTTATTCGTTACAAATTGCTCTGACGAAGGGACTGCACAAAGGAGCAAATAGTAAAGTAACAATCGTTCCACGTACGCTTGCGCACTCTTACCATGTGTCGCATTTGTTCTTGCTAATTTTAACTTTCAAAAACGTTATTGAACGATTGAGGACAGACAGGGCGAAAATTCGGCCACTAAACTAACGAAACAGTTTATTACAGTCATATTAGGTGTATCCGTTAATAAAATTCAGTAGTTAGTTGAGAAAGACAGAAAGAGAGAGAAAGAGAAAGAGAGAGAGAAAAGAAACGAGAAATATAAAATAGAGAGGAAAAAAATGAAGAAGCCAAACTTTCTTGGCAAAAACAAACGTTTGGAGATTTCTTTAGCGTATTAGGCATTTAATTTTAAACGCCCGGCAACCTCCTAACCTACTTGCCTTAACCTAACCTACCTCGACGTCTAAAAGTCTTTACTAGGTGCAGAGACTGACTTCTAACCAGTCTCTACTCTTGTATCTCCCTTTTTAGTACACCCATCTGTTTCTTAGGTTTACACCTCTTTTTTTATATAATCCGAAAATTGTAGCTCACTGAAGCAATGCTAAGAATATCTAGATTCCTCCTATAAAACTATGATTTCTCCCATTCATACTGCCTCTCCTTCCCGCGATGCCAAAGTACGTTTTCCCGAATATAATCCTTGTCAGTTTTGTTCACAAACTGGTAACAGTTTTCAAATACAATTTTTGTTTTCTCCCCATCCTTTCTCACGTTATTACATTTGCGCTGGAGAACAACGGTATGTTGTAAATTCTCAAAACGTAAACATGGTGAAAAACACAGCCGCAAACAACACAAACAGCAACGAAGTGTACCGATACGCGCGCAGTAACCCCGATCTTCAAAAATAAAGCACAACAGCGCATTCTACGGGTTGCGCTGTAACCGACGCAGCAGCCGCCCAAAGTGCAAGAGAGCAAACAAGCTATAGTCAGCCCACATTCGAGTTTTATAGTATAGGCGCTCGCAACCGGGATACTAAAGAGCGGTGTCTGCCACAGCCGACGCATGCTTCGCAGGACGCACACAAACAAAGACACGCAAATTCAGAGACCTTTGGGTGTTGGAGCCGTCACCACGATCAAAGCGGATATTTCAGTTCGCGGCGAACAGCAAGCACAAGGCTAAAACAGAGGAACGCGTTTTGTTTTTGTTTTGGTTTTAGAAAGAAAGAGAGAGAGCTGCTTTTGACGCTTGGCGAGCTTCGAGCCTGGTGCATATAGAGTGTGTTGATATATCTTCCACCCGGCGAACGCTCGGTTTGGTGCAATACTCGGAAATGCAGCAAGCCTCTTCCTTCTGACGGGTCTCATCTGTTGAAACCACATGTTTCTGCGGTTTTCGCGATGTTGCCGACCGTCAATAGGATAGCCATGAAGGCCCCGCTTCATTTTGAGGAAAGCTTGGCTGCGACAAAAATGTACCGTGCACAGCACGACACTGTTCCCGCAATAAAAACATCGTTTTTCTTTTTTCGATGGCGTTTTGACGGTTTTAAAGTTTTTACGCTTAGGTTAGTTTCCCAAATGACCACTTTTCATCGCTCTACCAGTTTATAAGATGGCCTTTCAATGAGAGTAATCCAAGATCGAACAGAATCAAAACAACAAAAAAAACAAAACAAAAAAAAAACAATATGCGTTCGATTTGTTAGACATAATACCGTTTGAGGCATCCCAGCTTGATGATGAAACATCGAGTACACATACAGTTATAAAGAGATATTCGTTATATAAACGTAACGGTAATCTCAAAATTTAAAAAAAAAAAATCTTTATTGCGTGTTACAAATACATATATACGTTGTGGGCAACCTGGAGATCCAAAGTGTTTTACCAGTATTAGGACTGCGAGTTGGGCTAGTTGGTTCTGATACATGGTGGGAAATACGCCAAAGGGACAAGGACAGAGAAGTGAGGCACACAGGACAGGGCGTAACTTGCAACTGAAGTTTAATAGAACACATACATACGTTTAATAGAACACAACGTATGTGTTCTATTAAACTTCAGTTGCAAGTTACGCCCTGTCCTGTGTGCCTCACTTCTCTGTCCTTGTCCTTTTGGCGTATTTCCCACCATGCTTTACCAGGTTGCCCGAACGCTAAGTCGTTCTTCAGCGTCAGCCGCCACGCGAGCTGCTGAAGGCACTGCTTCAACGAACTGCGTTTCGTTGAAGCAGTGCCTTTTCTCATTCTCCGAGACGTGTAGCAGCAAGGAAAATTCCACAACGTATGCCTCGAAAAGAAAAAGTTAAATAGACAACGTTCAAACCGTAGAAAGATGCATTACATCCTCAGAGCTACAGCGTACCTCAGTATCACAGCGGGGAAATAAACATGACGTTGAAATGCCGCTGATAATGAAATATACGTGCGTAACAGATATATTCTTTACTTTTTTTAGAGTATTCGCAATGGTGCAGTTGGAAGTGTTTTTCCCTCTTTCCGAAGTGGTTTAGCTGTGCGGAGGTTCAGAGGCGTCCTAATGTATTCCACAAAGAGTACGAGGTGTTTTTAGGCGTGTTCAGTAAAAGATATAAAAATGCCCCCGATTTCTTTTTTTCAAAAATATTCGCTGAGAAAAGAAGTGCGTGGCTCATTAGTATGTTCATGCCTTTTGCTTTCTGATTCGTTGATGAGTATCCTCATTGTCTAATAACGCTATCTGATTGGCTTTTGGGCACTTATGAGATGCTTGGAACACTCCATGGCCGCGGTTTTCAAGTTATCAGTTAGTATAGCTTAGCGGTGAACGAAGTATTTACGCCGTTTTACAGACTTGGTGTGTACTACACTTTCAAAGCTACTGGCTCGAGCGTGTGGCTTGATCTTGTGGTTCAGTTGCACGCGCTTTCGCGCAAATGAAAAGCCACTCAAAGACACGTGCTCGCACCAGCATCCTTGAGAGCGTTTTATGATAGCCTCCTATATACTGACAAAGCCTGGCACAGAACGGCTCTGGCCTGGCAGATTGCCACGAAAGGCGGCCTCCGAAATGGAAAAGGTGGAGCCGCAGACAACGAATGAGAGGAGTGCCACGTGACTGGCGCCCCGCTGCGGCGAGATGCCGAAACACACTTCTCCCGAGCGAACAAGTGTGTGTTAGGGTCCTCGGCGCTGAAAAAGCTGTGCGCTGACGTCCTGTTTCCCCCGACAAATGGCTCTTTGATGCTCGGTGCTACCAGATCCTCGCGCTCCAAATCTGCGACCGAACACTCTATGGCTCCGTCGTTGAACATGCCAGGCTTTGTGAGTATAGAGGAGGCTATGCCACTAATCATTGCAACCAAAGCTCGGTGCTCTGACATCCCCGCGAGCTCTCCGCTCCTGCTCTCTCCAGATTCTTCTCGCAAAAGCACTGATAACACACGCCATTCCTTGTTTCCGGGAACGTGCAGTTGCGGTGACAGCCCAACCCGAAGAAGCACCGTATGATGACCGTACCCTCACCGTCGGCGACAGGAAGTTAGGCTGAAACCCGAGCTCTAATTGGCCACCCACGGTCCACGTACCCTAGAGTGAGCCGCGAAGCTTGCGGATGACGGCAAATGCAAATATCATTCGCAGCGAAAACGCGAACGCGGAGGCAACTAAAGATAATATGGCGCCGCGGCGCGTTCTTCACGCCGAACGGAACAACGAAACTGCTACGACGCGTCCTTATCAAATTAGGCAGACGAGCCACGGTTGTTCGGAGGGACGCTGCGTCCCGAACCGTGGTCGCAACCGACGCCGGAATCGCAGAATTTCGCGAACAACTCGTTCCTTGCTTACCCCTATATATCCACCGAGGCTTCATAATTTCGTACACAATGTTTCGTTCGCTGGAGTTGAGCTGGTTGATGAACGCCTCGAAAACGATGGCACGTGGAAGTATGATGGTGGTAAACGCTGAATGGGAAAATTATTATTATACTCCACAGTCTCGTATTTGGTTTTTAATCGTGCTTTTAGAGTGCGCTGCCGTTTGATTAATAGTGCAACGATATCCAGACGGTTCAAACCCTCGTATGTTTCCTCAGGATAAAGAAAGGGTAAATTTTTAGAATAAAAAAAGGGAGTTTAGCAAATGACGGAGTTTCGAATAGTATCGGTCTAGAAAAGGAGGCATTGCATATACACTAGAATAACGACAACGTAAAACATCATGCCCACTGTCAGTGCCGTTGGTCAGTGCGTAGTTTACGTTTTCGACCGTGAAAGCGTTTTTTTTTCTTTATTGTACTTTATATTTTATAAAACTAGTTCTGAAGTACGCAAGACTATTAGTTTTGTTTAATATATATATTCAAACAATTAACGAAGAAGCCACAATTGTTTTTTTTTTTCTTTTTAGTAAAATGTGGCGTGAAATGTTTTCGCTTTCTCTTTCGTCCAGGGCCTTCGGAATGCGTAGAATACACCCAACAATATGCCATCGGCAGCGAATTATTGCTGTTAAAATAAAAAATAGGTTACCGAGGTCAACTCGTAAACTGATAGTGATATCAAAGCGGTAGTAAATTCGCGCGCTCAATGGCACCAGCAGAGTATTCATTCCGACAAGAACACTTGAGACCGTATAGTTAGTCTGAATGATGTATACTGTCACCACCCCTTGATATAAGTCCTCCAGATTCGCCGGTCGCGCCTCGCTCGAAAGAAATATAACGTACAGCTTTTTTTTCTTTTTAAGGCATAAGTGCTGAATGTTATCAAATTGCTTACATGGAGCTCATGTATAAGGTGACGGTAGAGTCAGTTTGAGATCCCAATAGCAGCTAGTGTACAATGAGATAAATCGGAGTGAGCGTCATTCAGGTGAACAAATCAATTAGATGCACACATGCGTATGGTTGAAACAAAATGTTGGCGAGAGTTGTTGTACCCTGCATCGCGCTATTTTAGATGCGGAGCATCTCTTGCTCGGGTCTATGTCCCGCGGCGTCGGCGTCGTAGTCCGCACTCACACTACGCATGCGCAACTATCCTCCTCTACTCTCCGCTCCTTCAAGTGTGAGCGGTAGCGCGCTGCGCGGCTGCGCGCGTTCCCCATCACGTGACCAGGGCGGGGTCTGAGGCGAAACCGTGTTTCCCCGGAGGAGGGAAAGGAGGAAATTTTTCGGCGCGCGGGTCGCAGCACCAGGCCAGGCCTTTCTAGTGGGGTGAGCTTTCCCCGCAACTCCGCGGCTGTCGTCTGCTAGCATTTCCCGACCGCTCGCGTCCGTTGCAGCCTAGATCTCGCCGGCCAGCCCGGTCTCGACGAGGAAACCTGCAAGCGCTGTTAGGGCATATTGCGCCGCCTTACCGTGCGGTCTGATTAGACTTTCAAAGTTACTCGTGCTACATCAGTTCACCGCTGTTGACTCCACTTCACTCCGTTCTTCCGATGAAGTGTGATGGAAGCAAGAGTCCCGTCAGTTAGTGGGTTGGCGCAAGCAAGCGTCAGCACCACCCCGGTGCTCCGCATCACCCCGATGCTCCGCATCACCCCATGGTTCCCCTCGGGAAGATGGTGTAATTTTTTTAAGTGAATAGGGCTTAGGGATTAATCTAATTACTATGATTACATTTTCAGTGCAAACTATACTCTGTTTGTCCCTAAGCTGATAGGGCGGCGAAAGCTACGCGCTTGCCGAACAAATCAACCGTGACATTCACATAGCATAGTAATCATCTGACCCTCTCCCTGCGCGTGGGTATGGGTAGGACCGTGATCACGTGGCGAGAGACAGACGTCTGACTGGTCCGATGAGCACGTAGCTTCCACCGTACTATCAGCTTAGGAGTGAACGGAAGTGTAGCTTAATCTTGAGCTGTCAAAACAAAACTTGTTTTTTTTTCTCGAAGCACGAGTTTTGTGTTTTCTTAATGTAATTTGTAGGTTATAAAAAGTCGCTCAGAATGCATCGTCTGCTACGCAATTCGCAACTCTAAAATGGGACCTGCTGGCCCTCCAGTCACAAAAACGTGAAGGCGAAGAAACGGTAAATCTGCTCCGATTGAAATGCGCACAAATTGTCGGCGCGGCCTAGCGTCCAAAACGTAAAATCACGAACGCGAATAACAAGACCCGTTCTACGTATTGCCAACGCGTTATTCAAAATGACGCCGCTTGGGGTTTCCAAGCAGACGACCTATACTGACGCAACATCTTATGCCTCCTGCTGTTGCAACAACAGCACCGCGCGATGAAGATGGCTAGCGCCTTAGCTTTTATAAAAGTTACAAAAAGTATATTCGTTTTTAGGAGAATTCGGAAACTCACGATATCATTCTAGAAGTCCGTTCACTTTGCGATGTTTGTCACTTGTGGAGCCTCCTGGGCGGGGGGCATTATCCCGAGTGGTCTATATACTCAGTTTTACCTAACAATGAACCGCAACGGGCGCTACGAGCCATTCCAGCCTATCCTGCGCTGTGAACGTAACACGTGACCACCCTCCCAGCGCGTTGCTGCGACCCTCCGATGGTCACATGACACTCATATGGCACTGCATTGGTTCCGAGGGCATGTAGCGTCCGTTGCGGTCCACCGTAAAGTGAAGAGGAGCATTGGTTGCGTGGCGTGCATTCCAGAGGAAGAGGAATGAGAATGCGGACGCTTCGTCGCAGCAATATAGCGCAGATGTTGCACTCTGTCGCAACTGGGCAATGCCGGGACAGAAAGAAAGAGAGAACGCAATATACCGCGTTGCGCCATCTAGCGACAAAGAAGCAGACTTATGATTTGGCTCACGGTGAGGTAAGGAGGCCAACGTTCGGTCAATTTGACGCCAGATGGCGCGCATTTAATTTGCCGACTTTCTTCCAGACTTTAGATTTGGTGAAGAGGATGGCACGCATGATTTAGAAAGGGTAGTGGAAAAAAAGTTGTATGGTAATAGGCAGTGGCGTACACAGAGGGGTGGGGGGGGGGGGGCGAAGGTTCTGCCCCCCCCCCTCAAACTTCTGAGGGGGGGGGAGGGGGAGGAGTCGGTGAAGTCACTGACTCTCGGGTTCATCAATAGCAGTGCGCTGTTGAATATTTTTTTTTTAAACAGCAGAGCCAACTTTGTGGAGAAGTTGTAAAAAAAAGGAAATAAAAAAGGAAGGGAATGCAATATGCCATTTATGACATAGAAAAAAATAATAAAAATTGTGTAGTTTTAATGTCTTTTATGTAATATGACTGGAGACAGGCACGTAGCCAGGGGGGGGGGGGGGGGAGGGCATGGGGCCCGGCCTCCCCTACCCCCCCCCCCCCCCCGAAGTCTTTCGTTTTGCTGGGTCCTTCTCTCCCCCCTCCCGCTCATACAGCATTTTGACATAGTCGGGCTCCCGCCGAAACAAAATCCTGGCTACGTGCCTGACGGGAATAATCAATTAACGAATTTATTGATTCATTAGTCTATTAAAGGGTGGCGATCAGTCGGATTAATTTGCTAATAAACCCCCATCTCCAATCCAGATTCAACGCTTTATGAAAGGCATGAATTGTGCGATATAACAAAAATATATAGGACCAAAGGTTCCACAAACCACAGCACTAAGATTATGGATGCACCCGACTTAATATTTAGCGCTTTGCTGAATTTCCACGCGTGTGAAATGATACAGCACAACCTTTAGTAAGAAACAACAAGAAAAAACATCAAACATTTAATAAGAAGGGTCCTGCTTGTGGGGACCCCACAGTTCGCGATAAACGTAACCAAGGATTGCGGGTTGCGCGATTGGGCGTGTAAGCCGCGGCCTCCTCAATGTGCTTTTTGTGTGTGTGTGTTGTTGCTTTTGCGTTTTCTTCTGTTCCAATTTAGTTTTATAGAACGGTCGTCGCGAAGTAGCCGGCAGTGCGGGATTCAGACACACACACACAAACACACACACATACACATACACATACACATACACATACACATACACACACATATATTCGAGGGGCGCTCATAAAGTTTGTATTATCGGCACAAAAAATTGGAAAAAAACGGAACAAAACAGGCATCAATATGAGCGCGCGTCCCTCTAGTTTTCGCACAATATAAACATCGCATGCTATAGTAGCTCGGAACGCCGCTAGAGAGTCGAAACTAAATGGCACCGCCCGTCGGTGCCAAGAACACGCAGTGATCCGTTGTTTTCATTTGAAGGGGTGCGATGGCAAGGATATTCATTCCAATGTGGAAGCGTTGTTCGAGGACGACGCCCCAGTTTATGACACTTCAGTTAAATGGCACAGACGCTTCCAGTGTGGCCAAATAAGAGGAAAGCATTTCAAGGACGGCGACCAAGTGATTGCTCAAGTGGAGCGATTCCTGAATTCTCAAAACGAGGAGTTCTATAACAATGGCTACCGGCATGTGGTGAATCGCTGGAAAAAGTGGGTAACTTTTGGCGGCGAACATGTAGACAATGTCTCAACTCCTACTCGAGTTTGATTACTGAATCTCTATTCCTTCGTGACAATAATACGAACTTTATGAACGCCCCTCGTATACTATAATTGGCCGCATATCTCATTTGTTAAATAAATTATGAGGTAGGCTGCGCTGCGTAGCGTTACTCAGGAAAGAAAATACATTTGGTTACTTCTACTTTCATTGCTTCGCGAGTCCCTCGCGCGGAGTTGCCAGGGCTGGTTTGTCGTCGCCACGGAGCGGCCCCCGTGTCCCCCGTCTTAATTGTTCCTCGAGGACCCCCGTTCTTGATGCGTACCATGCGCTGTGCCTCGCTCGAGCGCAGCGGGGCCCCTTGATGTTTTGAAGTTTTTTTTTTTTTATTTTGAGAAGAAGCGTCGGTACTGTTCTTGCACCCCGACGAAGGGTTTTTCCAGAAAGCGGTGTCCGGCTGACGGTGGACAGTTATGCCCGTGTCCCACTAGAGCGACAGACAGAAACAAAAGACAGCGACAAGCCTCAAACCCATGCAGCATGCTCGCGATAGTACTTATGGCAGGCGTTTAGTCGTTCGGTGCTCGTGAAGTAAGCACGAGCGATTGCAAGCCTACCAAAGATAGCCTCGCGTGCATGATGCTCGTGTTTGATCATAGCCTCCTTTAATCTGCAAAGCCTCTCAAATCGTGAAAGGCTCTGGTTTGAGGCTTGTCGCTGTCGTTTGTTTCTGTATGTCGTTCTATAGTGGGACACGGGCATTAGAGCGAAGGTTTTTGGGAGTTTTCGGGGGTATATGCACGTGTCCTTTCTTAATTGGATTTTGTATTATATATGTTTGTTTTGTACCACGTGGCTTCCATTGGTCTAAAAAGAGCGATATCTGATTGGCTCCTCAGATGGCGGGAAAAGTCTTAGCAAAGTGAATATAGGCGCCTAAAGGCGCGGGATTTGCGGTTCAAGGTTCGAGTACGGAAGTTGTCATCGGCAGTTTGAGAACCGCGCGAGATAGGGTAGCGAGTGTGCGACCTGCCGCCTCAGGACGAGAGCCAAGTGCAACATGTGAGTGTATAAACCATTTTCCATCGTTCCTTGGTTGCGCTGTGTGACTTCCTTGACTTTCTTTACTGAACGGACTTCGGAAACCTTAGAAATTCGACACCAACGAACAAATCACGTGAGATGTTTGTTGGTTAGATATGGTTAAGATGGTGAGTAATTTATGGTGGAGCAGCTTTCCAGTGTTTATCGTCTATCCATCAAGGTGTTCCGCGTTTCTACTTATGCATCATTGTTTTAACAGCCCCGATGATTGGAGGCTTCGTGCACTTGGAGTCGTGCTTTATAAATATTTGTTTTTATGATTCTTGTTTTCTGCTAACTTGGTGCCTTCTGTTGACGTGACTTGTAAATAAAAAAAAAAGTAAAATGCAAATGCCTTCCTGGTGAGGAATTTCCAGGGTATCATTTTCATTTATCATAATCATCACAAAACCAATATGACAACTTCATTTTAATTATTTAATAGGAAAATGCATAGTTAAGAAAACAAAAAAGGGAAAGCCGTTTACAACTCCCTGTAACGCCGAATTAGAGCGCAGCTCTTGAGGAGGAGGGAAGGCTACTGGGGGGGGGGGGCAGATGACCTCGGAGGGGGGGGGGTCACGTGACCTCGGGGGGGGGGGGGGAGAGTCACGTGACCTCGGGGAAGGGGGTACACGTGACCTCGGGGGGTCACGTGACCCCCCCTCCCCGAGGTCACCGAAGGTACCCGAGGTCCTCCCGAAGGAACCCGAGGTCATCCCGAGGTCCTCCCGAGGTCCTTCCAAAGGAACCCGAGGTCCTCCCGAGGTCCTCCAGAAGGAACCCGCGGTCTTCCCGAAGGAACCCGAGGTCCTCCCGAAGGACCTCGGGTTCCTTCGGGAGGACCTCGGGAGGACCTCGGGTTCCTTCAGGAAAATTTACCCATAATGCACCGCGCGGTTACGCCGACGGCGACGGCGACGCCGACGCCGCTCAAGCCGGAAACGGGCCCCTAAGAGCTGCGCTCTAAAAATGAAAATGCTTGTATTTCCTCTTGGACTTTCTTTTCTCTTTTTTATCTTGTCTCCCTTTACTCTCGTTGGTCCGCCCCCTCCCCCCCCCCCCCCCCTCCCCCGAAATGAAAAATCCTGCGTACGCCACTGCTAATAGTGGTTCAAAACAAGCTAAAGATAGGCAGTAAGAATTTACTGGAGTGGAGGGGTACGAGCGTTTATTGAAATTCTCGGACGGTTTAGCTTTGGAAGGGCCAGAATTTACTTAAAGAACGCTTGGTGTACTATTAGAGATAACGTTCGCTAGGTAGAGCAAGATAAAGAGAACAGCCTCTGCAGTTTCATTGCCAGGAATGTTTTTCGGTGAGAGGGGGGGGGGGGGGGGGGGGAGGTGCTTAGGGGGCTGGGATGTCCATAACTTGTGGTGCGGAGAGGTCGAGAGGGGTCAAAATGCATGTGTATACTACGGGGTCGACTGGACTTCTGGGGGAGGGGGGCACAAAATGAGTTACATTTTATTTTCATGACGCGCCGAACACGTTTTATAGAATCTAGTGTTATATTAAAAAAAATTATCTTTTCTTTTTACTTTAATGAGAGCACCTCACCACCGAAGCACCGCTGCTCATGACGACACTATTGACAGCACCACCGATGGGGGCGACGCTGATGTCAACGCGGCGAAATTCGGACTGTGACCGGGGGTTGACTCGGTGCACGACAGCGCGAATCCTTTACTCCCGCGTAACGCGCACCGGAAATTGCTTTTTTCCGTCCAGTGCAGGGAGCGCGAGCTCCTTGATTCCCGGAGCACCTACTGAACGCGCCCAGTGACTCTCTAGGTGAGGAGAGCGCGTCGACTCGTCCATTTCGACGGCGTCGAAACAGCGGTCACTCGCGCCGCAAAGGCGAGTGCGTGCGACCGACGTGCGCGCGCTCGAAACACGCGATGTTCAAGGCGCGCGCAAAGGCAGGCAGGCGAGCTCCAATTTTGCTCCACGAGACTCGGGCTGCGAGCGGCAGATGCTGCCGGTCCACGCGAACCACCGGTCGATGATCGCTCGAGTACTTCGCCTCCCCGGGCCTGAGGGCTGGAGGGTAAACCCCGGCCGTCCGGCACGCCAGGCCAAGCGGTCAGGGCGGCTCCATCCGTTCGGGCCGTGCGAGGGGGAAACTTTTCTACACCTAGAGTTTGCTGGCGCTATTGGCCACCTCCCCCTTCTTCCGGCCCTTCTTTCTACCCGTAAGCAGGGGTGTAAGATATAGGAAGTGCTTGTGTGTGTTGGAACGTGTGTGGGCGTGTTTGTTCGTCTATGCGTGTACGTGGGTGAACGTGTGAGCGTGTGCGTGCGTGAGTGAGTGAGTTTGCGGATGTGTTTGTATGTGTGCGTGCGGGCGTGCGAGCCTGTGGTGGTGTGTGCGTGTGTGTGCGAGTTAGTGAATGTGCGAGAAAATGTGGGCAGGAGTGCGTTTGTGTTTGTGAACGTGTGTTTGTGTGCGTGTGTTTGTGTGCGTGAGTGAATGTGTGTGAGTGGCCGAGTGAGTGTATGTGTGCCTGCGTGCGCGTTGGCTTTCAATGGAAGCAACATAAGCGATGATTATTAATTCCATCTTGCGTCAGGCGACGTCAGTTTATTTTTGATTTCCAAACATGAGTATAATATCCCAACTTCAGTTTAACTTCTGTCAAACTTCACGTTAAAGACAAGAAAAAAAAAATCGAAAGCGGCCGAACTCAAATTGAGGCAGTTTCGGGACTTGCATAGTCTTGAGTTTTTGTAGAGCACAAATAGTTAGAGCACACATATTGAAGCCACCATCGTATAGTTTAACAGCTGCATAAGTTCTTGTTTAGCCCAGTCAGCTGGGTAGGTCCTTAGACAAGACCAGCGTTGCCGTCATAAAGAACGTACATTAAAATATACAAAGTGCTTGTTTTCAATTCGAACTTCTTTCTTTTTTTTAAATGGGGTTAAGACTAAGACGATTGCCATCTTCATCATGTATTCACCACCAGCTTGGCGGACATAACTGAGAGGTAATCGTCATGGTGAGATGGCTAATTATTTCACTCTTGTTAATTAACGTTTTCGGTATTGGTTTTAGGCGTCACGTTGCAACTGCAGTATCGACGGTAATCACCATTAGAGGCTAGCCCAATAAAAGAATTTGTGCAAATGGGTCATTCCATGCCAAAGGAGACGGCAATTTTCGTCATATTTTGATATGCTTGAAAAAAAATTATGAATAAAGACACGTTTGAAAGTAAGGATGACTAAGGTTGAGGGCTGAATTACGTTTATTTTGCTGACGTCATGCTCCAAAGTGCGGGGAATCGGAAAAAAACCTTCTGTATTTCGAAAAATTGCTGAAAAAAATCTATTTTTACCACACAATTTTAAGTTTGCATGCAATTGATCACTAATATATTCTATCTTACCTTGAAAGTAAAACACCTTACGCCGCCAGTTTGGGTCCAGAGAGGCCCTCCAAACCTAAGCAAATTTTTAGGATTTCTTGATTTTTTTCAGTCAACTTGAAATTAAAATTTGACTAAGAAACGTTTTCTTATTTTGCTGAACCTTATGCTCGACTAGGTTGCATTACAATCATAAAAAATTATTCGTACAGTTTTTAATTAAATGGTGAATATGTCACTTTCTTCAAAAAACGGCCATATAGAGGGTAAAAAAAAAGCCATGTGGGCAACGGTGCTCGCATTTTCTGAAATAGCCAAAAGGTTAACCGACCCCCTTTGTTCAACATATAAAAAAATTAGAAAAGCACGTTTTGATGTTGTGGAGAAATTATTTTTTTAAATATGAGGGAGAACGGCATCGCCTCCAGGCGTCCACCTCGTCGGCAACGGACGCCGCCGTCTGGTGCGGCCGAGTGAAAGACTGCACGGGGAACTTAATTTCGTTAATTATATTTGCATAGCTAACGCTAAGAATCTTGACAATATGACATGTCTATTTATAGTGACTAGAAAGTGCATAATTTGTTTTGCTCTAAACATCATGTCCGGGTGCGCTTGCAAATTGAATAGTGACAACTCGAAATATTGTTTGGGATGCTTTTTATCAAAGCCGAAACAAACACATTTGTAGCTCACCGACATTTCTTTTTCTTATGCACATAAATGTAATATATAGTCCAGAAATACTATATCACTATTGGAATATCAGTGTTTCATTGGCTTTCAGTTCACCTCATAGTCTAGAACACCGCACACATCTGGAACATCACCGGTATAGTCCTTCTGCTGCAATGTCTTTAGCGTCGCACGGAGATCTCTTCCTGCACTTTGATGTGGACGTTATTTTAGAAACCACAGGCCCGTGTCCCATAGGTGCCACATAATGGTATTGACGTGTGTTTGGTATGGCTTTTGCTTGCTCATAGCGGTTGCTGAGTCTTTGTCTCTCAGCTATGACGACGCTATCTGTAATCCATATGACGTTCACAGTTTTCATTGAAGCCTTCGCCCATCCTTAAAGATCTTGTGCTGTGATGATTCGACTGTGAAATGACCTTTGAATGCTAGCTCTGCTAGCCAGCCTTTTTATAGTGCGGCCTAGGCCATCATAAGGGCTTTTTCCATAAGATGTGGTGAAAAAGTGCCACGTCGCTTCCAACTCAAAATCTTCCTTGTGAAAGCAGAGGTTAAGGAAGTTTTTCCTGTTCTTACACTGAGGAGCAGCGCCATTCGTAAAATAATGAACTTTTGCGAGGTCTGCTTTTTGTTTTCTGCGTTCATGCAGAAAGGGGTGTGGAATTGCATGCACTTCCGCGTTGTCATGTTGAAGGAAGTCGGATACAACCACGAAGGAATGAGTAATATACGAGTCAATTCCTTCCTTCATGCTTCGGGTGTAGGTAACTACAGGATGAAGTGTCGCTTGCGTGCTGTTGCAATGGAAGGACTGCGCAGCGTCCTGAACGATGAAGTTGTAGTTCTCTGCAGTCCATGATGACAATTTTCTCGGTTGGGGGAGGTGTCGATTTCAGAAACCTAAGATAATTTGACTGAACTTTGCTCACATAGTGATGACGTTTCAAGTTCTCCAGCTTCTCGAGGAGTTCTCCCACTACTTCTGTGGTACTCGATACAACTGTCATGAGCAGGCACTTCTCCGAGTGAACCCACCACTTGTACTTTATTTTGTCGTCTTCGGAAGCCTTGCCTTGGAGTAAAGTTTTAGCGATTCCGGTCCTGGGGATCTCGAGCAGGTGTTCATCATGCAGCTCTCTTCTTCTAGTGAACAAACGGTTCAAGTCATAAGCTCGCCACAGGTTTCTTTTATTCCCAGTGCATGGAGCATAAGCTTGACGCTTTTATGGTACTCGCACACACAAACAGAGTGTGTGCCAGCTGAGCCTGCTAACACATACCTTCGCAGGGATGCGAAGGTTCAAAAAGAGGCTGGCAATCTGTATTTTCCTCTTTCCATTGAATAAAAGCTTCCTTTAAATTCAACAAACGAAGCCACTTTTGATTTCCTTTCAGGCCGTTTTTCTTCCCAGAAAGACAGTACGATAGTACGATATCCTGTCATCTTGGTAAAAGGCCTCAATTGAGGTTTTCATTCCGAGGACAGTGGGCGATTTTTTTGTAAATCGGGTTTTTCGAGAATTCCCCTCGTGTCTCGGAGTCGTCTGGCAGAATTGAACTATCTTCTTGCCGCAACCAAAATATCCACTAGTTTCGGATATTGTCCAAGATGGCGGGCATAGTGCAAGAATTAACAGCTTCTCTTGTCTGGACTTCGAGCTTTGAAAGTTTTTTCAAAGGCTACCCGCAAAAGACTTATAATCCCGCAGCACTGATTTGTCATCTCCAGGAATTTCAGTTTGTGACATATTCGGGTAGACACTGGCACTGGCATCCACGCAGGAATTTGAATCCGTATTTCTGCACTTGGACGGCTTAGGGCTCTCGAGGCCCTTTGCGGGACGCTTTCAGCTTCCCGAGGCCTCTGTTGTGGGGCTGTAAGGTGTATCCGCAACATCCTCTCCGGATGACATTGTAGCTGCTCTGTCGCTGTCGAGCTCAAATGCCTCTTTCAGATTTGCACACTTCATATAACATTTGGGACATAACCTGTCACCAGAAAATAAGCCGAGAGATATCAGCCTTTGCGCCAAAGTGTTAGAAATAACAGAAGTACCGCGGCATGATCTTCTGTGTTCCGCGAAGGGGTCAACGCGCAGCTTGGAAGTGGTGGGGGTCATGTACTTAGAAAAGTACATGTAAAAATAGTGTGCACATATGTCCGTGACAGTAGACTTGAGTATTTTTCCACGACGACAAATAGAATCATGTTGGTCTTGTGGCAAGTCTGGAAACAGCTTGACCCACGTTGTTCGTACGTAGTGTTTGAGATGGCAACTTCCTGGGCCAAACGAACAACCCGCTCTGGAATCAACGGAACTGCAATTAAAGAGAATGTTGGCATATGTAAACCCACTGTTATAAAAAGATCCTCCTCTCTTACGCACTATCAGTTATGACATTGTTTCTGGGCAACTCTAATCCTACATGTTTACAGCGGTGCTGTTCCGAGGCATAAATAGGGTGCAGATGTCACTCAGATAACACCTCAATATACCAGAAAGGGCAAGCGAATACTCATATTTAGGGGTTTTCAATAGGAGCACAACACGGAACCTTTTTTTTTTTTATTTAGGGTAGACATATATTTTACAAGTGGTAAACACGCAACATGCTTGTGTTGTGTCATAACCTTCGAATGTCAGTTGGCCTGAATATCCACTTTTAATGTACTGCTTCTTCCAATGTTTCAGTGTCTGTTTTTCAGTTTCACTGTGTATTTGCACTACAATACCATTTTCGTTGAAGGAGAAGTCAAATCACCGTTATCGCTCGGCATCGTTGACGATCTCCCGCGTCCACTATTTTATTTTGTACAAGCAAACGCAGTATGACCAAAAAGTGAAGACGCGCCGTCGGCTAACCAATTCTGACGAACCGTCTGCATTCACAAACTGGGTTAGCAGACGACGGCTTTGTCTCCCGTCACCTGAGCACATGTAAAGTGGAAGTAAAACCTTCAAACTAGCGTGCCTGCCAAAAGAATATTATTACGTGGTTGCTAAAATAACACCCACATCCATCGTGCATGTAAAGTGGAAGTAAAACCTTTAAACTAGCGTGCCTGCCAAAAGAATATTATTACGTGGTTGCTAAAATAACACCCACATCCATCGTGCAGAAAGAGCTTTTGCATGCGAATTTAAAGACATCGCAGCAGACGGATCATACCGGTGACGTTCTAGACGTGCGCAGTGTTCTGGCCTATGACATGAACTGAAAGCTAATAAAAACTGATATTCTAAATGTGATATAGTATTTCTGGACTATATTTTTATATTTATTTACATAAGAAGAAACAAAAACGCCTTTGAGCTACACATGTCCTCTGTTTTGTCTTTGATAAAAAGTATCCCAAACAATATTTCGAGTTGTCGCTATTCAACTTGCAAGCGCACCCGGACATATACAGGTTGTCACAAAAGAAAATCTACGCGGTCTTTTTTACCGCAAAATTAAACTAGGCATCGCCGAACGCTCATTCTCCGCCCAAAGGTAGAGCTAGAGGTCACAACCAGATGCCAAAGTTTCAACCCGATTCGATAACTTAATCAAACGTTATAAGTGATTTTCTGAAAATTTCAATGGGAAAATGGAGCCCATTTTTGCCCGTTTTCGGTTTCTGGTGCCATAGAGCCCCATGTGTTTGAAAACTCCGTCGGCCGCCATTTTCCCATTGAAACTTTAAGAAAATCAGTTAGAACTTTTGATTAAGTTATCAGATGTGGCTGAAAATTTGGCATCTGGTTATGACCTCTAGCGCTACCTTTAGGCGCAGAATGAGCGTTCGGCGATGCCTAGTTTATTTTTGCGACAAAAAGATCGTGTAAATTTTCTTTTCTGACACCCTGTAGTTTAGAGCAAAAAAAAAAAAATATGCACTCTCTAGTCACTATAAATAGACATGTCATAATTTCAAGATCCTCAGCTTTAGCTATACAAATATAATTAACGAAATTAAGTTCCTCGTGCAGTCTTTCTCTCGACCGCACCAGACGGCGACGTGCGCTGCCGACGAGGTGGACGCCTGGAGGCGATGCCGTTCTGCCTCATATTTAAAAAAAAAAAAAATTCTCCACAATAACAAAAAGTACTTTTCCAATTTTTTGATACGCGGAACAGATTGGGTCGGTTAACCTTTCGGCAAGAAAATGCGAGCACCATTGCCCACATGACTTTTTTTTACCTTCTATAGGGCCGTTTTTGAAGAAAGTGACATATTCACCATTTTATTAAAAACTGTCTGAATATTTTTTTTACAACTGTAATGCAA
Source organism: Ixodes persulcatus (assembly GCA_013358835.2). Taxonomy (NCBI): domain Eukaryota; kingdom Metazoa; phylum Arthropoda; class Arachnida; order Ixodida; family Ixodidae; genus Ixodes; species Ixodes persulcatus. The sequence goes on along the minus strand of JABSTQ010009514.1, from coordinate 1,383,925 downwards.
CCTAGTCGAGTATAAGATTTATGAAAATAAGTAAAAAAAAATTTCTTAGTCAAATTTTAATTTCAAGTCGACTAAAAAAATCAAGAAATCTTAAAAATTTGCTTAGATTTGGAGTGCCTGTCTGGACCCAAAATGGCGGCGTAAGGTGTTTTCCTTTCAAGGTAAGATATAATATATTAGTGCTAGACTGCACGCAAACTTAAAATTAGGTTGTAAAGATAGATTTTTAGAGCGCAGCTCGTAGACGCCCGTTTCCAGCTTGAGCGGCGTCGCCGTCGCCGTCGCCGTCGGCGTAACCGCGCGTTGTATGCAACCCGTTGGCGTCGGCGTAACCACGCGTTGAATGCAACACAGGTTGCATGCAACCCGCCGGCGTCGCCGAGTTGCATGCAACCCGGTTACTTTCACGAGGATGTTGACCCAGGGGGGGGGGGGGATCACGTGATCCTTTGACGTCACGTGACCCCCTGGGGTCACTTGACCCTCCTGAGGTCACGTGATCCCGGCCCCCCGTGAGGTCACGTGGCCGCCGTGGCGGACTAGCAGGCAGGTTGACGAGGTGAGGATTAAGGAGGAGGGGTATACACTCCCCTCAGTACCCTTCCATCCTCCTCCTCAAGAGCTGCGCTCCAATTCGGCATTACAAGGAGTTGTAAACGGCTGTCATTTTTTTTAAGCACTCTTTTTAAGTACAGGAGGTTTTTTCCGATTCCCCACACTTTGGAGCATGACGCCAGCAAAAATAAACATAATTCAGCCCTCAAGCTTAGCCATCCTTACGTTCAGACGTGTCTTTATTCATATTATTTTTTTCAAGCATTTCCAAATTATGACGAAAATTGCCGTCTCCTTTGGCATGGAATGACCGAAATGCAATAGCTCTTAAGAAGTTAATTCATCAATTTTCACGTTTCTTAGCCCAACTAAAACAATTGACTGCAAAAAGAACGCTGAAAGCCCTGTTTATAATGACCCTTAGAATAGTGAGGTAGTCGTTTATCTCACTTCGTCACATGTGTCATCGGCGCACCCAGCAAGCAACGTCATTAGATTAACTCAGTTACGGAACTGCTCATGAACGCTGCATGCACGAGCAGTACCCCCCTCACTCACCCCGGCTCGCCTCCCGTCGTTCGACGCGCCGGACGGCTGCTATGCTAACTGCAGTGTATTCTATGGGATATGTACGTTTCGAAGCGCAGCGTCTAGATCGCGTTCCGCCATACTCTATGGAACACGCAGTTCGTAAACGAAAATCTAGATGGAGCTTCAAACGACGGGAGGCGAACTGAAGTGAGTGAGGAGGGTGCCTTCTTCCGCAAGAGTTCCACAAATGAGGTAATCTAGTAAAGTTGCCCAGTAAGGACACGCTAACAACATCATTTAAAAGACTGCGTCACTCATACAAGCGTTATTGCGGGCAGGGATTGCGGCGTCCTTTTTGCGCGCAATTTTTAAATTGGGATAAAAAAAAGCAACGAGAAAATGTGTTAATTAAGATATTTATAAAAACGATTACATTTGCGCGAAATATTGTAATTGGTCTGGCCTCTAATAGCAATTGCCGTCAATTACTGGAACTTCAACATAACGCATAAAATTAATCATTAAAATGTTAATTAACGAATATTAGTTAATTATTCAACTTTGCCTGGCGATTGCCCCCTCATCTAATGTCCGCCGAGCCTGAAAAAGACGTGGTAAGAAGGGCACCCGTCTAAGAAAATCGAAAGCCCGATATAGGTGAAAGCTTTTGCGTGCATGGAGCAAAGGTTTCAGTATGAAACAAGATTTCAACATGAAGATGCTTCGACGAAAAGTTTCATTCCTTGAAACAGTTTTCGCTTTGTGGTTTCGAATTTTTTGTTTCTCTACCAACAACAAAAAAGGGAAACAATTGCATTTTGGCAGTTTTATTGTTACCAGAAGGTGAAGAAAATATAGGCGTTTTTTTTTTTCACGGGACACGCAAAGGTTTCATGTTCCTTTTATTTTTTATTTTTTTTATTTTACCAAAAACAAATCTAGAAAAAAACAAGCTGACGCGGAAATGCATGGCACTCATGCGTCAGCACTCCATTCCGACACGTCTGCTTTCATTTATTTAAAGAAAGAGACTGCTAGCTGCGCGAAAACTCGCCGAAGTTTTCGCCATCAATCGGTGAAACTGTCAAGTATTTCACTATTGAGCAGGATCAAGTGGGTGTGGAGAAAAGAAATAGAAAAAAGGGGGTGCAAAAAATTAAAGGGAGGCGCGAGAATAAAGAGGCCGAGAGAAGGAAAAAAGGATATGAAAAAGTACTCTCTGAAGTTGAATTTAATTACAGTAGAAGATTGCTACGGAGGAACTAGGGAAGAAGCAGAAAGTAGCAATTATATCGTCTGCATTTGTAGCCGAAATCGACCGTATTTCTCTAAGAAGGGACCTAGGGTCCAAAGATTAGTTTCTTTGCAGTTTAAAATATTTTATCTTTTTAGCTTCCAATATTTTTTGAAGTCTGTAGTTAAATACAAATTACGTGCAGTTTGTGTGTTTCGTCCCGCGGGACATACTAAATATTTAGAACCTATATTTTAAGTTTCTGCAATGCAGAGTCATTTCATGCGCATTTATTCGAGTTAATGAAAGCATGTAGTTCAGTCCAAGGAAATTCATAATCAACCACAAAATACGGTATAACAAACTTAAAACAATGTCAAGCAAAAAACAAAAACAAAAAAAACATTGTGAATGAACTGTATATATATCTTCACCCTTACTCGCTCAAACAACTTATTTACTTCTTTATTTACTCAATGCTGTTTTAATAGGACTGTGACGGATCTGCTTGCTTCACTGAACGTTGGGTAATCTATTGAAACGTTCAGACGGTTATCTGCTCAACTCTTCAAGGTTTCGTGATCATGTTAATGTCTTACAATTCCTGAAACCTAAGTGGTATTTTTGATGACGTCGTCTAGTTGGTACAATATCGGTTAGATGTAATTTGATGCCTATTAATGACTCTCAAATGGACAGATTAAATAAAAGCCGAAAACGAAGTTATTTTGCGCCTGAAAAGAAGATCACTTGGAGATTAATTAATAGGATTCATTTTAGCTCTATGGTTTAGAACGGCCGATTATTTGAAATGTGTTTTCTAGTCATTTCCTATCAGCAGGGATAAGAATGCTTGTTTAATGGGGAGACCGGAAATTAACCACAGTCACCAGTTTTGGGCAAACAGTAAGCTCCCTAATTAAAGGGATCCGCGATAGCGATCCCTAAAATGCCAGCTCCGATTTGTCAGCATGAATTCCAGTGATCCGACTGAGCCGCGAGAGCCGTCTGTCTCTTCCCTCTCCCTAGCTTCCTCTTTATTATTTTTTTTCATCTTCTTTTCAATGTTTATTTCGGTTACTTTGTGCCCCCTTCTTTTCTTTCCTTAATTTTGGTTTTCCTCACTTTCGAGCTCCATTCGTTCATTCTTTCCACTCTTTTATGCAGAAATGTGACGAACTTTTTGTCTAACCACGATGGTCGATTGCTTGAGACAACCTTTCGAACTTTTTGGAAAATTCGACAAAGTTCGTCTTCTAAACAGAGTCGCCGGACTTATGCAGTTTATGTTAGTCCCAAACAGAGGCATTAGGTTCTTATACCATTTGATATGTTTAATGACTTACGAAAATTGTATAAGCAGTAAGTTTGGGTATATATGTTCCTAAACAACCTGAGATGTGCTAACTACATATGCGAATTACATAACTCCTAAATGAAGGTACATAAGTTGTTACGCAACCTAATATGTGTTATGCTTCTTAGAGACATTTTAATCACATTCTATTAGAAGGTGTAACAGGAATGTGAAAGCGCCCTATATTTTTATTTGATCGATTTTGCGATCTCTTCAAAAAAGTACACTCAGCTTGACAGTAGGGAATTGTAGTTGACCGTTTTTCTCCTCCGCTACGGTATCCATGAAGAAAACGCCGCAGCTGCGCATGCGCGCCGCCAGCCTTATCTGCATAGTTCAAGGTCTTGTGGCGGATTACGGAGCGCTATCCGGGTGCTTAGCGGGCTACGGAAACGGTCTACTACAACTCCCCATTGTCTCACTTATTACTGAAACCCTCACCATTTGTCAAAGCTTCCTATTCTACACACATTCTGTTGTATTGTGCGTTTTATGTAGAAATGTTAAATTCAAACTCTTCTCAGAAATCTCTATGACCCCTTAAAGGGCATCTCCGCCGTAATTTTGATGGTCACCGATTTCTATAAAATTTTCACCATGTACTTGGATGCCCTTCCTAAGCATGTGTACAAAATATCTCGGAAAAATATTAATTTTCTTAGAAGAAAATGAATTTTGAAATTTATATGTACACACCCAAATCACTTGCTGCCGCCCTACTGGCAACACTGAGCAAGAGCGGCACACGGAGGCTGCCATGATGGCGCTGACGTTGCCGTGACGTCACATGTTGGTCAGGGTGCTTGCTTTGTAGCTTGTTGGTGCTAGGCTGCTAGCGATGTCTGCTTTTTGCTTATGTTATCAGTTTATACAGTTATGTAAGAGCGCGTAATGGCGACTGGAGGAAATTGGTGTTGTGCCGTAGGGTGTAATAACACCACAAAGAAACGCAGCAATGTGACATTTCACAGTTTTCCGACCGACTAGTCTACACGTGAGAAGTGGGTCCTGGCAGTCCGACGTGAACGCTGGCTCCCAAGTAAAAACAGCCGAATCTGTTACGACCACTTCTCACCGGATTGCTATGACGATAGCGTGCGACTAAGGGAATCTTTCGGGTTGGGCGGGACGGGCACAGAAAGAAGCTACTAAAATGTGCCGTGCCTACCGTGTTCGCGCACACACAACCCTGACAGCCGCCGATCGAGCGACGAGCGTTTGCAAAGAGGAGAAGAATGCAGGTAAGGGTGCTTTTCACGCTCTGAAATAACAATCAAGAATGTTCCCAACTACATTTTTGGGAGTTCTTAGCGTGAACCCCGAAGTGAGCGAGCGTGAGACAAACCGTTTTCAGATGATACTGCTCCTGACCATGCACGATTTTCTGAGTATGCTTCAAAGTGGCAGAGCGAGCTCCCGCTACAAAGATCGTTCCCTAAAACACGATGAAGCGCCTGGGGGCCTCGACTGGGTCTCGCTGCACGAGCCCGTGCAGCCGCGAGGCGTGATCCAAGGGAATTATATCTATAGGTCGTGTTTTTAGGAGTACCGCGATAGCCCTGGCCGCGCGTCTCAGAGCATGCTTTCAAGTTGTGCGAACTGCCGATACAAGTAGCGTTCTCTTAAAACCGAATCTACTAAAACACACCTATGCCTTCATCAAACAAGCTCACCTGGACTCGTATCACGCGCGCTCCTCGATGCTGCAACCAAGAAATCTTTCCATTGGCAATTACGGTAATAGTGAGAGGTGTAACTTTTGAGCTCCCGCGAAATTACTATCAATGCACCAGTGCGCCTGTCGGTTTCCTCGGAGGCGATGCCGGCGGATCTTATGAGAACGGGTTATCGTCATCGTCCTCAAAATCTAGCAGCATATCCTCATCGTTGCTCGTTTCAGACGAGCCTGATGAGTCCATTTTTATCCGCGGCACGAACACAAAACAGTGACCTGCTGCCAGGCTGGCCAGGCTCAAACTGCACACGTGCGAGTGTTTATACCATATGTGACGTCACGTCAAAATGGCGGACCAGTCGAGTGGCAAGTTAGTTTCCGTATCGGTTTCAGCGTATTTTAACGATTATAAATTATGTAAACAGTTTTTTAATGATTTAACCGCTGCTATAGGCTAAATTTTTAGTACCCTTTCCGAAAATATGTTTCGATAAAAACGCTCAAATTGACGGCGGAGCTGCCCTTTAAATTCAGACTCGAATTATGTTAAAGGAGCGTTAATACGCGAGTTTGCTGGTGCACGGTCATACCGAGAGATAACCTGATGCAATAGAAGACAAACAAAAAAGAGAAAAAAAAAAAGAGCCTTGCTATGTTCGTCAACCGTCCTTCTATTCCTTTTGTCGCGCTTCTTTTTTTCTCTTCAGTATGACGAATTATCTTTCCAGATATTAGTGTAAGCACAAATTATTGTTCTGAACGTAATGTGTATCCCTTCAATTATAAGCCAATATCTTCGCGAAGTCAGGACCAGGCCAGCTAACGTCTAGAACCATGCATCAAGGTCCCCGGGCGAGAACCACAGACATCTCCACGCCGCTCAAGGAGTGCGACTCGCTTCCTCTTACTGTATATATTTGAAGAGCGGTGACACATTGACTGATCGTTCTACGACGTTCGCCATGATGAACGGTAGCCGATAAAGTGACGCCCCGCATTTTGAGTGCTGGAGGGAGGGTGCGATTCTATACATATAAACTTCCTTATCCGTTAAAACAGAAATTATTGGAGTAGTCGATTCTTTTAAAGACTGCATTAAGATTATCTGGCGGGCTATTTGGTTGTACATATTACTATATTAAAGCGCAAAATGACGAGGAAGGAAAAAAACGCGTAAAAGGGCCGATTGTAGAAGAAATGGTTAGCGCTCTTTCCTGTCTCCCTTGTTTTTCCTTCCCCATCGGTTTCGCGCTTCAATGTATTGATCTTTTTATACTATTTCGAAAAGCACTTCACTTAAGTTTCTGCAGAGTTTGAACGGGCTTTACGTGTGAACTACACCGCCGAAGCTCTTTAGTGGTTATTGAGTGTTTCGCTGACTTTGTCTTTGTGTAAAGAATTATAATATATTATTTTATATGGATTTGAAACAAGCAGGTTATTTTTAGTAAACGCATTATTAGTCGCAGCCCCCCGCTACATTCTTAGATGTCACTTATTTACAACGAAACAGCTGAATGTAAAAAAAGAAACACCTTAATATGTTTGTCGAAACATCACTACGTAGAGTAGAAATCGTATAGGAACCGAACAAGAATCAACTGCTTCCGTGCGCTTCGTCCCTTATACGCAGGGTTCGGTATTTTCGTGTGTGTGTGTGTGTTTTCTTAATGAGGATTACTTTTTTTTATTTTTATCTAAAACGGCAGTCTTCTGCTTTTTTCGGTAAATATGTCTATAACAAAGGTTTGTCCAATTTCCTTTATCTCTGTGCAAGCACCTGCTTTCGCCATCTGAAATTACGGTAGAGGGCAATGCAACAGAGACAAATGAGCACAATAGAAGATTACGTCTTTAGTGTGCGAAAAAAGGCGTCATTGTATGTGATAATGACTGTATGTGGCAGGAAAGGTTCCAATCAGGGGCAGTTTCTTTGGCGACATGTGAGGTACCTTCTTTCAACCCAAGTAAGCAAAAAGCAAAACCATTCATGGTATGCTTTTTATTTTGTGAGAACGTGCCGATTGTTACAGTTCCAGCGTAGTGACCAGTAAATGACTTTAGAAACCGGTTGTCACGGGGATTATGTAACCACCATGTTGACAAACATGGCAATTTCAGCCATTGAGCAATTGGGCCTAAAATGTTTATATTAAAAATAGTAGGTTCATCGTCTACGTAATGTGTATATTATAGAAATAATAAAAAAGTCCAGACTATGATATATCGACAGGCTCTGCACAAACTTCCCATTACAGTGATGTCTCGTTAATATGGACACCTGCGTTCCTGTGAAAAACGTCCATAATGTGAGTAGTCCATAATAACGAGACAATAATGCATGTATTTTCCCGGTTTGTACCCGAAAGTGGCGTCCATATAGCGGGGTATCCATATTAACGGGGTCCATAGTGCAAGGATAAAAATCATGCTTCCGACCACCTATTTTGCAATATATATATATAGTACTATTTTGGACACCATAAAAGTTTTAACGTTTCGTGGAAGTTTTTGAGTTTATCATTTAGAATTCGTTCTAATGACCATTTTGTAGACTCTTTTTTACACCTCGATCAATTAACGTCGAATATAAACTCTATAGCTTTTACATCCGACGCCTGGTCCACTCCTTTTTGTATAAAGCTATATTTCTTTTTAGATAATGAACGTCTGTTTCCACTTTTTTGTGTTAGTCGCCAATTCAAGCATTTTATTCGAAGGACTCTTAATACAAGGTCGCCGTTTTTATATAGAAAAAATAAAACGGATAAGTGGGTCATTCATATATATATATATATATATATATATATATATATATATATATATATATATATATATATATATATATATCCATTTAGATCCAATGCAACATATAACTCTAAAACTATAATTGTTGCAATGTAGGATTTGGTTTTTGTGACTCATTTTTTTTTTCTCCTTAATATGGTGCGCTGTATCACATATAAATATATTTGTTCTCATCATAGAATTTTCATAGTCAATCATAGCTGAAGAAATGCAGGGTGGCGACTTAAGTTCACGCGAATTGCTTCGTGGTCGGTTCTTCGGCATCCTGATTGTCTAATGCCGCACTCCCTTTGGCTGCGGAGCACTCCTAAAGATGATCGGAACTCGACGCACACCTTGCGTATACGGAGAGCAAGTCGGCTGCATCTTGCTCAGGAGTCGCGGTGACGTAAGAACGACGCCAAAATTTTATTCGCTGATTGAAGAAAAAAAAAAAAAGTCGGTAGATTGTATTGCTAAATGCCTTGAGGTCTACCCACTATTTTGTTTTTAATCAGTCAATAAGACCTCTGACATGACAGCCACTTCCGAGCAAGAAGCAGACGACTTGCCCTCCGCATTGTCAGTGACTAGATAGCCACCGCCTGTTCAAGAAACGCAGGGCGTGGCGAATACCGAGCATTTTATTGTCTTTCTGCAACCAACGAGGCTGCTATATCAGCCGATGAAAAATTCCATAGAGTTAATCAGGATCACCAAGAAGCGTGAACGTAATAAGTCCTCACATGTGTTTCCTAAGCCGCCAGTGACCACAGAAGAGTAAAAGTTGTTTTATTCTTCATTCACTTCAAAAATTAAAAAAAAAAAAAATTAACAGTTTGACAATTGAAATGAAGTTGCGAAACTACTCTCTGCGCGACAAACCATTGTTCGCTATAAGGAGGAATCGGGCGAGTGTTCTGATTAGGGAAGCGATCAGCACCCGTTCCGGTCAAACCATGCAGAAGTTATTCACGTTTCCATCTAGTTACAGGAAATTATCGGTACGACCTTTTAGTTTCCCAATCGGAAATGACGGGCCTCTTGGTTCGGGCACCGGAAATGACGTACGGAGCGCTCAAAATTTCAGCTTCACTGAACAGTCGTTCCGTGGAGAGCCCATTTCGCTGACCATGTAAACAAAGCGCTCGTGGAGACTGACATCGAGGGGAAATCAATAGCCGGCGGGGCAAACTGGCATGTCTTCGGCACGCAATCTCTGCCGTTGACAGGCCACGTGATGTCGGTGGCAGCGAAACGAAAATATAATACAGACTTCATCGCGTTGGATACGATCGGCTGTAGACCAACACCGTTCTGTCCAATCAGATTGTCGGCATTGGGAAAACGCTGGATGCCTCCATTGACGCTGACGGGGGAGGGTCAAGATGCTAGGCGCACATCTTGTTTTGGAAAGATGACGTCCACCAGCCGCACCTATCCCAAGGTTGAAGACGTATATCCGCTCCCCTTTCTGGAAGTTTGATTTCTAAGAGAAACTGGAATCCCGACGAAGACTTATTGAACGCAGACGTTCCGAAAAAGAAAAAAAAAAGAAAAAGATTGTTCCTCAAAACTTTTTTTCCGATTCGTCTGTGTCTGATGAAGTGTTTGTCGCTACTCAAATTTGTCTTAATGTTTATCATTTCTGCGTGAAAGATATATTACATATAAAGTGCATAAATTTCGGAGTCCGTAATTTATTTTACTGTGGGGAATGTCGTATCTACGAGTGCCCAAGAGCACTTCGCTTCATGGTGTGCTTTTGCGCTGGACCCTGAGAAATACGGAATAATGTGTCAGGGGGATAAGGAAGGATGATCGCATAAGAGATATTGATAAAATATAGGAGAACGCTGAGGAGTTTGATGGAAGAGTATCTCAGCGCACAGCAGCTTCATTAGCATATCGAACTAGAACTCGCTTCTGCAGGCTGAAACATCATGACGTTCGTCCTCACATCTGCTTGTTTTGACATGAACGATCGAGGTACTGTAATTAGGTACTACCGGCTTAAACACGCCAATTGCGCAAGGTTGGAGCTGTACTCCAACAACTACCGGTACTACCGGCTTAAACATGCCAATTGCAAGGTTGGAGCTGTACTCCAACATGTAGGATTAGAATTAATCAAATTACTTGTAATCGGTAATTACCTTCTGTAGTAATTTTGTAACAACTTGAATACATGTATCGTGAAGTAATCGCAAGAAAAATTTCATTATTTAGGAAAAGGAAAAATTAGTTGTCACCGTTACGACCCCCCCAACGTTTAATTTTTTAATGGCGCTTTTTGATTTTTACGGGTTTCCTATCAAAGCAATTGTAGAGCCTATTGTCCGGCAGAATGATGGTTTACCGCAATTGATGGAATAAGAAGATAAATAGTTTATAATTCGCTGATTCTAATCTAATAATAAACAGTAAAACGTACACATTTTCAAACCAGAAGAAAAATCAGTCGTTTTGATAATCTGAAGAAATAAGAGAAAAGTAAAGGTTACTCTCAAGTAATGGCCAATTCTCTTCTCACGTAATCAAGTAATCTAATCGAATACTTTTTAACCAAGAGGAATTGTACTTGCAATTGATTACTTTTTTCGTGTAAAGTGTACAAGACTGGAGCTGTATACTAACTTTGTGCGTCCAGAAAAAAAACATACTTAAACTACATTTTAAGAAAATAGCAATATATTTTCAGCTATAACTGGTACGCTTAATGCACTTAAAGTGGTCTCTTTGATCGAGTATGTCAACCAAGGTGTGCATATTGAAGGATACATTACTATTTTATTAGCATACAAAAAACAACGACTAGGTGAGTGTTCGTTTTAAATGTTCGAAAGATGCAAAATTATTATATATTTTTTTTTTCTTGATGGCTTTTTGAAAAGGGTGATTTATAGGGTGTTCGAAGGCAAACTAACTTATTTGCTGCGCTGTCGGTCGTTACAACAGAAGCTGTAAGGCGGCTCACAACCTACACGAAATAGGGTACCACATGGTGTCAACCTGGAGGCCCCGGTGGATAATCCGGGCCCGACGTGGAGCTCCAACGTGCCCCGTGCGGGCTGTTCACTCCGTCCCACTTGGTGCCATACATACAAGCGTGACATAAACCCAGATAGAACGAATTCGCGCTCTGGGTATCCGGTAGTTCCAACGACTTAGAGCGATAAACTGGCATCCCTTTCACCAGGCAAAAGTGACTCCCCCTCCTGGCTGTCTCCATGTTACACAATGTTGACCAGTAGACACGTGACCGTACCAAGTCCTGAGGCTTCTGCGCCAAAGTGAGGCAAACTTTTTACAGCGATCTCTGAAAAAAAAAAAATTACAAACTATTTTTCAATATTGTTATCCCCAGAGATCGCTGTCTAGCTCAGATAAAAACCCTAAATACAGCACCGCGGCTGGCGGCATCTGGCGGAGCCATTGCGAAGCTGCCCGAGTTTTGTCGTAAAGCACATTTTTTACCTAAAACAAGCGAAACATAACTTATCTCGTCAGTACTGTTATTGAAGATCAATAAGCAATTATCTGTGCGTGGTACTTTGTTAAAATCTAGACGTAGGTAAAACTATAAGGTCACACGTCTCGTTGTCAAAAATGTGCAACACGGCGGCGGACAGGTAGGGGTCACTTTTAGCTGCCAGTTTATCGCTCGAAGCCCCTCTACCTCGTTGGGGAGTTCTAATGTTACTAGAACACTCAGTTGGGAAACTCACCCTTGAAACTTGGACCGCTGGCGTCCACCGAGACCGAGATAAATACGACAGCGCCACCGTTTAGCGACGAGAAACATTAAAGTTGCTTTATATGTCTGCTGCCAGTGTCACTGAGTCTTCCCAGAGTACCGAAACTCCCAGGCTCGGGGTGCCAAGATGGCAGCTGAATCTTTTTATTTTTTTTTTACTGTGGTCACCATGTTCTTTTAGAAATCACGTTTCTGTGTAAAACAAATGAAAAAAACTTTCAGCCTTTCCACTCTGGTGAAGAAAGAAGACCAGCGAAGCTGTACTGTGGTGGGAACGAAGTAATGGGCGGCCGCAAGTCGGCAAGCAAGAGTATAGAAAGGCTGGAAAGGTTGCCGTCATCTTTGAGTCACGGCGGCAACCAGACAACTATCAAGCCAGTTGTCTTATTGCTGCAGTCGCTCATATATGGCTGTAGCTGTCCAGAGTTTTGCGTCGACATTTGTTTGCTGGCGGACACGATCCTGGGCAAACTAGCCCGTCACAGCTCCACTGTAAAAACTCTTTGGTATGAACTCTTATTGGAGATTAGTACCAAATAACAGGAGCGTGATGTTCTCTAAAATGTTTAGTTTACAAGGTTTTGCGGCACAGCGATCATTGTTTTTCTACAACCATGTCTCACCGGTGATTTCAGGTAGAGTGTCCCAACCTGGACGCGTCCTAATTTCGGTAGTAATTCGCGGCGCGTCCGCTTGGGAGACGGGGTTGGCATCCCCGAAACCTCTTCCGCCGTATATGTTTCGGCGCCGAAATGGCCGATTAAAGCCAAAATAGAACAATCGCGGCGCACGCTATCGAATACGATACTCACCAGCCAATACAAACAGCCGTGCAGTTCCCTGAGTGGCCGCTGCGGGAGAAATGGGGGCGTTGCGATCGCCATTAGCTCGGTTCTCGAGTACGGATCGGTGCCACTCTTTCAGAGCTGGCTCTATGTTTGTTGCCTAGCTGAGTTGTTTCAGTAACGTTGGAGAGTTCACACCTTAGCGATTGATGTACCGGGGGGCAGCGTAGCATGCACCTCGGTGCTTGGGAAATTTAGAAAAAGGTCTATTGGGACGCTGTATCCTTTTGTGTGCTACCAATACCCGGCCGATTGAGTCAAGGCAATCCGCTTTCCGAAGACGTTGCCATGCCGACAATTATCGCGTTCATTTAGGCTTAGGAATAGCCAAAATCGAAAGGCTATCTAAACAAATGCGGCGAGGTCATTGCTCGTGCTTTGCGATTTAAAGGGAAGCTGAAACACTTCTTGAAAAAAACGAGTTAGAGGTGAATTCTGGCGTATTTTTATCCCGTGAATCTGAATATCACATTCGTTTTCCCTGGAGATGCAACTAAAAGCGAGAAAACGCGAAAAACCTCCGACCAGTCGTGACGTCATACTAGGATTTTTGGGCCGTCAAGCGCGTGTCGCTCGTGTGGGCAGCGCGTGCAATGGCAAGCTTGCCAGGTATATTTTTCCGCACTGACGGCAGTCGTGACGTCTCTTTCTGACCTTTTTGAAAATAGCAAGAGTGCGCGTGCATAGCGTTGACAGGCGCTGAAGATGCGCGAGAGCAGAGATTCCGAAAACTCCTAGTGTGACGTCACGCCCCGGGAAGGAGGGGCTTCGGCGGTACTTCAAAACTTTATTTCTGAAGCCTCCGTGCACCAAATTGAAAAATAATCTCAATATTCCTGATCCTGAAGCTAGAATGAAGGCCATTGAAGTGGTTTTTGTCGAATACAAAACCGCTTCAGTTTCCCTTTAAAGGGCAACTCCGCTTCATTTTTGATATTTAGAAAACTATGCAGCCCTCTTCAGTATCATATAAGAAGACCCCATGCCAAATATTACGATCTAATTCCGTCTATATATTTATTAAACTGGCCTGCAAACTTTCAAACGAGCCAAGTCGCCGAAATCTGCCAACTCTAGCGTGCGACGCGAGGCGCAATCGTCAGCGCAGTCAATGCGACGGAGTTGGAGCGGCCAACTTTGAGCCCCTACATCAGAGGCATGACTACGTCACTCTCACGTTTTGTTTGTTTTTACTTTTCAGAGCGAAATTGAACGATGACGTCATGAGTTTCTCCTCCCGGTGTTGGCTCAACCGCGTCCACGTGATCACCGTAACGCGGATGCGCTGCCCCGCGCGCTTATCGGTCTGTTTCTCCGCTCCCCCTCCTCTTTCAGCTTCTCCCGTTCCCCCTCTCCCCCGGGCCATCTCCGTCCGCGCCATGCGAAGCGACCTGCCCGCGTCGCGTGTCCTGTCCCTCGCCCCACGATAGTCACAAGACCACGTGGTTCGACGTGACGTGGCCATGACTCTGACGACAGGAGACCAATGCTGCCTGACGCAACCGAAGTTTCGGTTTCGGTATCAGATGATGTTTAAATTAAGATTGCACAAATAATATTGCACATTTCACGAATCCGAAGACGTAGAGCTGTTTAGTAGTGCTTTGTGAAATGGAATCACATGTAAGCCTAAATTTTTCAGAATTGAGCGGAGTTGCCCTTTAAGTGAGGTAAGGCAAAGCAAAAGCCTCCTGCACCATTCATTGCTGACTAACGCGCCCGATATCGCAGCTACAACGACATATTAGTTCCAAAGCGAGCGGCGCTCACTCACCGGGGCACCGCCATGTTTCCCCACATCCCTACCGAGCCAGTCACGTGATTTCAAAATCCCTCTTTTAGGTACTGTGGCTAACTTTAGCCGCGGTTAGCAGCTTCGAGCAAACGGGCCCAGGAGCCGCCTGAAATATTGGCGACTTCTGCGAAATTGAAGCCACCATGTGGTTATAACAAAAAGCTGCCGCGGCAAGTGATCTCCCCAGTTCTTTCGAGCGAAAAACATTCCTTGCGCTTGGCGGTCTAAAGTCGAAACCGTGAAACTTGATTTGAAAACCGCACGATCAAAAAAACTTGGGGGACTCTTAAGGCTTCGCCTTTAAGAGTGGAAACGCGATAGCGTTATCGGGCTCCGTTCGCAAAGCCTTCTCGTATAAACTCGGGCTCACTCCCAAGCCGTGCAATCGTGGGGGCGTGGTCTAGTCGGTAGCGTCTCGTGTCACAGGACGTCACACGTGCTTGTGACGTCATGACCTTATCGACTCGCCAAATTTAGCAGAAATTTCGCGCATATTTTGGCGGAAAAATTTTTCTCTAAATGTAACTGAAAAATTTTCCCTCAACATTTAGCGGGTGGATATAGTGTCATGACGCCACAGCCACATGTGACGTCACACGTAGCTGCGCCTGTTGTTGCATTATGGAACAGCGCTCTGTGTTGACGTTACCTCCTTCATTTTGTCCATGTCCTTCGGCGCTTCTATCCAGTCATGAACCAACTAGCCCAAGTGAACATATTTTCGCATTGTGGGATTGTTTCCTCCCACCGCGACGCCCACGCCGGATCTTCTGCGACACGAGCTCCTAAACGCTATCGCGTCAAAATTTACAATATCACGGGACATTTTCATTATCTCACGTGGTCTGAAAAGATATAATAATCGAAAATATGCGCGTGAATAATCATTTAAGAAGCCACCGAAAGACTTCGGTACCATAGGCCCTCCTTTCAAGGCCCCATCAAGCAACATTGGCGACCACCATGTTTGGGTCACGAAGCGTGGGATTAGATCCAAGTCCTCGTCGAACACTGACGCAACCCTCGTGTCAAATATACATGCTCAGAGGGAGTGACCAAACAATGGCGGACACGTATGATTTGTGCATTAGCTACTAGATGGCGCGTCCACTTTTGAAAAGGGATTTAAACCCCAGGTAGCACAGTTCTTTGGGTTAACATTTCGTTTTTTTTTTGGCCTGTAAATGTAGGGCGTTAAAAAGCCCGGAAAAGCCGAGGTAGTGCCAAACTCTACCTTCTTTTGCCATCAGAGTCTGGGTATCTTTTGGCCCTAATTTACCAAACAAGTGCGGAAGTTAAGCTTCCCTGCTGGTATAGTCTGACTGCCATCCGTCATCCTTTGGCCTAAATCGCCAGACGAGTGCAAGAGTTAGAATTCACTTCTGGCTGTTCGTTTTTCATGTGGCAACTTTGGGCATAAATTTCCCAACAAGTGCCAGATTTAGGCTTCCCTACTGGTTCTTGGTTGCACACGTGGCATCTTTGACTCAAATTTGGCAAAGAAAAGCACAAGAAACGCAAAAGAAAAGCACTCTGGCACTAACTAACGCCTTGGAACAAAGCCGTATTACACTCTAAAAAAAAGGGTATCGTCTTAGACCCTTTGGTCCCATATAATGCACACCAAAACTTTAGTTCGACGTACAGCGCACTATAGTCGAACAGACGGCCCCATATTTTACGAGGGGCTTCAAAATGGTGCGATATTACTTTAAAAAAAAAACAGCGAAAGAACGTATCAAGGACCACAGAAAGAAAACACTGAGGTTCTGCAGTAAAGCCAAGAAAACAACGATTTTTTTTTTCGTGGTCAGTGACACGTACATTATCTATTTTAATGTGTTGCACCACACGGCTATCAAGCCTTTCGTAAAAGTTGGGACCGTCGGTCCGGCGTCAAAGCGCTGTACGTCGAACTGAAGTTCTAGGGTGTCTTATATGGGAGAAAGGGTGTTAGAACACACCCTTTTTTTTTCTGAGAGTGTAGGCTCGAGTTAGACCTATATAGGATTGCCAAGCTTTGGCCACGTTAAGCGCCTCTCTGGCGTATACTACCTGGAATTATTTCATCCGATCAGTAAGGTTCATGAATCTGCACATTCTGGATCATTTATTCTTTAGAGACAACATAAGATGATGAAAATGACCTGCGATATTTTCGACATACTGTCGTCAGCGCGAGAGAAGCCGCCCAGCCAGAGAGACCAGCGGGAGAGAAGAGGGGAAAGGGGAATTGCTGCGTCATGATCTTCCCAGCACCACGCCCAGTCGTGTGGAATCTCGTGTCGTCCAGACGGAGCCGACAGGCGCCTCATTGAAGCCGGAAACCGAGGGAGGGTGACCCGAGCGTCGAGAGAGCCGCCAAGAATCGATACTCTCGGCCTCGATCAGGGGACAGCAGATCGAAGCTTCGCTGGGATTCCCCACGGGAAAACGCCCATCGATCCCACGGGGAGGCGCTACTCTCGCACCCGTTAACTTCTACTCTTTTTTTTTTCTTGCGAAGATAAGGCTCTTCTCTCGGGACAGGTTTGGTTTAATCTGGACTTGTTCGTCAGTGAGTGGGATACGTATATGGTTGTGCGCACAGGGCTGGAGCAAAGAGAGGCACAGTTTGACATTTGAGTTTTGATCGGTGAACTTGCCGGCTTCAGGTTCGACTGAAGCGCATGCTACGGGGAAAATCAGGCTAAGTCGACAAAGGGGTGATGATTCCGGAGTAACCTGGATGAATATAACTCGTGAATGTTTTGTTTTGTAGAGCTTACTTTTCCGCGGAGTGCTGCAACCGCCGATCCTCGAGACTCTTCAGAATCAAACTTCGATCATCTGTAACTTCCAACCTTCTTACATTTTTCCGTCGTCTTGCGATACTGCCACTAAGTGACAGTGAAGTATTTCTTCAGCGTTGAGAGAAGGTGGCGAGGAATCTTGATTGTAGTTACTGACAGCTAGCTAGCTTATGCAACTCAGGGTACGGTGATTTCCCGAACACCTTATTCTCGCTCCTAGCCAATCAGATTGCTGCATTAGTTAATAAGAACGATAAAAAAAAAAACGAATCGCGAAGCAAGAAGTGCGGACATATTAAACAACACCTTACGCATCTAAGGCATTCACTGACTGTGGTCAACTCTCTAATACAACTGTGTGTCAACACTCGTTCTACGCCAAAGACTCTTCTCACGTAATAACCCAGAGCTTGGCATACTTCGGCCACAAGTCAGATGCAAATCAGTGTTGCCAATTTAGGCCTTTTCCCATAAAATGTCTTGGTTTTTTAGTTGTTTAGCGGGAGAAAATGCCATTATGTGGTTGGCGGCATTTTTATTGCGGTTTTCCACTCGTGTAAGCGTGTTCTCTGTCGGTCTAAAATGTTCTCCAGTTCTATTTATAAATTGTACATAGCTTAATTTCTGCGATAGGTTAAAGCCATGGGGGTCGTTATTTTTGCTTACTCTTAACAAAGTTGTTTTCAGTGAGAATAACGCTCGCGACGCAATAGAGATAGGGGAAAAACATTAAAACATGGTGTTAATACGGTTATCCTTGACCTGCGGCTTAAATTTAGCGGTTTTTAGCGGTTTTGCAATATATTTCTTAAGCATGTTTCTCTTTTTGAGTCGGCAACGCTTTGTACCAAACAATGTGACGGACACTTGGCTAGACGCCAAAAAGACAATGTTTTACACAGTGAGCTCAGCGTAATTCTTACGTCCAGGTACGCTCCGCCCGAAATTTTACCTTTTTGTGACATTACAAAATTTTCAACCCTTCTCTTGTGTTCTAGATGACGGTGCTACGGGCCTGGCTCCCTCAAAAGACGGAGGTTGTGGTGAACTTTATGCGACCCTAATACCGTGGCGTTACACGGGCACCTTTAACCGCAGATAACTCACCCTAAACTGCTGCTACGCGTCACCACATTTACTGCATTATACTCTCGGATAGCAAGTTCAGAAGAAGTGAAGAGTGCGCGTGTACTGCTTTGATGGGTGCTCAAGATGCTCAAACACACTTGCGCCCATGGCTTTGACTGCATAGCCGCAGAATTTTGTCTACAAGTATTGTTGTGGTAACTGTGGCTTAGCGTAACTGCAGTTAAGTGTGCTCGTGTAACAAGGGTATAAAGGCCAGAGGTAACACTAGCCAACGAACGTGGCTCTAAATATAAGCGCTTCCACCCTGGATCGCAGCTGAAAACAGTAGACATATGAATCAGTATTCATTTAGTTATGTCACTCAAAGTTTGGCTGCAACAGCTGAGGAAGCACGGACTCTGCCATCCGGTTGTGATTGGCCAATAAAACTTGATTAATCGAGCGAGATAGCTGAGGGAATAATTATGCTTACGCTCAGCTGCGAAAAGACGCGGTCGAAAATGCCCTTCCTTTTAGGTTCTTATAGCGTCATGTATTCAGTATTTAAGAAAAAAGGGTCATCAGGAAAGTGGTGCCCGACTTCTCATTAAAAGACTTATCTTCTTCAGGATGATGTCGCATGATTAGTGACAAGAAGATATAGGACATTGGAGAGTTTCGAGAAAGTAGGAAGGTCTGGGAATGGGATCAGTTAAAGGGGAAGGGGGGGACGGAGAGTGACTGGAAGGTGTAAACACTTGTGGTGTATACCTGTGAACAGAATGCAGGGACACCGAGAGTTCACATTCATTCGATGGTCGTCTCTTGTCTACAGCTGGACAGTGAATGGGCGGCCTTAAAGGCGGCTTTCATTTGAAGTGTAGTGATTGCTTGCGTATTTAATCTCAAAATTGTTGGGAAGCGGTCTAGATGGCATAGACGTGAAAGCTTAAAGCCGGGGTAACACTGCTCACATATCATACAAAAGACAGTCTGCAAACACGAGTCACCGCAATATCCGTGGTTCGAATGCCGCGGGCCAAGTTTCCTACTGGAACTTATTGCCATGCAGCATTCGAAGCGCGGATCTCGCGGTGACTCCCGTTCGAATCTGTATACAGACTGTTTTTGTATGATGTATTAGCAGTGGACCCCGGCTTCACACTACTGACAACTTTATTTCTTTGAAACACTGTGTAAGAGAGGCGCCTTTTTAAAACCCCGCGCTCACGCCAGGTCTTCTCAACATTGTTGCAAAACTCCTGCAATATTTTGTTTATAAGAAAACGCACCTTTAGGACAGCGAAAAATTTGGCCTGCAAAAATAAAAACAATAAAAAACTTCTCCAATTCAATGAGTTCTTTTTTTTTTCCTTTTTTTGTGCGCCATGTGGAAATTTTAATCGGGGCTTGGTCGTAAACAATAAGACTGTTTCCGAATTTGCTGCGATGATTAGTACCAAAATGTTTCAAGAAAGTATGCCACTTACTATTGAAAACTTGCTGAGAAAGCTTGAAAGGAATTATTTCTTGAGATTAAAAAGTCTGCGGCCTCGGCATTATTATAAGCCGGAAAAATGACTCAAAGGTCTGCAGTATATTTCGTAGCTGCAGAGTCTAACAAAACTAGAAGCTTCGAGCGTCTTTTCATGACACATCAGCAGTTTGGTGGTGGTTTTATTTTTGCAGCTGAAAGCAAAATGTGTTAATAACAATTTTTATTCATAGGACATTTAAGGTGCCCTTAAATTCATAATTTCACAATAAAAAGTTCTGTTCCTGTAACGTTAAGCTTTATGTTATCAAACCGAAATTTCGGTTATTATTTGAACTATACCTATTGCTTGCTATTCTGATAAATTTCTTTCAGTGCTCAAAAAGCCCCCTAATCTACACGTGGCTGCACTGTGTCTAGCAGAACTTATACGAATTATAAAATATAAACAGAGATGTCTACATTAAAAAAAAAAACATGGCAAAACAAACAATAAAATTATAACAGATGAGAGACACTATAAAAATTGAAGTAGGCGCGCATCTGCAGAAAAGGCTAAAACATAATCATTATTTTTGATTTGTTGAAGTTTAACCATTATACTTTCTCTTGTCAGTCTTTTCCTGACATCTATTGCTCCTTGGGCAATAGATGCTAGGTAGCTTCAAGACGAAAAATGGATGCCACAATGGGCATCACAATGCGATAGCACGCCTAGTTCAACAAATATACTTAAAAACGAAAGCATAAAAACATAAAAGACGTACACGGACAACCACACTCTTTTAAATAGCAACGATGTTTAATAATTGTCATGACAAAAATTCACGCTCTACCCGATATTTTTACGCCAATAAGGTGGGAGGACGGGAGAGGGTGAATGAGAATGCGAAACCGTAGGAAAATGGGGGAGAGGAGGGGGAGGGGGGAGAAGGGCAAGCGCTGTATCATGGTGACGTCTGTTCTTCTTGAGTTGAGGGGGGTGGGGGGTGTTTCTTAAGGTACAGCGCTAAATGCTTTTGCCAACACCCCCTCTCTGATACGATGGTGCAGAAAGGAATCTACGGTGTGTGTGTTTTAGCAGGGAAGAACACTTGCAGCTACTGCGTAACTGGGGCTGCCACGGAGCTTTACAGTTTTTGTAGGTTTAGGTCAGCGCAGGGGTTCTTCAGCTTGGTGCGGAGCAACTCCGAGGGCCTCTCTTCAGTGCCATAAACTTCTTATCGACGACCGCGTTGGCCTTCACCTTGAACTCATCAGCATCGATGACCACGAATCCTACTGATTTATCCGCCTGCAGGAGCTTGAGATTGATTTCGCGCATTTGCATTACAGCCGACCGGATGTAGACACTTTTTGCCTTGGGGCGGGGAGCCGGAAAGAAACACACCGAACGAGTCGCCGTTCCTAGGAATTCCTGTCGTTCTTGTTCAGGCACGACGTCTACGACCTGGTGCACAGCTGTCAGTTGATTCAACCTTTGAAACTGAAGGTCTGGGGAGAACTTGGTGCCCTTTGCGAGGAGCGACTCTGCGCTTGGCGTCAGTCGAGCGTCTGTGATGTAGGTTAGGGGGTGCGAACTTCGGTGGCGGTTGCTTGCGTGGTGTTTGGCAGTCGATTTTGGGACAATATGTTTTTTCCATGATGACTCTAAAAGTTCTTTAGCGGCTTGTTATAGAAAAACATACGAAGGGACCGGTGCCTCGTGTAGGCTGGACCAAGCAACTTGTTCATAAAGCCTGGCAGCAGAGCGGTGGTGACACGTATTTTCTGGGAGATTTCCTTGCGGGATATTTGCATAATCCTGTGGCTGGTCGGTCAGTTTTGACATTAGATTTCGTATTGTGCTATACTACATCACTGTGAAGGTTTCTACTAACTTATTTTATTATTTGACAAAAAGTTTTAATTAATACCGTTTTTAATCCAATTAGGCGGGAGCCTAAGTCACCAGCTTAAACTATTCCTCGTTTTTTTGTGTAATAAAAAACATCAATCTGCGTATAATAAAGCATCAAAACATCATTCTGCGAAAATAATATAAAATAAATATATTGAGCAAAGCTAAGTTTATCACCGATTTTCGTCTATCGTAGAAAACTTGAAAACAGCATCAAGTTTGTCGTGATCATGAAACTTAACCAAACTTAGCAAACGTGAAAACAGCATGATGTTAGTATTCTTTGATCAATCAGGTATTATACCTTGATGAATCAAAAGCGGGAATAGGAGCGTGACCAGGTGACAAAATATGCATGACTGGAACAAAGGGCACGTAGCTTCCACCAGGAGAGAATGGGATGCAGCCAGCACACACAATCTTCCCCTCCGTTGTGCGGTATATCTGTTTCTAGTAATATTTATTGTGATTCGTAGCACAAAAGTCACGTCCATTGCGCTACAACAAAACCGTCATAATTAACACAACTGACCATGTTTCGGGGCAGATGCCGCAGTGTTCTACATTATCAAAACGCATCATTAATTACACAATTAGGGTTTTTTTTTTCTCTCCTCTTATGTGGTAGTTCTTTCGACGAACTATTACCATTAGTGAAAATTTCACGTTTTTGTTTCTTTGAGAATAGGATATGCTTTTACGTTCGCGCTCCGGGGTCAACGCCCGCTGCGAAAACCTATTTAGAGGCACTGCATTAGGCGGGCCTTCTTTATTATTTCTTGTCTATCGTACTGTTCTGCAGTAGCTCACACTGTGACGGAATCATTAACCTGCTCGCAGACGCTTTTTTATAGTGTTTTGTTTTGTTATTAATGAATCTGTTTTTGCCTACCTGAGTTTGGTACGTGTACTAGGTGACGGTTGGGCAGGAATCTCATCTAATGGTGTTTTCCCATGGTCAAAACAGCAACCGAAAACCGGAATTGCTTTTTTCGCCACGGCGAACATTCCGGCAATATAACACGTGTTCGCGATAAAAAAAAAAAAAAAAAAACGCTCCCAAGTAAATTTAAAAAGAAGATAACGTGAACAAAGAAAGGCAGGAAAATGCCTGCGGGTAGCACCAGATTCCTCTTTTATACATGAAATCAAATACCGGCTCAGCCCGCGTATAAAATAAAAAAAAAACAAGAAAAGAAAGATGCCATCACAAATAAAGCACAACTTTAAGAAACAGAAAGAAACAGAAGGAAAGAGAAAACAAAATAGAATCTGCAGTCTGGTCTTCTGACTGAATACCACCCCAGAGCTATATACTTGGCGTTTCCTGCACCACCGCTCTTTCACGGGTCCATCAAAGCGAGAACATTCTTGCCGAGAAAAACAGAACTTTCTCTACAAACTCAGGAAACAATATGTTGCATGTCAAGCGAGGTTTTCCTACCCAATAAAACCGCTCGCGTGAATCTTTTCCCCACAAAACTCCCCAACGTCTTTGTGGTACCGGGACAGTGCTCGTCGACGACAGCGGTGGCGAACCCTCAGCATAAGTGAAGCACCCCTCGTTCGGCTTAAATAACGCAAAACGTGCTTGAAGAACGAGGAGGGAGGAAGTAAAAAAAGCGGAATACGATTCGCACGAGAGGCATTGGAAAAAGTTTCTCTGCCGATGGTGTACCAGGTTTTCACGCCTCGCTGAGTGGATGTGAATTGGTCCGTGGGGCTGCCTAGTCAGCCGCGGGCTGCTGAGGTGAACTGGGTCGATTGGAGCTCCTGGGAAGCCTGTGTGCTTTCTGACTTGCTTTGTGTTGGGCTTTTTTTGTGTGTGTGCGTCTTGTTTAGCTTTCCTCCGTCGTACCTAGGCTTGCTTGCTTGGCTTTTGTTGGCCTGGCTAATGGTGTCGTTACCCTGCGTTCGTTAGCGCTGTAAGTCTACAATCAAGCGTGTGTTAAGAAGGTTGCATCAGCCTTGCAAGAATATAAGTCGGATCGATAAAAAAGCTTGTGGTGAAGAAACCCATGTGGTTTTTTTTATTGCTTTTTTGCTTATAACTTCTCTGGTGAGTTTAGCTGACTTAGCTTGTTTCTGCCTTATCTTGACACAGCTTAATTGGCTTGGCTGATGCCTTAATTAAGTTTTTTTTACGACGATGCGTGATGTAATTTCGGGTAAAAACACATTACCAGATCTCATTGAAATCAAGTAAACAGGTAAATACTGCTCTCTTTTATTTCCTTGTGTAAGCTAGTTTATTTTTATTGCCTGCACGTAGCTTACCTTTTCACTGCGTTTATAGACTTCTTTAGGATCGCAAGGATATGAAGAAAGCCAGTGAACCTTGCTAGCCTGTCTCTTTTCAGCAAACCCTTTGGATGAACTGATCCTCTTTTCTGTCTTTTGTTGCCTATGCTTAGTTTGGTTCGTCCTAGTTTTCTATGATCACTAACATGGCCAGAAATTTGCGAGAGGCTCTTCTAGTTCACTTATCTGTCTCCACGTGGCGTATTCAACTTTGAAGTTTACGCCGTGGGCTAATTGCCGCCAAAACGAAGTGTGTGCCGAGACAAAACAAAGAAACAGTAACTTAAAGATTAAAAAAAGGATAAGATAATGAGTGCCTTGCGGTTGCAACATACTAATAACCTTATCATTCTCTCTTGCCATTTCATGGTGACACTGCGATTTTATTTATTTATTTATTTATTTATACATACTGCAGCCCCGGTGGGGCTATGGCAGGAGTGGGAGTTATACACAGACGGTCCAGACATCACTATGAACCACTGTCAACGGCACACAGAAATTCATCTGGCTGTAGTGACAGGATCTTTCCTGGTAACAAACTCCAGCGTACAATGGTGTGAGGAAAAAAACTGTATTTAAACATATCAGTACGAGGATGAAAAGGCAAAATGTTTAATTTGTGGTGGCTCCTAGTTGCAGTTGGCTTGAGAAACTTTATGTAGCTATCTAAAGAGTCAAAACGTGATGAGTTAATCATGAAATACACATTTAAGACTTTAGGCGTTCAATACCACGACGCTCAGAAATAAGTCTTAGGCCTAACACGGAAAGGTTAGAAGAAGGAGAAAACTTTCTGTCATACCGACGACAAATAAAACGTACTGATTTCTTTTGAACTGATTCGACCTTATTTATATCGGACTGTTTGTAGGAAAACCAAATAATAGAACCATATTGGAGGATTGGGCGAATCAAAGTTTTAAAAGTTAAAAGCTTAGTATCTTGAGGTGCCACACGTAAGGTACGCCGCAGGTATCCAAGTCTTTTAAGAGATTTGTTAAATGTCTTATCAATGTGCTTAGACCAAGATAAATCTGGCATGAAAAGGAGGCCAAGATATTTATATTCAAAAACTCTTTCTAGTCATAACCCGTCAAATGAATAATTAAACACAGAAGGTGATGAACACCTAGAAAAGGTCATACAAACGGTTTTACGAAAGTTTAGGTTCATTTGCCAGGTTTTACACCACGTACGAAAATTCACAAAAAAATTAAGAGTTATATGGTCATCGGAGGGGAGGAGTTTATCACGTGATATAGTACGCAGTCGTCAGCGTAAAGTCGTATCTTAGTGGAAATATAGCGTGGCAAATCATTGATGTATAACAAGAAGAGTAGCGGTCCAAGAATTCATCTTTGTGGAACACCTGATGATACAGCAACTGTACTGGATTTGGATGAGTTAAAGTAGACAAACTGTGACCGAGGAGAAAGAAAACTGGATATCCAGTTGACCAGGTGATGATTATTTAGAATTAGGTTAAGCTTGTGCAGAAGTTTAGAATGAGGAACTGTGTCGAAAGCCTTCCACAAATCTATAAATATCGCATCAACTTGATTACCAGAAAATAAATGAATTAGGAATGCCATCAGGACCAGGACTTTTCTCAGTATCTAACTTCAAATTCAGGTATAGTACACCCCGAACGTTCACATCTATATCGTCAACCACACACTGCAAAACATGAGTAAAAGGAGGAATTTCGAAATTATCAACTGTAAATACTGACTGAAAGTATGTATTGAACGCTGTAACGATTGTCAGCGCGTCCATGATAGTTACGTCGTTAATTATAAACGAGTTTGAACTCGTGCTGCCTGGTAAAATAGATTTCCAGAATTTTCCAGGGTTGCTTTTATTAAGTTTTGCAGTGTAACACGGAAATAGAAGTATTTCGCGGAATTAGTTTTAAGTCGGAGTTCCTCCCTAGCTTGAATAAACTGAGCAGTCTTTACAGGGTCAGCGCAACGTTTTCCACGCCGCAGTCTGCCGGCACGTCGCGATAAATGCAATAATTCCCTTGTTAACCAAAAAGTTGCGATGTTATTTTTTTTAGTTTTGAGTGGCACAAATCGCTGGATACATGATTTAACCATATGTCTTCAAAAAACGTAACCAGTACATTCACGTCACTGGAAATACTAAGTTGTTCAAACACTTCAAAGGATTATGGACACGTCATCGGCATGGTTAAAATCAGGAAAAGTGTGGTAAACAAAACGTGTTTTAGGAACAGAATAAGCGACAGAAACAAAGACTGCCTTGTGATCTGATATATCGTCAACGACTTCGCATTCAAAACGGTTTTCTAGAAGAGGTATACTAAGAAAGACCGAATCCTAAAACTGACGACTCTCTCGTGCTCTCCTGAACAATCTGCTTTAAACCAAATTCAGTAACTCTCTACATATTTGAACGTCAGGACCAGATATCGAAAAGACGACCACTGGATGACAGGTAAATTAAAATCACCCATTAATATTCAATTGGAAGAAGACAAGTTATGCTCGTGCATAAAGTCACATAAAAGCGTGTAACTGATCAATGGGAGAGCCGGAAGGGCGGTAGACAACGCCAACAACTAAAGATCTATTTTCCACATTAAGTTGGCACCACACTGATTCAGTCTGGGGAGGACTCTGTATTACTGAAAATTTAATATTGGTCTTTAAAAAGAGTGCGACGACACCGCCACGCCTCTACTTTCTATCACCTCTAACCGCGCAGAAACCATAGGGTGTAATTTCGGTGTCATATATGCCATCATGCAACCACGCTTCAGTGACTTCATTAATGTGACCAGAGTGGGAAGAAATTAATGACAAAAAATCAGGGAACTTATTTACCAAACATCTGGCGTTAACATTCAAGACACAAAGATTGTCACGTAAACCGTCTTTTAAACCGCGGCCGAGTCAACGACTATCAGTAGATGGGGCGGTGGAAGCAGCCTAGGCGGTGTAGTCGGAACACTTAACCAGAGTGTTAGTTTTATCATCCCAATTATATCGCACATTATTAATGAACGCATGATCATATCGAAGGTGGACAGCGGAGCCACTGTCTCGGAAAGAGGCCGCAAAGGAAGCAAGCAGCAAAGGAAGAACATGAGAACATCTAAACAATTTAGCAGAATTCATCGCACGCATTTCTATAGTTATTATAGTTGACTTCGAGTGCGATATAGTTAGGCACCTTCGGATATAACTGCGTAGTAAGTGAGTATAGGGCATGAAACGTATGCCATTATTATTCGTTGATTCCGCACATGTACGGAATTAACGACTAATGATGGCATACGTTTTAGCTGACAATCCATCCTTAGATACGTCCTGCAGGACGTATCTAAGGATGGATTGTCAGTTTATGTATTTCAGGCACTTGATGTTTCACGCCTTGATTTATATCCACTTTCCGGCTGGTGCAATATTGTCACCAATAAAAATAGCAGATGAATTTATAACGGAAAATAAACGTTTAATAGTGCGAACTTGTGCCTTCAAAAGAGAAAGGTGTCACGCATCTTGCGTCGACGACGGAAGCGTGACTGACCCGACGCAGCGCGTTATCGCTACTTTCATACAGGCGGCGCGCGTTCAAGAAGGTTGCTGGGATTACTTAGAAGAGTACAGCTTTAATGAAATAAGGATCCGGGACCAGCGGGGTTCGTACCCCAGTCCTCTGCGTGAAAGCAGCATGCGTTGCCAATTCCGCCACCACGCACTCGGCAATAGCGCCTAGACTTCGTTTCACCATTGGTTCGGACGCAGCGGACGCTAACAAGCTAATGGGACCAACCAGACAACCTCAAAAGACATCATGGTGTTCGTCATGTTTTTGTAGGTGTTCTATCATCGCTGAACAAATCATGAACAGAAAATACCCAATGACTTGGGCTTTTGACTCTGCTTGATCGGTCCCATTATCTCGTAGCGTCGGCTGCATCCGCACTTAAGCAGAAACAAACTCTAAAAAATATCGCTTAAGCGGCATTTACACCACGTGCGAATGTAGTACAATATTAA
The DNA here is from genome assembly GCA_013358835.2 of Ixodes persulcatus. NCBI lineage: Eukaryota > Metazoa > Arthropoda > Arachnida > Ixodida > Ixodidae > Ixodes > Ixodes persulcatus. The sequence goes on along the minus strand of JABSTQ010009514.1, from coordinate 1,355,802 downwards.
ATTTATTACATTTGTATCATGCGTACAGTGTGTGTAAATTAGGCTTTTCACGTCGTTTTCTTTTTTTTTATTTTGTTAAGGCTACATTGATGCAGTATAATTACGTAAGTTATACGGCCAGGGGGACCTTATATATGGGGCTAATCGTGACGATAAGTTGAATAGTTAACTAAAATTCGTTGAATAGTTTTAATTAGTAAAAATAAACATATTGCTCAAAGTAGGAACTGGCTGAGCTTCGTCAAAAACCTCTAAATCAGCACATTTTAGAAAGAATCGCAGCACACAGGAAAAGCGGTGGTGCGTTAAAGTTACCACTCGAGCAACGGACGCAAGGCTGGCGGTGCGAAAACGGGGATGATAATTTCCTCATCCGCGTCCACCGTGCCAAAGCATAAAAAATCAAGGCATATCGAGGAACATCGTCGCAAAGTGGGGGTGGTTCTGCGGTTTTTGCGCATTCCTTCATATTTTGAAGTTTGGGCACCCGCGCCTCGCCAGGGATCTTATTGAGAACATTTCAGTCCCCAACTAAAGGCTGAAGTAAAAGATGTAGAGCCCTAGAACATATCCTGGTACTATGGCGCATACTTCAGGATGAATCCTTTTTGAGACAGTCAGTCTCAGAGTGAGGATAGTTCGACTGTTTCATGCATTCGTCCATCTTTTTTAATTCGGGCACCCGGGCCTCGCCAGGGAACATTATGCGGAGAACTGAGTTCCCAACTAAAGGCGAAATATAAAATGCAGACCCCTCGAGCCCATCCTGGTACAATGTAAGATACTTCGAAATGAGTGCTTTTTGAGAAAACCGGTCTTAAAGTGGGGATGGTTCAGCTGTTTTTACGCATTCGTTGCTCTTTTAAAATTTGGTCGCCCGCGCCTTGCCAGGGAACGTATTTAAAACAACCCAGATCACAACCACTGAAGGAGTATAAAATGAAGAGTCCTCTAGCCCATCCTGGTTTTATGGAAAATACTCCAAAATGAATCCTTTTTTGATACAACCGGTTTCAAATTGGGCATTGGTTTGGCTGTTTTCATGAATTCGTATATCTTTCGAAAGTTAGGCACCCGCGCCTCGTCAGGGAACTTTAAGGGGACAACGCAGTTCCTAACTAAAGGCGTAATATAAACTGTAGAGCCCTCGAGCACGTCCTGATACAATGGAAGATATTTCAAAATGAGTCCTCGTTGAAAAAACCGGTCCCGAAGTGGGGATGGTTTGACCGTTTTCGGCTCATTCGTTCAACTTTTGAAATTCTGGCAGCCGCGCCTCATCCAGGAACTTTTTTTACGTCGACCGACAGGCTAACTGGTTACGAAATACAAACTTTAGGACCCTCGACTATAGGCTGCTGCTATAGCAAATCCTCTAAAATGAGCCATCTTTGAGAAAACCCTTCTCGAAATGTACCTTGTTCGACTCCTTCCAGGCTTTCGTTCATCATTTTACATTAAGGCACCCGAGCCTCATCTAGGAACTTCTTGAGATCGGCTGAGGTCTTAACTGGTGGCTAAATACAAACTTTAGGACCCTCGACTATAGGCTGCTGCTATAAAAAATCCTCTAAAATGAGCCATCTTTGAGTAAACCCTTCTCGAAATGTACCTTGTTCGACTCCTTCCAGGCGTTCGTTCATCATTTTACATTAAGGCACCCGAGCCTCATCTAGGAACTTCTTGAGATGGCTGAGGTCTTAACTGGTGACGAAATACGAACTTCAGAACCCTCGACTATAGGCTGCTGCTATAGCAAATCCTCTAAAATGAGCCATCTTTGAGTAAACCCTTCTCGAAATGTACCTTGTTCGACTCCTTCCAGGCTTTCGTTCATCATTTTACATTAAGGCACCCGAGCCTCATCTAGGAACTTCTTGAGATCGCTGAGGTCTTAACTGGTGACGAAATACGAACTTCAGAACCCTCGACTATAGGCTGCTGCTATAGCAAATCCTCTAAAATGAGCCATCTTTGAGTAAACCCTTCTCGAAATGTACCTTGTTCGACTCCTTCCAGGCGTTCGTTCATCATTTTACATTAAGGCACCCGAGCCTCATCTAGGAACTTCTTGAGATCGCTAAGGTCTTAACTCGTGACGAAATACAAACTTCAGAACCCTCGACTATAGGCTGCTGCTATAGCAAATCCTCTAAAATGAGCCATCTTTGAGTAAACCCTTCTCGAAATGTACCTTGTTCGACTCCTTCCAGGCGTTCGTTCATCATTTTACATTAAGGCACCCGAGCCTCATCTAGGAACTTCTTGAGATCGGCTGAGGTCTTAACTGGTGACGAAATACAAACCTTAGGACCCTCGACTATAGGCTGCTGCTATAGCAAATCCTCTAAAATGAGCCATCTTTGAGTAAACCTTTCTCGAAATGTACCTTGTTCGACTCCTTCCAGGCATTCGTTCATCCTTTAACATTAAGGCACCCGCGCCTCATCTAGGAACTTCTTGAGATCGGCTGAGGTCTTAACTTGTGACGAAATACAAACGGCCCTCTACTATAAGCTACTGCGATGGAAAATCCCTCTAAAATAAGCCATCTTTGAGTAAACCTTTCTAGAAATGTACCTTGTTCGACTCCTTCCAGGCATTCGTTCATCATTTAACATTAAGGCACCCGCGCCTCATCTAGGAACTTCTTGAGATCGGCTGAAGTCTTAACTGGTGACGGAATGCAAACTTCAGGGCCCTCGACTACAAGCTACTGCTATGGCAAATCCTATAAAATGAGCCATATTTGGGTAAACCTTTCTCGAAATGTACGTTGTTCGACTCCTTCCAGGCACTCGTTCATCAATTAACATTAAGGCACCCGCGCTTCGTCTAGGAACTTGTTGAGATCGACTGAGATCTTAAAGGGGTGATGCAACAATTTTTGTACTTTGCGAAAATACTGCTTAGGACGGATCCCTGACGTTAATGACCTATGAAACACGCGTTCGTTTTTCACCCCACGCAATAGAAGTCCCAGTAAAAAATTAAAGAAAAACGAGCAGCGTTCACCCCCTCAAATCGCAGCCAGAACCAGCGGCCACGTGATCTGGAGCCGATTATATGCCGCCAATGTTGATCATAGCCACGCGCTGGGGTTGGCAAAGCACAGGACACGCGCTCACTTCCAGACATTGTTAGGGCTCGGCTACTGTCGTCATTGCAGCGATTGGACACGGGCCACTACCCGAATGCTTCTCGAGCTAGTAATTATCACGAGCCCAAATCGAGTGCCCACGCAATTCTCGGGTCCAATCTATGAACAGCATTCAAAGGTCGTCATATGGGTGTACTGCGAT